>OW569322.1:16416138-16901102 GCA_937595015.1 Polyommatus icarus
TCAGGAACGGTAATAGCTAGAGAGTTTAAATTTTCACAGATAATGTATTTCTGTTGCCGCTATAACAACAAATACTAAAAACAAAATAAATTAAATATTTTAGGGGGTACATACAACAAATGTGATTTTTCAAACATTTTTTGCTCGGTATCAATGATGACAACAAGTAGGCACTTGAAATTTTCACAAAAGCCTTAATTATATGTGTGCTTTAATAATAATAATTAAATAAAATAAAAATTTAATTTTTCCCATAAATTTTTGGCCTATTTTTGCTCTATAACGGTACAGAACCCTTCAAGCGCAAGTCCGACTCGCACTTGGCTGATTATTTTTCTGTGGACCTCAGTATCTCCTCTTTTATGGTGGGTAATGGGTATGCCTAGATTTGTATGAACCTCCGTGTTTGTGATATTATAAATAAAAAAATTACAGTAACACCCCAATCTCTGGTTTTTTATATTATAATAATATAAACTTCTACTGTTAATTCTCTCATGATTTGTGGATCATGGATATAGTCAAGGGGGTGTTAAATTAAAATCTTCTCAAATGTAGAATGCTCTGATAACATTACATAAAAAGTGCTTGTTGGCAACATAATGGGAAAATGAGAACTAGCACCCCTATTAGGTTGACATCTAAAGTATTTATAGAAGTATTTAAATACTTAAGTTTCTATATAAGTATGAATTGCACTGCTCAGATTTAAAGTGTGTGAAAGGTGTGAAATTAAATCAGTGATGAGTGATGACTAACCGGCAAATCCGTCTTTATGCGGATCGAGTGCAATGGCCATGAGCGCAGCTTCGTAGCATTATCGAATAGAATGAGAAGATTCCCATCAAGGGCCAAACGTTGCTTTTTATCTCCATTCGTCACTTCCACACTTATTGCCCCAGCGTCTACGCCTTCTATTCGACCACTAAAACTATCTTCCAGCTTCATGTTTAGTTTCGTATCTTGACAAAATTACAGAACTGAAAACATTATCATCTAAATTGCTATCAAATGATTAGGTATCTCACTAGTATTAAATAAATAAAATAAATAGGTACCTATGTAAGAAATTTTATGATTGTTTTGTTTTTGTCAAAATTGACATATTTGACATATTTTATTTGGTGCGTTCCACAGATTAAGGATAGGTGCGTTCTATTGCCTTATCCATAGAATCAAGATTCATCATTCAAGTAGAGTCACCACAGACTACTTAGGTATACTACGTATAGAGTCACCAACTCACTCGGCTTACCAGTTACACAGTATAGCAATATTATATCCCTACAGTAACGAAACGCCTTTGATGTCGCACGATGCCGCCACCGGTGTAGGTACCGAGCAGATATGCCAGGGTTGCCACGAAACGGGAAATAAAATAAAATTAAATATTGTGCTTGTAATGTTATCATTTAATCTGTTAAATCTATATTTACGTAAAACTTTATTTTTATATGATTTCAATTCTATACTAGATGATGCCCGCAACTTCGTTGTGTCAAAACTCGTTTATCGTGCGAGAACCGTACATTTTTCCAGGACAAAAAGTGTCCTATGTCCTTTCCCGGGACTCAAAGTATCTCCTTGCCAAATTTCAGCAAAATCGGTCCAGCGGTTTGTAGCCGATGGCGAGATCGTTCCCGGAGTGAGTCCACGCCTTGTCGTAGTTGAGAGCAGCAGATTTGTAGTTCTGTTCCTTCTCTGATATGTATCCTTTCTAAACCGTCAGCGTTTTCGGGCATCCACAGTATAGACGACACAGTTCTCTTGAGTATATTCTTGGCGCGGGTAGGCTGCTTTATTAAGGTGTACGCATTAGCAATAGCCAGTATGACTAGCGGGTCGTCCTGGTAGTTGTCTTCTGTCACTAGCGGCAGTAGATCCTGTAACACGCGCTCTGCTGCCGACTTCTGTCGCGTAACAGAAGCACTTCAAAACTCGCTCTTATAACGTGCGCGGTAAGGGCGGTCCAAAGGTCAAAATGTTACACTAAGTGTAACATTTTTTGATGTATGGCCCTGTGTACCTAGCTAGGTAGGTACTAATTAGTATGTAACAGGGTATTTGACAGATTTTTAATTTATTCTTTATTGTTTCTCTCCATGTTACACTTCTTACAACGTAAACAATAAAACAGATATTATGCAAATAAATGCCGCCAAGGCCAACACAATATTAGTGTAAACTGTGAGCCGATATTTATGAAAATTTAAATCCTTTTTGTTTTTTGAATCAGATTTACATCCGGACACTGAACACAATATATTATATCCCATTGTTTATAAGTTATCGTTTTACAACACAAAACTCGTAGACAACGCGTCAACGTCACCCCTGCGCGGGCAGGTACACAAACTCCGCGAGTTTGTGTACGCGGATCCGCGCCGCCCGCTTCCCCGCGGGTACCCCTCCGTTGCTCTGCGCAAGTACATTCGTTTCACTACTGTAGGGATATTGCTATACTGTGCCAGTTACCACTTACCGCATATTGCCCGCAGTGATATAAGAAACAAACCCGTGCGGCCCGTCCCTCATGGCAGGGCTTCAAATAACATTATTTTTTCATAACGTTACTGCTTCAAGGGCATAGATAACGTTATGAAAATTTACCCGATATTAAAAATAACGTTAAAAATTGATATTAATAACGGTTAATGTTATAACGTTATATAGGATTTATAACGGTAAATATATGTTCTTTGATAACGTTATAGTCCGTCAAGAAAGTCTTGGCAAAACAATAACTATTATTTTTATTATATTTTCTCTATGTATTAAACTCCTAAAAGTAAGTAAGCACAAATCTGGCAAAAAAGTGGGCTGCGAGTAAGATTTAGTGCACCGTGCACGATCGCATACCTTATACCAGAAAATAACGTTATATTTATCGTTATTATTATAACGATATATTTTGTTCGTTTATACATAACGAAAAAATATCGTTATAATAATAACGGTAAATATAACGTTATTTTACTAGATATCGTTATAAAATAACGTTATTTGGCTACCATTATGATAATAACGGTACGTAACGATATTTTTTCTGTTATTCGATAACGTTATGAAGCCCTGCCTCGTGGGCCGTGACCCGCCTAAACAAAATCATATCTATATCATTTTATTCTATCGATTTGGCCTTCGCGTCGGCCAATGGTTTTAATAAGTGCCTAATGTCTATAATCTATATAGTTGTCCCAAATAAATATCAGATTACCTTGAGAGTTGTTGAGAGTTGAGACTTGAGAGACGAGAGTTGAGACCTTTGCTTGAGAGTTAATAGAGCTAGAGTAAGTGAACGCTCCCTTTTTTCTATTACTTCTGCCCTTTGCCTGTCCCGACCGGGACGAATTAAAAAAAAATCTATTACTTCTGGAGAACGTTCCGTTACTAACCTCAGTGTATTGGCCAGGGCGTTATTCTGACACTGACGTCATGGTAGCCAATCAAATTTTATTATACATAAATCAAAACGTGCTTGGCAGTAAATGTGAGTTTCGGAACGCACCTTGGTTAACAGCTGTTTTTGACATTTATGACAATTGACAGTGACATTTAGCTGTGTTGTTGTTCGTGATGTCGAGATTTATCAAATTTCTAGCCTTTTGAAATTCAATTTAATATTATGATCAAGGTCTGCAGCGTAAAAACAAGAATGGGAAAAGTGATAGTTATCAAATGTAAATCCAACGAAGCGGACGCACGTTGCTACTTTTGCTTGGATATCTTAGATAACCTATCGCATATTCAAATATTCCTGCACTTAATTGTATAAAATTATTATAGTTCTTTTGCAAATCTCAATATTGTACAATGTCTTCGGTAGTGGAAGATATTTGTGAACTATTGGATAGTTATAATGGTCGCGACAAGGTACGGTATGCGGAAATACCTAAAACTTGATTTCTTTGTAGGCAGCATAACTTTATAAAGCTACATTTTTGCTTAGTTAATTTTCGTGTAACTTCTATTGCTTTTAATATAAGAAGATTACAGTTTTAATCAAATTGTGTGTTTTTAGACTACATTCTCGGACCACTTAATTTTACTTGATTAATATTACCTATTTTATTATAAAATAATTATTTTTAGGTTGTACGTCTTACATGCTATGCCTTTAAATTATATGGTTGTATAAAAGAAGAAAAATCATGGCAAAGTGCAGGATCCAGATTATCAAATGCAAGGATGATGTTACGATTATTTGATGATATTCCAATGATAAGGCATACATACAGTTACGGATTAGGTAAACATGTAAGTTTCTCGGTTTAATTAGAAGGAACATTAAAGCAGTCATACTCCCTTGTTAAAAGTACGGGTTGATTTTGGAAATATCAAAATAGATTATAAATTAAGATCACCTTCATTAAGTATATATTATTTAAAACATTAAATCATTTATAAGTATTTCCAGTCATTTCTCAAGTGATAACACTATTGCTTTTGCAGACTCAAATCTCTATCTATCTGCAATATTTTGATCCATATCACTTCTACAACTAAATTATATCAATAACTAGCTGTCCCGGTGAACTTTGTGTCACTTTAAAACCTTCCCTGGACTTCTACGAATTTTTTAAATACTAAATCAGCCCAATCCGTTCAGCCGTTTTCGAGTTTTAGCGCGACTAACACATTTGAAAATCCATTTTTATATATAAGACTAGCTGTCCCTGTGAACTTTGTGTCACTTTAAAACCTTCCCTGGACTTCTACGAATTTTTTAAATACTAAATCAGCCCAATCCGTTCAGACGTTTTCGAGTTTTAGCGCGACTAACACATTTGAAAATCCATTTTTATATACAGCCAAACCTGGATAAGCTAGAGTTCAAGGGAACACGATTTCATTCTCGCTCATAGAGGTTTCTCACTAACTCGAGTTTCTCGCTTATTCAGATACAAGGTAAGCGTTTCTCTCTTATAGAGGTACGCAGAAATGACAAGTCAAAAATTCATGCATTAAGTAATCCGTCAATTTAATTTGATTTTATAATTTTATAATAGGTGGATTCTGGTAAATTTAACTCCCTCTGAATTTCATTTTGCGGTTTTCCGGATTGAAACGCATTCAATATTTTAATTTTCCGTTTTGACTTGAGAACAGAACTTTCCTTCGCAATTGGTTAATTACTATAAACTGAGTAAGTCTGTTCGAAAAGAATGCGATAAAAAAAACAACGATTTTTAGCTCAACAAAATAGAATGGGTACAATATTGACGAGAAAACAATACAAAAACAATGGTAGGAAGTTTAACGAAAGTTAAGAATGAGTCATAAAATAGCAGATGTTAAATTGTGGGAGATGTTCAATTTGTAATTTGTTTTCTCATTTGTTACTGTGTAAGTAAATTAAAAAATAAACCTCGACTGTCGCTTATAGAGGTATAGATTATTATTTTTAACAAAAAATTAAAACCGACTTCCAAGGTAAAAACAATAATAACATTAATATGAACTAAAAAGTATTAAATAATTTTTACTATCTAATAGTGCCTTTTTCCGAATTCGGCTAAACCTCAACTATTTCTGTACTCAATCTTCATTATTTTGAAGTCGGTACCAGATAGCTGAATCTTCAGTCCTCTGACAGAATATTTAAAATTTTTGGAACTGGCACCGACTTCAAAATTATGAAGATTGAGTACAGAAATAGTTGAGGTTTAGCCGAATTCGGAAAAAGGCACTATTAGATAGTAAAAATTATTTAATACTTTTTAGTTCATATTAATGTTATTATTGTTTTTACCTTGGAAGTCGGTTTTAATTTTTTGTTAAAAATAATAATAATTTCACTCTTTTTAGTTACACTAGTAGATAAATCTTCGCGTATATTTTACGTATCTTATTACAATTTGTTAAGAGTCACAACTCACACTCACAAAATAATATAATATTATCAGTGAAGTGAACATATTGTGCTAAGTAATTTAACAATTTTAATACTTCAAGCCCGAAGCGGTCACCGGCGATTGCGATAACAATAGAAAGGCTATTGTGTCTCGTTTTTCCACGATCGAAGGATCTATCAGATAAAAAATTGTACAAACTTGCGTAGGATGTAGCGTAGCATAATATTTAATATTATCATAATTATTGACAGCTGTTCTTGTTATCAAGAATTCAAATCGATAGGTACTTAGTGCACCATCTATCGATTAATAAGTATCACTAATTAAAAAGACACTTAATGACTTTGTTTTGTTTAAATGCTCTTTTTAAAATAACTTTATTTTAATTCTATTTGTCTATTAAAATTTTATAAAGTAGTAAAGTATTCGATCTGTATATAAAGTAGTTAGTAAAGTATGCGCTGGGCGGCGACGCCGACCGCCGTGTATTAAAAACAAACAGGTGTTGTTAATTGTTATACAGTACATAATTATTATTATTAGTATATCCATACCTATGCCTTGTACTATTATCTATTCTGTGCCATGGCCCATGAGACATTGGTGGCCTTAACACGACGTGGTAATGATGATGATGACGATGATGATGATGATGATTATGATGATGAATATGAATTGCATAGTAGTTTATGCTTTCTGTTCTTAAAACAACGCCGAAACTCCCAAACGTGTATCTATAAGGAATCAGGAGTTCTCTCAGCATCATCGAAACCATGGTATACCTTGACCCAATATTTGACTTTTTGGTAGCGTATTCTTAGTACACTTCACATAAAACCAAAATCACCATATGTTTCCATATAAATTTCGAGGAGTTCCCTCAATTACTCATGGATCCCATCATCAGGTCACCACCTTTGTGAAAATGGGACCAAATTGGAGTGAAACCACACACAACAACAAAACAAAAATTTCGAAAATCGGTTCACAAACGGCGGAGTAATCGTTGAACATACAAAAAAAAAAAAAAAAAAAAAAAAAAAAAAAAAAAAAAAAAAAAAAAAAAAAAAAATCCACAGCCGAACATATAACCTCCTCGTTTTTTGGAAGTCGGTTAAAAAGAAGCAGTATCGCTTACAGAGGTACATGAGAGAAAAACGACTCTCTCTAACAGAGGTTTCTATTTCTCGCTCATAGAGGTTTTGGGAGCTTAAAATGACGGGTCCTAGCTATTACTCTCACTTATACAGTTTTCTCGCTAACCCAGTTGTCACTTCCAATCCAGGTTTAGCTGTATAAGAAGATATAGATAGAAGTGTGAAGATCTTAGGTACATTTAGGGCCTGTTTCACTGCTTCCTGATAAGGTTATCCACCACTTAACTTGACAGATACATGGCCTGTTTCACCGTTTCCTGATAAGGTGCCCGATAGGGTTATTTGACAGATTTTCCTGACTCTATCTGTCAAATTAAGTGGTGAATAGCCTTATCAGGAAGCGGTGAAACAGGCCCACAGTATGGAGAATCTGTCAAATAAGCCTATCTGGCACCTTATCAGGAATTGGTGAAACAGGCCCAAAGTATTATTTAATTATAGGAAAGTTCAAAAACAGCAGCAATTTTGGGTGTGATGGCAAACATGGTGGATCAAGCATTCTTGCCAGTGGAGAAAGCTTGCTGGCTGTATGATGTTGGCATACTGAAGTTGTCACCAAACACAGCAGACAAATTAGAAATATTTAGCACAGCATTGTGGGCAGCCAGCTTGTACATATCACTTCTACAGTAAGTGTTTTAGGAATATAAACAAATATGACAAAATATTTATATTTAAATTTTCAGGTAATTATTTCACAAAATATTTGATTTAAATGTTTTTTAGGACATTCCGGTCACTTCGGCATCTTTGGTGGAGTAGAGATTGTCTCAGCCCCGAAATTGCAGTACAAGTCAGAAGAAAACTGAACATAAACCTAGTTCTTCAAGCTGTTACTGCAGGAAAGTTATGCTTGGATATAACCCATGCAGTGAGCTGTTTGCCATCTGGTTGGTTGTGGGGTGAAAAAATTGGAGGAACAAAAATTTCGGCTATTGCTACCACCTCCTCAGTTATTGGTATAGCAATGTATTTTGCCAAAAAAAGGCTACAAAAATGATTATTGTACAATATAATTTTCTATTAATTTTATTCCTAAATTATGTTTTGACTTGATAGTTGATGATAAAAAGAGTGTCAGTGGTAGGTACCCCATATTATATTATTTTCCTGAGGTAGATACTATATTGGACACATTATCTATAGTGATACGTCAAAGAGGATTTTTTAATATAATTGAAGTATTAACAGAGTAGCCGCTTTTGGGGCAAAATGTTCAGACAGAATTTTGTTTTGTCCGTACAAAGTCGTGGGAAACATCTAATTATTGTATAAATTTTTTTGTGGTTAAAATACCTTTTATTTTATTATTACTTAAAAGATCTGCAAAATTCTACACTGCGGAAGAAAGTTATCATAATTACTTATATTTTTAATATTATATATTGTATAGATGAGTTTACAAAAATATGTGTAAATACCATATTATAATATTATTGTAAGTATAATTTTTATGAAATTGGGAGAAAATGCAGTGCACACAGTACAGTTAGACATGTTCTGCATATACTTTATTTAGCTAAAGTATACATATTGGTCGGTTAAGTTTTTTGTAGTACAGTTATAAACTGCCAAGGGGTCACATTCATGGCTTATATGCTGTGCTTGTATTTATTAATAATTGATAATATGTATGTTTCATTAGAATATTTTTCAAAGACGACGATTATTATTTTAAATAAACAATAACTTGCACAATTGTTTATTTTTAACCGACTTCAAAAAGGAGGTTATCAATTCGAAGCGTATGTACGCCGCCAAGACGATGTTCCAGAACTGCCCAGTTCAAAGTAAATCGTATACTTACTTATGTGAGTCTACAGGGTGTAACAAAACTAAGTGGTAGTACTTTAGGGTGTGTACATGTGTATAATTATGTAATATGTTCCTTATGAGTTGAGAGTTCACTGTGAAAGTAGCAGAACTGAAAGACCAATTTTTTTTCACTTTTGTATGGGCAAGCGCCCCAGCGCACGGAGCTTTGTTTTTCTCCGTGCCCTAGTATCCCGACACGAGTTTCCCCATACTAAAGTGAAAAAAAATTTTGGTCTTTCAGCGCTGCTACTTTCATAGTGAACTCTCTACAAGGAACACGTATACACCCTAAAGTATTATCACTTAGTTTTGTATATCAGCGTCTGAGCAAATGTGCAAAATTTCAAAAGTGTATATTATGTATGTATGTATGTGTAAGTATATGTTTGTGTTCACATATCTCCGAAACTACAAGTCTGATTTAAGTGTACTAGGTATTGTTCAACATAGGGAATGCTGTAAGTTTCATCAAAATCGGTTCAGTAGTTTTGGGGATATAGGGAGTTTTAATTCTCAATTACGTACAATTTTGAAGTCGGTTTTATATTTTTAAAAATACTATTTAGTATTTAAGTAAGATAATTTATTTGAGACGCCGACAAGTTGATCCAGGACCAGGTTGGGCAGGAGGCGTCCGAGGGCCACGGCCGTCTTCTTTTGTCGAGGTACCAATCGGCGGAAATGAGCGGCGAAGAACTACCTGGAGTCCATCACCAGTCCCAGGTATTTCAGTTCCGAGGAGAATTTAGTTAGCTTTTATAATGTACCTAGTACAAGAGAATTTCGTACGAAACACCGTTTATGATGATTGATGAGTAAGCAAAAAACCAAAAACGGGACCTTCTTTTCCAAGCAGAATCATTCGTTTACTAGGCTACTGGTAGTAAGTATTTACTCAAACTTTAAAACTTCATATTTCACAATTGGATGCCTAACTCGGAAAATGATCTTTGTATAGGTACTCCTAATATTTAAAAAAATCTATCCAACGACACCCCACACGGTGGGGGAGGGGCGAAAAAAAAATCATCTCCGCTTGATGTGTGGGGAGGTACCATAAAAATATATTTTTTCTAAGATTTTATAATACCATTTTGTCGGCATAATTAATATGTGCATTCATGCCCAATAACAGCTTTGTAGGTACTATAGTCTCTGAGAAAACCGCGGACAGACAGACGGACGGACACAGCGAAACTATAAGGGTTCCTTGTTGACTACGGAACCCTAAAAAAAGTGTGTCATCCATCAAAATATATTTTGCCCTTATCAAAGTGGCAAGACCTTAGACCTAAATTTAATTTAGGTCATGTATGAACTTAATTTTTTCTATGATTTGGGTCTTGCCCGCCACTGTCTATAGAATAGGTAGATATTTATACATACTTATATGACTTTGTTTACCAATTTCGTGGTATTCCATATAATTTGTCTATGCAAATGAACTGGAGACACAAGTTTGTGAAATTCTACGAAAGAGCAGCCTTTTAAGAATCTGCATCAAAAATCCCCAAAAACGTTAATACAAAAACGCGAGCGTTTTATGGATCACAAACACTTTGATTCGAAACAAAAGGCAGGAGGAGGTCGTCGCATGTTATTTACAACCGATTAATGTTATATTTCGGTGGCAATTTAAGGTTATTATTTTATTTATCGTAATATACGATACGAATTTCTAAGTTTATGATCTCCTTAAATATTAACTTAATAGCCAGACTAAATCTATAGGTATGCTAAATGTAAGAAAATAATAACTGCTTAGAGCAAACTTGACTATGGAATAATTATTATTAAGAGTGATAATAATAATCACAATAGTGAAGTGGACCTGCGGTTCGTGTAAAAAATACAGCTGTGAAAGTGATTGTTTCCGGATTCCGAAAATATGAATATTTCACTACCCAAGGTAAAGGAACAAAACCCGGTAAGCGATATTTGATTTACAATTTAATATATCTAAGTGATATGCAGCTTTCAAATTTTCTAATTTAATAATATGAGTAGTTAGTGTATGATTTTTTTAGGGTTCCGTAGTCAACAAGGAACCCTTATAGTTTCGGTCTGTCCGTCCGTGTGTCCGTCTGTCTGTCTGTCTGTCCGCGGTTTTACTCAGAGACTATAGGACCTACAAAGCTGTAATTTGGTATGAATACACATATTATTGATGGCAACAAAATGGTACATGAAATCGTAAAAAAATATTTTTTTATGGTACCTCCCCTACACATCAAGCGGGGATGAAAATTTTTTTTCGCGCCCACTTCATCGTGTGGGGTGTCGTTGAATAGGTTTTTTAAAAATGTTGCGAGTATTCATAGATCATTTTCCGATTTAGGGATCCGTTTGAGAAATATTAAGTTTTAAAGTGGAAAAATGACTTTGTATGACCCCCTTCTACCAGCTAAACGGTTGGTTCTGGAAATGTGAAAAAATTCATGGGAGTAGGAAATATGCTGAATTTAAAAGGAAAAGTATCACGGCTAAGAAGACTTCATATTTCGTTATTGAGTAATAGTCGAACAACTAAAAAAAATGTATTCGGCAAAGTATAAATGGAACTTTTCGTTCAAATTCCTTGAAAGTAACTGAGGTGATGTTGTTAGTAGTGTAAAACACGCTATAAATATACGTTCATTGACCATAAAAAAATTGTCAAAAACTAGCGGTACTACGGAACCCTATATTGCGCGTGGCCCGACACGCACTTGGCCGGTTTTTAAAGATGGTTTATGCATATTGGCCTACGCTTTTTATCGGTTTATCCGATTCATCATATTTTAAAGATTTACTACTACAGGTATAATCTTTTATTCGTGTCCTACGAGCACTATCAATATCTAATCTATACACCGAAATTGATAAAAAAAATCATTTGTTTTGTGATCATTTTATGTAATATCAATCGTTCCTTACTGAAAACTGAATGTGTGACGGTGTGAATGGTGATTGAAAATAATGACTGTTGTTAATGAGATCTGTGAGTTGTTGCAGGTGCATGCTAATCGCGATAAGGTCAGTTTGAAGGCACATTTAGGGATAGGTACTCGTAAAATAAAACTGCCACATCGTTGGCGTCATCCCATTATTGGCACCTTGACAAAACTTGATTTTTTATCAGTATCAGCTCTCAGCTGTGGTATATCAGTCAATAATTGGGGTTTTATGCATAATATTATTATAATTTATTAGCATTAGAGGAATCATCAATGCGTATAATATATTTAATTAATTTAAATCATGTCTACAGGGGCCATTGACCTATCCCGTGTTCACGTATTCACCGTAAACTTCGCGACATGATAGACAGTTTATTAAATAATTGAAGACATGAGTGGATAATGCGGGTAACTAACATTTTACAACATCACCTAATTTTTTTCCTTTTAAGGGAAAGGCGCTAATGGTAGACAGTGAACTAATAGAAGACACTTACGACAAAAATGCCATAAAAATAAGAATTATTCTAATTATTTCTCAACACTGTAAATTTTATAAGCTTCTTATGCTATCTGTTGATGTGAAAAAATATATTAGGGATGCCTTCGGGAACAAAATTTTAAAATGGGATCAGTTTTCGTAAATGATGTGACCGCGTCAACACGCACCCGGCAATTTCTTAGCAAATAGGTTAAGGAAGGCGAAATTTTGCACGTAAGTTTTGAATACATTTATTAGATTTCTTGTAATTTCTATTGACTTCATTGGATTAATGGTCATGTTGTTTACACTAATTAATGTTTATTTATGATCTTTTATCCATTTTCCCTAACAATATAAAGGGTGTCTACTATTAGTTCTTGAAAATGTAAAAAAACCTAATAGATGACATGGATCTCATCTTTTAGTTTTTCAATACATACTAAAGTTATTTTGTACTTTATTCTACTGCAAATATCATCACTATTCTCTAAAAATATAATTCTATTAACAAACTAAAAACTTAGAACTACTGTATCTAAAAATGGACATGGTGTCTAATATTAGACCTTGCACTGATCTAAAAATCGATGCTTTAGTTTTGTAGCAGTAAAAAGAAGAAAAAGGAGAACTGAGAACAAAAAGAAGAAAAAAGAAGAGGCAAAAGAAGCATGGAGACTTAAGACTAAAAATAAATTTGCTGGGAAAAAATTATGAAAAATAAAAATAAAAGGAAAGATAGTTTCAGCATGGAAGAAGAATGAATAGAATCTGGAGACAACGTGGATAATATTTCTGATGCATGTAGTTACTATGATGCAGTAAATGAAATCTTTTGAAAAACCGCAAATAAAGGCCTAATAATATGAAAAATGTAAAATGTAATTTAATGTTCTATGTCAACTATTAGTTCATATTGGTGTCTACTATTAGTGTTGTTCGCTTATTGTGATGTCATCTATTAGTACTTATGACTATGTTTACAAAAAGACCAATAATATGTTTTTTTATTAATTTGTCAGAGAATAATTATAATAGTTTTATTTTGTAAGAGTTACTGAAGACATGGAAGAAGTTATCAATCCTTTATTTTCATAAATTATATATTTTATAACATTCGAATGTTTCATGTTTCCTTATAGTGTCTGCCATTAGGTCTTCTCCCTTAATTTGAAGAAACCAACTAGGTAACTTACCTAATTTACCCAAAATTCAAACCAAAATTTACCAGCTACGTAATATATCTAGCTATACATACATAAAGAATCAACATTTTTTTATTCAAATCATTTTTCTAGTCCAACCGCAGTTTATGCAAAAAAAGACAGTTTTCAAATTGTTAGTTACCCCTCCAACCCACTCCATTCCACATCTGTAATAATTACAAGAACTTACAGCAGCGAGTCTTACAACTTATTATTATTGTAATACTAATAGTAACTTGTAACTCTGCTTGTAAACGGAGTTATCAATAAGGGCTAATCCAGCAGGTTTTTCTGATAGGTACATAATTAACTATACCATAACCCATAATATATGAGTGTGCGGAAAATATTGTTTAGTGTTTACCACGGTCCACGTCGCGTTGGCCGTTGGGTTATCCAACGATTCCACAAACATTTCCCAAATGCGTCATTCCAGATGCTTACACTTTACAGCTACGTCATGGGTCCTTACAAACGTAATATCCTCTGTCTGTTACTTCCATTTAAAAGTTAACAGTGATTCGTGAGTACAAATGTGCAGGCCGTCGGTTTTAAACAGGGGCCACGGCATATAATATGCATCATTGGTCATCATTTTTTTTTATCCCTTAGGTAGTGTCGCTGACATGTTATGCCCTAAAGCTATGTGGTTCGTCCGGGAATCGGCCAAGTCTGATGAAAGCCAGCGCTGGGCTGGCCAGTGCGCGAGCTACTCTTCGTCTGTATGACGATGCAACGGTGCTGAAGGCAGTCTATAGTTATGGACTGGGAAAACAGGTATGTGCCCAGTGGCGTAACCTGAGGGCGTAACAATAAAATAGGGTGGCAGGACTGGCAAAATGCCACAGGCCAATGACCCAAAATGGCCCTGTCACCTGTGGTCTGTACTCTGTGCCTGTGTTATTATTAACGTGAAGATGCCTTATAATGACAACGCGCAACGCACGAAAAACCTGTGACTAGTGATGAGCAAAATTAGTCTTGGTCTTGCAGTCTTGGTCTTGGTCTTGCAAAAATTGCAAGACCAAGACCAAGACCAAGACTACCCTAAGACTAGCAAGACCAAGACCAAGACTAGGTGTAAAATAAATAAAATAAAATAAAATATAAATAAATAAAATATCTTTTTATTCAAAATAGGTATCATGATACTCTTTTTGAAAGTCGAACGAAGAAGCTATGTTGCCTACCACCGGTTCGGGAACTACCCCGCCGAGAAGAACCGGCGTAAGAAACTCGCACGGGGCCATCTTTTACTAAAAAAAATGGAAAATTACAATGTTATGGCTTACAGCTATGTAACAAAAATAAAAGTAACCTGCATGGAGCCACCCTATTCCCAAGGTGTGCTGTCCTCGATGAAATCATTGACTTTATAATACGCTAAAGCACACAAACGTTCTTTAACTGCTTTTTTAAATTTGTTTAAAGGTAGATTTTGAACATTTTCTGGGATTTTATTGTATAGGCGTATACATTGGCCTTTAAAGGATTTGCTTACTTTGGCTAGTCTGAACATTGGTATTGCTAACTTGTTCTTATTTCTAGTATTTACATTATGATAATCACTTTTCTTTTTGAAAATATTTATGTTCTTTCTAACATATAAGAGATTTTCCAAAATGTATTGAGATGCGACGGTCAGAATTCTTATTTCTTTAAATTTTTGTCTTAGACATTCAAAAGACGACATCTTATAAATAGAACGAATAGCTCGCTTCTGCAGCACAAATATTGTATTAATGTCCGCCGCGTTTCCCCACAAGAGGATGCCGTAAGACATTATGCTATGAAAGTAGCTAAAGTAAACTAATCGCGCGGTCTCTACATCAGTGATTTCACGAATTTTTTTAACAGCATATGCTGCAGAACTAAGCTTATCTGCTAGTTTTGCAATATGTGGACCCCATTGTAACTTACAATCCAGCGTTATGCCTAGGAATACGGTGGTGTCTACTAAATTCATTTTCTCATCATTTAGTAGTACATTGGTTTGTACTTGCCTAACGTTTGGCAAGATAAATTTTAAACATTTAGTTTTATTAGAGTTCAAAAGCAAATTATTAGCATTAAACCAATGTACTATTTTTGAGAGAGCACTATTTACCTCGTCATAATTAAATTGTCGCCTCTTCACAAGAGGTGTGCAAGAACAAGACCAAGACCGACTATGCAAGAGTCTTGCTTAATGCAAGACTCTTGCTAAAAAAAAAATTAGTCGCAGTGACTATAATATGAGATAAAATATTTATAACTATTAAAAATATTAATAACATTATCTACTTATCATGAGTTTCCAGTTCTTATACAGCCTGGAAACAGGCAGACGAACAGGCAGCGATGTGGAAAGTATGTAATTGGGTCCCGTTTTTACCCTTTTGATTATGTAACCATGCATTCAAACTAAAAATTTGGGAATACATATTACATATACATTATACATGGCGGCCGAAAAGTAAGATCTTTCAACCGAGAGAGAATCCGAAAATCTGGTCAAGTGCGAGTTGGACTCGCCCATGAAGGGTTCCGCAGCAGCCAAAAAGGTTTATTTCATGGAATTAAAATATTTTTAGGGTTCCGTACCCAAAGGGTAAAAACGGGACCCTATTACTAAGATTTCGATGTCTGTCCGTCTGTCCGTCTGTCTGTCACCAGGCTATAACGCAAGAACCGCTATAGCTAGACTTCTGAAATTTTCACAGATTGTGTATGTCTGTTGCCGCTGTAACTATAAATACTAAAAGCAAAATAAATTAAATACTTAAGGGGGGCTCCTATACAACAAACGTGATTTTTTTGCTATTTTTTGCTCTTCATCAATATCGGCAACACATAGGCAATTGAAATGTTCACAAAATACATAATTGTATTTATGCTTTAATAATTAATAATAAAATTAAAATAAATAATTAAGGGAGGCTTCCATACAAAAAATACAATTTTTAGTCTATTTTTGCTCTGTAGTGGTACGAAACCCTTCGTGCGCAAGTACAACTCGTGTTTGGCCGATTTCTGTTGAATTAATGAAATTAAGGTATACCATTTATAACGTATACAAAAACTTCTTGCTAGTTCTCGTTCAAACCAATTTTTTCTTGGTAGTTTCTATAGTAATGTACAATCATAATATATTTTTTTTAGACTTATCATGCCATATCTTATCATACTTTAAAAGTTAGAGGGGAGAGAACAAAGATTTTACCTCTTTGGAAGAGTCTCTCTCATATTTTTTCTATTTTTGTATCAAAATAAGTATTATTGTGGTTCACAGAATACACCTACTTACCAAGTTTCAATTGTATAGCTCTAAGTATATAGTTTCGGAGAAAAGTGGCTGTGATATACGGACGGACAGACAGACAGACAGACAGACTGTATGACGAATCTATAAGGGTTCCGTTTTTGCCATTTGGCTACGGAACCCTAAAAATAATCTAGATTCTAGAAGAAATCCCAGAAAAAGTTCTTATTTTTCAAATTTTTTATTTTTCTGTGTTTTTGAGAAAATGAAAACGTTTACAAAAAGTTTTGAAAAATGTTTGCAAGAGTCTTGCTTTTTGCAAGACCAAGACCAAGACTAGGCGTGCAAGACCAAGACCAGACAGATTTGAGCAAGACCAAGACCAAGACTGCACAAGCAAGACCAAGACCAAGACCAAGACTGGTCGAGTCTTGGTCTTGGTCTTGCTTTGCTCATCACTACCTGTGACGCGCTCGCGACTCGCGACTTATTGTGTTACGTATCTGTTCTGTTTTTTTTATTTTATTACCGGTTGTCGGAAACTCAAACTCAAACTCAAAATTTTTTATTCAGAATAAATTTTTGCAAATAAGTTCGGGAACTAACCCGGCGAGAAGAACCGGCGTAAGAAACTCGCAGGGGGCCCACTTTATTTACCAAAAAAAGTGAGAAAAAAATTAATCTTTTAAAATAAAGTTTACAATGCTGTAACTTAAAATTATACAATGTCAACATACATACATAATTGTAAGTCATAAAATAATTAATAATGTAGAAGTAGCCTTGCAAGCAGCCATCCTACTCCCAAGATGTGCCGTCGTTTATGAAATCATTGACCATTGGCTTTGGCACACAAACGTTCTTTGACTACTTTTTTAAATTTATTAATGGAAAGATTTTAAACGTATTTTGGGATTTTATTGTAAAATCGTACACATTGACCTTTAAAAGATTTACTAACTTTACTAAGTCTGATCACCGGTATTTCTAGTTTGTACTTATTTCTAGTGTTTCTTCCGTGACTGTCACCTTTGGTTGTAAATTTACTAAGATTCTTTTTAACATATAAAACATTATCCAAAATGTATTGAGAAGCAATAGTTATAGAATACCAATTTCTTTAAACTTTTCTCTCAGAGATTCAAAAGCTGACATTTTATAAATTGAACGTATAGTTCACTTCTGCAGCACAAAAATCGTATTAATGTCGGCAGCGTTTCCCCATAAGAGGATGCCATACGACATTCTACTATGAAAATAACTGAAATAAACTAGTCTTGCTGTGTCTTCGTCAGCAATTTCCCGTATTTTTCTGACTGCGTATGCTGCAGAACTGAGCCTATCTGCAAGATTAGCAATATGAGGACCCCACTGTAGTTTACTATCTAGTGTAATGCCTAAGAATACAGTGGTGTCCACCAAATCCATCTTCTCATCATTTAATTTTGGTTTTAACTTGCCTAACATTGGGCAAAGTAAATTTTAAACATTTAGTTTTCTTAGAATTTAGAAGTAAGTTATTAACGTTAAACCAATGTACTATTTTTGAGAGAGCACTATTTACCTCGTCGTAATTTGACTGTTGTCGCTTCACTTTAAAAATAAGTGGAGTGTCATCAGCAAAAAGTACTATCTCATTATCATTGTCCTTAACAAGATAAGGTAAGTCGTTTATGTAGATGAGAAAAAGGAATGGACCTAAAATGGATCCCTGTGGGACGCCTAATTCTATTTTGGTCCCATTGGACCTTTTACTATTAATGTTCAACCCTTTAATTATATTATTATCATCACTGTCAACTGTTTATTTATTTCGCCGGTTCATTGAGTCTTATTTTTATCGTAGTACGAGGTCGCGGCCTAATCCTTCGATCGCGAATTCTTGGGAACCTATTTGTTTACGCGGTCGAATTCAACCGCTTGGGAGTTGATATTAATTTAGGATATAATATTAAGGTATTCTATAAACGTAGAGATTTTATGACCCGGTTCACATACCGTCTGGAGAAATAAATTTTTCGCTATCTCCTATAGTTTCGGATTTCGCTTAATTATGTCTCTGCCCTCTCTGCCGCAAAGCCCGCAATCCTAGGGGCTAGGATGATGCTAACTCTACTAGCACGCCATAGGATACTGCTGCCCATAGGCCATGGCCTACTGCCTACCTATACATACATGGTGTAACAAATCAAAGTATTAATTACTTCAGGAATCAGGATGTGTAAATGTCCCTTTTATAGTTCACTGTGGATTGTGTAAGTAGGGCTGAAAGAATAACTTTTTTATTTTTGTATGTTCAAATCAATAGAAGTAAAATGTAACTCTTTCAGGATGGCCCATTTTGGGGCACGCTGGGAGTGTCAAACGGCCTCTTCACTCTGGCGTACCTGCAAGCCGAGAAGTTAATGTGGCTCGCCGATACGGGCTGTCTTTCCCTCGACGAAAAAAACGTCTACAGGGTGAAGGTCGCGCACAAACTGTTCTGGTCGCTGTACACGTTTGTGGGACTTATAAGGTTGGTCCCAGCAATTTAAACACAAGTTTATAAGTACATAATACCTACCTAATAAGTAAATCGGCTGCGGTGGAACCCAAACAGTTTATGGGTGGGACACACTGAACTCCATACTTGTATAATAGAGATCAGTGGTGGGACATGACGTATCTAATTTTGAAAAGGGACATCGGAAATAAATATTATAAGTCTATGGAAATAATAGATAAGTAGGTACAATTAAGTACTTCTGTCAGATAATTAAACATAATGTTTTTTAACCCATCAAGCGATAACAAAAGATTTCCAGAAATTGGTGATCAACGGATTAAACAGTATCCAAACCATAGACTTAATAATATAAAACAACTGATTTTATCTGTATCCTAAAAACTTTGATACTGTTTTAAAATCTTTTTGTAGCAATAATGTGGTTTGAGGTAGTTAATCATGAGTTAATTATCAAGCAATTTGATACCCGGTCGAGCGAGACAAAATCGATCATTTTTTCTACAAATTACAATTGCTTACATAAATAATTATAGTTTCTCAAACATTATAATTAGTTCCAGTTTTTGTCTAGTGTGGTTTGTCTATGATAGAAAACTGCAAAACCATGCGTTTACTTCTACAATTTCTTGTGTCTCAGATTTCTCTTCCCTTTTAGGTCTTTACGAGCCCTCCACATCGCAGCTCAGAATTTAAACCAAGCTAAGCGTACGAAATGCGCGCCGCGGCGGTTCCAGTACGCCACGTTAACCACTACCAAGCTGGTGCTGGATTTTATCCACGCGGTCACGTGGCTGCCACGTGGGTGGTTATGGGGCGGGGCCGTGCGGACGTCGCACGCCGCGGCGCTCGCCACGGCAGCCGCCGCGCTCGGGATAGTGCTACACTTTGAGTCGAAGAAGCTTCAACAGCGATAAACTTGTGGTGAAGTTGAATTATTACTCTTGTGAGAGTGATAAGAACTATAGAACCAATTTTCGAATGGACGTTATCTTAATATCTTGACAGTTAGCAGCTATGATGCTTATAGCTATAGTGACTCTGTAGATCGACAAGCGGAACTCCAATAGTAATAAGTCATTGAATTCCATGATACACATCTAGTAAAATAAACTACATAGACATTATATTTTTAAGAAAAAAAATAGTAATTTAAACTTGGATCCCCTGTTTCATACAGGCGTATGATTTTTTTTTTTTTTTTTTTTTTTTTTTTTTTTTTTTCCGGAGGGGGAAATGCATTACGCATACCACCCAGGCGCAGGGGGCGACCCGAGTGGTGATGTGGGACTCCCGTAGCTAATGAGACCACGGTATACCCACTAAAACCCCCCCCATCTTCCGCCTCGCCGCCTTTTGACGGGGCCACAGGAACGATACACACATCTGCGACCCCGCCAGCGGCCCGAAGACTCCACGATGGGCGCACAACACGTGCGCCCTCCTCCTCGGCCCCCACCAGGGCTGTAGCAGACGCCCCCCGAGTCTGCTACTTGGGGGCCATGTGGCAGATCAGGACTGTGGCTCTGCCACCGACCACACCTCGGCCGCAGAGGATAGGGCAAGCGGCGCACCGTAATACCTACTTGCCTCTTCCTCTGCGGCCCCACCTCGGTGCGCATCCGCAGCGGACTTCTCCAGTCCGCTGGGAGCGCCCTCCTCGGGCCAGGCGGCGACACCGGCCGGCCCTGGTTGCCTCTTTGCTTCACCGCGGTTGCCCAAGCCGCGGTTACTAGAGCCCCACCGCCGCGACAAGGCGAGCAACCATCGGGGGGATACAGGCGTATGATTATCTTAGCCTGGTCTAGCCATGCTTAACCGTCACATAATGCGATTAGGCGCCTTCGAAAGACACATTACCTGAAAATTATTACTCAAATTCCTACAGAGATAAGTGAATCGTATCACTATAATAAAAGTGTCTACATAATATTACTGCTGTTACAATACTTCACCTATTATTTCCTTGACCATAACAATAGTGCGGTCTTATCGGAAGATTAAAACATCAACATATCTTATCCAGTAGATAGAATTATATAAACTATACCTACACATATTGTGACCTCTGTAATCGCTTTAAGTATTTTGTTTTATATTTTATTGTAATATCTATGTATATGTTACGCACTATGAAAAGATTATTAAGCTGTTAAGCGATTGTCTTCCTAATACAACCAATTACGGATTACCAAATATAATAATTAAGGAAATATTTTTATACCTATATTTATAATATTATAGTACCTACACCTAACGTTGTCATAATTAACTTAGGTAAGTACTTAAATCTTAATTTACATTACGTCTTGGCACAATCTAAGTAAAACGTCATTGTAATATAAAAGAATTTTTATTTTTAAACTTGAAGATCACAGTAAATAAAAAAAATCTATCTTATTTCTTATAAAATATTGTCACAACTTACAATCGCTCTAATTTGCTAATTTGGCCGAAGTAAATATAGTATAATAACTAATAAAATAACAATCACAAAATATCTAATAAAGTAACTACTTACTTACAAAACCATAAAACCATGTGACGAGAAATGATAACGAAAAATATATTTGTACATACCTAAGGCCTACGTTGGCCTTAAAACCATTTTAAAGACTAAACAATAAATGTCAAAGTAATATTTAAGATAAAGGGAAACCAAATTGTATAATTTTAGCATAAAGTTTTTTACTATACCATAATATTTTAATTAGGTATGTGATGCAGCATAAGTTATGTGACAAATAATAATCGTATGTTAATATTATTCACATATTTAAGTAAAGTATGAGTAAGTATAAAAGAGATTTTGTAAATAGCTATGCGAATATTATTTAAGATTTTAGTGTTTTAGTTAGATACCAAATCCTTTTAAATAATTTGTATATATACTTATCATATTTAAAATTAAAGTGTTTATAATATTGTTAAACCGAGTGAATATTTATTTTATTTGGATACTTTGCATAATCAATACAAGCAACTTTTTGTATGGCAACTAACTTTCCTACCTAAAATAATTTACTGCTTTCAAGTATTTTGAGTATGACATTTATTAAGAAAAAAAAATTGGTTGTTTAAATAACACAATGAGTTATGTAACTATGTAAATAAATTCTAATTAAACAAAAACTTGTCTTAGTTTATAGACGTCATTATAAATTATAATTAAAGACACATTAAATCATTATGTTACATTTTTTTTCTCTAATTTTGTTTCTCAAAGTTCTATAAAATGATAAAAACTTATTACCTACCTAAAACTTTTATTAATTTAGATAGGAACAATATACTATGAGTATAGATGAACGGTATAAGTGCTTTACAAATCTGATAATAGTATACTATAACATTCATTAGACTAGGACATTGATATACTAAATCTAATCAGGCTTTTTATTCGAAGCACTTAGCGCTTTTCCGATATGAAGCGGGCTCCATGTCATTTGATATTAAACCTTATCACCATCACCGAAGGTACACATTTCGACTTAAGATATTTTTAACTATAAATCGGCGGGTGCTAAGTTAAGTTCCTCTTCAAAATAGACTTTACGGTCTGGGAACAGCATCACAGCTAGACGGGGTAAGTAGCTAGGTTTGGGAGATTGGCCCCATTTGATGATATCACTCACATTGACACCTAAAGACGAGGAAGATTGGCACGCGTTTTCGTACTCCTTATACGGCGACTGGACGCCTGTAGACGGCAAATTACTCAGGATGCATAGACCCAAGAAGCAGAGAAGACGGTGCCTGCGAAAAAAAAACCATTTGTTTTACCATCCTTCGATCGTGGAAAAACGAGACACAATAGCCTTTCTATTGTTATCGCGGTCGCGTGCGACCACTTGGGGCTCGAAGGAATAATATGAGTAAAAATCTAATATCTATCTCAACTGTGTCTGTACTACCTATTTTTACAGTAATTTACCAATAAGATAAAAAAAGACGGGTTGCACTCCGGGAGTGCCGGCACAAGTGAAAACTTGATTATTAACGTTGTGCATAATTTTTTTAACCCATTTTTTATGAAAATCGATTAAAAAAACGTTTTTTTAATTAATCGAAACCCTTACAATCGATTAAATTTTTAACCCATTTTTTATGAAAATCGATTTTAAAAAAATCGATTCTTTTAATTAATCGAAACCATTACAATTTTTTTAACCCATTTTTATGAAAAACGATTTTTAAAAAAACGATTTTTTTAATTAATCGAAACCCGATTAAAATCGAAATCGATAAAAAAATATCGACAATCGAAAAAAAAAACAATCGATTGTTCGATTAATCGATTTCGATGTTACAACACCGCTGTCTGCAAAGAAGTTTTCACTTCAAAAATATATTTTACTTTAACCTAAAAAGTAGAAAATATTTTAATCAAACATAATTTAGATTTTAGAGACTTGGTCTTATAGTTAACCAAACAACTTACCTCTGCGTCGGTACAGTGGCATGCTGCAGTGTAACCACTTGTATGAGCGAACGCTTAAGCCCCGCCCACTTGGCGAGCAGCGCGCACACGTCCCGCGCCGCCGCCGCGCGCTCCGCCGCCTCGCCGTCCGCTACTATAGCGAGCTCGCGCGCGACGCGGCACAGCGCACACACCCACAATGATAATATCACTTCGTTCTCCATGCTGAAAGTTTTTTGACTACTATTACATAGATGAACACAATAATTATTAGTACTATACTGCGTGAAATTTTAATGGTTGTTTTCCCGCAGTAAAATGATTCTATCTAAGGGTGAAGCCAAACAAGCGTAATTTGTGAGTTGAGTCACAGAATTTCTGCTGCGTAAATATCTTTTCATACAAATCATGACTCACAAAATTAAGCTCGTGTGAATCAAACAGGACTTATGTATGACACTGAATGCAGCAGAATTCTGCCGAACCGAAATTCTGCGGCTCACAACCCAAAAATTACGCTCGTTTGGCTTTGCCCTTAGTAGTACAACAGATTTGTGAAGTTTTTTTGCATTCAAATCATAAATAAAATTCGGCCGGGTCATAGCCGCTCGCACCTATCGGCATAAAGTTGCCATAGTACGTCGTACAAAATATATTTAATTTACAAAAAATAACTGATTGATTCACATGACATGATTCGATAGTAACACACACATAGGCAAATCATTCTGCTGTGGGAAAACACTTACTCAAATGTCACGTTGTATATGGAGGGTTCAAGTGTTACACAACGCTATTTTTGAAGATTTTAGAAAAAGTAACGTTTCGCCTAGTTCAAATAACCCTTGACCCTTGTAGCGCATCGTAACGTTTTACTAGAAAATTACTTAATAATATTATTTCAATTATCCTTGGTGCGAAAAACCTATAGAATAAATAAAAAAAAAGGATATGGACGAAAAGCCCATAGACGGCCCCACGGTTTTTTTTATTATGAAAATCATAATAAAAAAAAAACGTTTTACTAGACCCCACCTCCTCCCGAACTGCGTAATGTACTACTTGAACGCTCCCAAAAAAACAACAAAAAATAGGTGTATCACAGCTTATTATAATGTAATTTTTTTAAAGGAGCTGTATCATAACATAAGCGTAATTATTATCATCCAAAATGTGGAGTTAATGTTCAAAAATCTTACAAATTGACAGTGGCGGCGGCTAGTGCAGTAAAAGCAGAGCGCGCGTCGTCCACCGCAAGCGGCGCGGCACGCAGCAGCGCGTACGCGGCGTAGTAGTGTTGCTGACGTAGCGCCACCCCCGCGCCCGGCCGCCCCTCTAGCGGCCGCCACACCGCGCTCCATCCACCGCTGTCTGTAAAGAACATACTTATATTCTGGAATCTGGAGGCCTGCTACTAAATCCTTTTGAGACTTAAACAATCGAACAAGAATATTTATGTATCACTGGTAATATACGGTTTTTGATGGTGCTTCATCTCCAAAAGGTGCGGTGAGTTGAATAAAGCACTGTTGTTGATTTAGCCCACGCCGAAAATCGTAGTAAATCATTGCACGAAAATGTTCACGCGTTAAATCCATGGCAAATGAAGACACGCAATTTTCAAAATGACGCCACAATGGAAAAATAATTGACAGTCACATGAAACAAAATGTATTCTTCAACCAAAGAGTTCTATTTTCAAATGTTGTAATTACTTTTTAAATATTGTGTAATTACTTTTTAAATATTGTTCTTGTAAGTGGCCAGTTCCGGATACATAAATAGCAGCCCTCGTAAGAACATCATTTCACGTTTGTCAGAGTAGGACATAGAGTAGCACGCGGCATAATGGTTCGATTGTTTGAGTCTTAAAACGGTTTTGTGCGTATGGCCCCTGATTTTATTATCCAATACGAAATATCGAACTGCCACATTACACATAAATTATAAGCAGACTAGAATTTGTTTACATGATAATATGAAACATGTATGTTAACAATACTGTCGTTATAAGTGGCAAGATCCAGAATATCGGATGAGATCTAAGATATTATTATTTTTGACGTGATAACGTCTTATAATTCGATATGGGCTGCGCGCCCGAAAAACATGACAGTTCATGCGGCGTTACCTCGCTGACAGCTCTGAGGCGTTCGCATTTAAGGCTTGAAGTGCAAGCGAGAGCGCGGAACGAGCGACAAGGAAGCACAATCGGCCTTTGCGTTCGGCAGCGTTCGACATCCGTCTCTCTCCTAAGTCCTACTTGAGTGACGTCATACGCTTAGTACTGGTTCGATCCGTTCTGTAGGGTTACCCTGGGACGCAAATCCCTCTGGCGTAATAATAAATAAAACAACCAGTGAGTGTCAGCGAAAAGACGAGAATTTATTTCATTGAATTACATATCGCTCATTTGGTACAACAATGTCGTAATTACACTTTTACAAATTTTACAGGAGACACAATCAAAGATTTGAATCCATATGGCTTTTTGGGAAGACTTATTATATACCGACTCAATTTAAAAGTAAGGTTTATTTGTGTTGTTTCTATTAGGATCTAAGATATTATTATTTTTGACGTGATAACGTCTTATAATTCGATATGGGCTGCGCGCCCGAAAAACATGACAGTTCATGCGGCGTTACCTCGCTGACAGCTCTGAGGCGTTCGCATTTAAGGCTTGAAGTGCAAGCGAGAGCGCGGAACGAGCGACAAGGAAGCACAATCGGTCTTTGCGTTCGGCAGCGTTCGACATCCGTCTCTCTCCTAAGTCCTACTTGAGTGACGTCATACGCTTAGTACTGGTTCGATCCGTTCTGTAGGGTTACCCTGGGACGCAAATCCCTCTGGCGTAATAATAAATAAAACAACCAGTGAGTGTCAGCGAAAAGACGAGAATTTATTTCATTGAATTACATATTATACCAAATGTTGTCGGGTAAGCGATAGCGCGATCTAGAGGCCTAACAGCGACATCTGTTATCAAATCGCGGAACTAAATTTACTTATAAAATATTATGAAGTTCAACTCAACAAAGGTAGTTGTCACGTTCAACTATCGTCAGTAAACCGACTTTACAGACAACCGATTTTTAACAAAAAATTAAAACCGACTTCCAAAGTAAAAACAAAAGTAATACTTATTCTTAATCTAAAAAGAATCAAATAACAATTCTTATTCCTTATTATAGTGGCGTCTTCAGACTTCTCCTAAACCTCAACTATTTCTGTACTCAATCTTCGTACTTTTGAAGTCGGTACCAGCCCGGAAAAGTTCTGAAATCCTTGACATAGCAATTACGCTAAGGTAAGCTGTACCGAAGTACCGACTTCAAAAGCATGAAGATTGAGTACAGAAATAGTTGAGGTTTAGGCGAAGTCTGAAGACGCCACTATAATAAGGAATAAGAATTATTATTTGATTCTTTTTAGATTAAGAATAAGTATTACTTTTGTTTTAACTATGGAAGTCGGTTTTAATTTTTTGTTAAAAAATAATAATTTTACCCTTTTTAGTTACATAATATGAGACGACAAGGCTATAATATTATAGCTTGTTGTCTTAGAGTTGTACATATTACTAGTGGTCGCCCGCGGCTCCGTCCGCGTGGATGTCGGTTATGGCTGCAAAAAACCTACCCAGGAAAGACTCGGTCAGCAAAATGATTCCCAGGTCAATTCACAGACTCCGACACTGACATCGACGACGCGGACGCAGTCATAATATCCGAAGGGTGTACAGTGCACACTGCACAGATTGTCTTCCTCCAGCAAGCGCATCCCGCTTGGTGACGCCCACTATCGTAATATTTTAATATCGCCATAATTTCAAAACCAAACCTACAATTTTAATCATTCAAAGACCAAATTTTTATCTACATAAACTGTACTTAGTGATGAAATAATTTACTTTGATAAGGATTAATGGCATGAGTAAAATAAACGCGTTTAAATGTTGTCCAAAAAAAATTCAAGATTTTCAAATAAAAAAATGGTTATTGTGCCTCACTCGACATAGATAAGTATAGTGTGTCGCGGACTTTTTTGTAGGTATTTATAAGATCTACAATACTTAGAACATTTTATGGTTCTATCTTTTATAGTTTCGGCAGCGTACGCAAAATAAGTAACTTTTCTGGTTGACTTTTTCACCTGGCGTCCGAAAAACCCAAATATCTCACGAAACCCTATTTTTTCCAAAATAAAATTTAGCCTATGTTCAGCAGAAATAATGTAGGATTTGCTTGGAGTAGTTTAAATAAAGCTAAAATCCTCAAACTTGTATCTATAAGGATTCAAAAGTTCTCTTGGGTACCTTGAGAACCAGGGTATATCCTGGTGCAAAATCTTACTTTTTGGTAGTATATGCCTGAAATACTTCAGAAAAAATCAAAATCACCATATGTTCCCATATAAATTTCAAAGAGTTCCTCGATTCCTCATGGATCCCATCATCAAATCACCACTTTTGTGAACGTGGTACCAACCTCGGATTCAACCCTGTACAACAACAAAAGAATCATGAAAATCGGTCCATAAACGGCAAAGTTATGGTTGTACATACAAAAAAAATATATAAACAGACGAACGTATAACCTCCTCCTTTTTGGAAGTCTAGTGGTGAAAAATGGTATAGCTCCGATTCTGGTAATTTATTAGATCGAAATCACGTAAGGTCATAATATTTAACTGTCAAAATAATCTTGCTAATATACAAGCAACTCTTGCAATAACGAATCAACTACTGCGATTTGGTCAGTTTTGAGCTTTTAAAAAGAAAATGAAATTAGTATACCAATAAACAACAAACCTGTGTCTTCGAGTATCTGACGTGCGAGTGTGTCGACGAGTGGCGCGAAAGTGTGCGACGCGCCCAGCGTACCACACGCCACCACGACCGCGCGACGCGTGCGCGCCGTACATGTACACACCCATTTCTGCCATACCTGCGTACAGTGTAAACGTATAGCGAAGCGAACATTTTCGATCACCATTAACTAGATAAGTTTACTAGATAGGTAGTTTGTTTAGGGCCTGTTTCACCACTTTCTGATAAAGTGAGTGGAGAGCCTATTCGGCACTTTTCAGGAAGTGGTGAAACAAGCCCTTAGTATTTATATTATTATGGAAATTATAATAATAATTAATAAGCTTTCTATTAATAATAAGCAATTACTAAACAATAATGTAACTAAATATGAGAAGGGCAAAAATTGTATAGAAAGTTTTATTAATAATAATTATGGGCAGTAAATTAATTAAAAAGGATTTCATTACCGGTAGTGCATCATTAGTGTCTTGCTCCATACATAACATCACAATGGCACGACACACCAACTCCTCCAGATAGTTGCCGTAATTCTCAATTCGCGGCGCTGTAAAAGTTACCATAATAATATTAGGACTTCTTTAATATTTTTTTAATAAATTATTTGAATTTATATGTGTAGCCCCTAACTTAAAAATTATTTACACATTGAATACATTCTATAATATGTATTTATACATGTCTGATTTTGGGGTAAGTAATTAACTTTATTTGTATCGAGTAAAATTCGAAAAATGACAATTACTGACATAGTCAATCTATTTCTTGCTTAAAAACGGCGGAATTATATTTTGCTCGTACCAAGTCGCGGAAAACATAGGTTCAAAACATTATATAGGACTACCTACTGGACCAGCACTTATAAAATTTTATGATAGCCTGTACCAAAAACTTTATCTTTATCGCTTTATAGAATTCGCGATCAAAATGTATGAAATTGACATTAGACGAGTCGAACGTCAACGTCATATTAACGAACGCTTATATCAATTCCATACATTTTGATCGGCGATTCTATAAAGCAATAAAGATAATGTTTTGGCTAAAGGGTCTGCACTTATAACATTGTTAAAAAGGTCTCGGCTAAAGGGCCAGGTCTCTGGACGTAGCAATACCGACCGGTGTTATGTATCTCGCACAGCAGACGGCGCGTGTGTGCGTGCACGTGCGCGCGCAGTGCAGGCGCGGCCACACGGCTCGTCCACATTGTCACGCCCGCACACCGCTTCGTCTGAGCGGCTTCGTCTACGCCGCAAGAGGCACCGAGCTCCGATACACGTAATACTAACCTGCATGAAAAGATATTATAAAATAAAAAATTGGTTGTCTGTAAAGTCGGTTTCCGGGCGATTGACGTGACAACCGAACTGAGCCGATCATGCCTCTCTCGTTCGTGCCGCGCTCTCGCTTGCGGAACGCGACAGTGACGTCATCTTTTTCGTACATGCAGCCCGTAGTATCCAGTTATTAGACGTTGTCACGTAAAAATAGTATAAACTTCACTGTTAACGGCTAGTTTAAGGTAATATTGCACTGACTTCACTTCATCCCAAGTCCCAACACATAGCATTGCATATAAATGTTAGATTTCAAGACGTGAGTGGAAGAATAAGGTAAGTAACATGAAGAAACTTCCCGTTTTTGACGTGACAACGTCTTATAATTCGATATGGGCTGCGCGCACGAAAAAACATGACGCAATATGCGGCGTTACCTCGCTCTGAGGCGTTCCATTTAAGGCTATGACGTTGTCACGTTCAACTATCGTCAGTAAACCGACTTTACAGACAACCGAGTTCGAGTCGAGTTCGAGTCAAGTTCGAGTTCGAGTCGAGTTCGAGTTCGAGTTCGACACAAAACACTACTCTCCAACCGTCTTTTTTTTGTTAAATGGAGGTTTAGGGCCGGAAAAATATTAGAAAAAAAACTATGGATTATATGTGTAGCCAAATACATTAGCTAGGTTATGAAGTAGATAAGTTACAAGTTTTATTAAAATAATTAGGGAAAAAATTTGTTATTGTCCGAATGTTACGAAATGTTACTTGTTCAATTCTCCCACTCACGTCTTCATTTATCCTTTACTTACACCGAGTGATCAGTCAGTTGACGACTTGGCCGAGTGATTGGTATAACTTTAAAATAAATCTTACTTTCATTATCATTCTGTTAGCTGGGTTGGCATCTAGGCCATGTAACGTACGAATTCCATTACGACGACCACTCACGATGCACTAGATAGGCTCATTACGTCAGAATATTATCGCGACAATATATACTAATATTATAAATGCGAAAGCGTATCTGTCTGTCTGCCCGCTACCTCTTCACGCCCAAAGCGCTGAACCGCTGGTATGAAGATTTTTATATGGAGCCTGGCCGACCTACTGTCCGCCATTATGTTTTTCCGCGTTCACGAATATTTTTTTCAAAAATGGATAGCTAACATCAATACAAACAAAAAAGTAATCTTAGATAAAACCGCGTAAAGTGTTATATTTCGAAGATTTGAGGTGCCAAAGTTGCAATATCTTAAATTGACAAAACTTTGGCAGCTCATATCTTCGATATGTGACACTTTACGTGTTTTGTCCAAGATTATTTTTTGTTTGTATTGATGTTAGCTATCCATTTTTGAAAAAAATATTCATGAACGCGAAAAAACACAATGGCGGACAGTAGGTCGACCAAAATCTTCGTATCCCTTGGTTGAAAAATTGAAGCTACATATTTATCTTCTTAATAATGAAGATATTCTCACTTAAAGTGCGGTAGATCGTGATACGGCTGGGCGGGGTTGTGGTAGGCGGTGTAGTAGGCGTCCAATAGCTGCTCCGTGACGAGCGGCGACAGCGCGGCCCACGGCAGACGACACGCCTCTTCCAATGTCTACAATAAATATATTATCTATTTAGATAAGTATTTAAAATTCTTAAAAACAGCTGCTCAACGAACGTAGGGAGTTGCTATCTATGTTAATATTTTTCGACTTAGATACATGCTTATCATACTTCAACCGTTTACGGCCAAGCTAAAAGGAGTACACATAATATTATGTAAGTACTAGTGACCCGCCCCGGCGTCGCACGGGTATAAAATTTAATTTAGCCACTGAAAAAATGATTAAAATCGATAGCCTATGATCCTTCACGTGGTCTAATTCTTATCTGTGCCAAATAACATAAAAATTGCTCCAGTAGTTCGCGAGATAAGCCCTTACACATAATTTCCCCAGTTTTTTCCACATTCTCCTATCAGTATTAGCGTGATAAAATATAGCCTATACCCTTCCTCAATAAATGGGCTATCTGGCACTGAAAGAATTTTTCAAATCCGACCAGTAGTTTCTGTGATTAGCGCGTTCAAGTTAGCCCTTTCAAATAATTTTCCCTGTTTTTTCCACATTTTCCTCTATTTCTTCGCTCCCATTAGTCTTAGCGTGATAAAATATAGCCTATAACCTTCCTCGATAAATGGGCTACCTAACACTGAAAGAATCATCAAAATCCGTTGCGTAGTTTTAAAGATTAAAGGGAACAAAGGGATATGAGGGAAAAAAAGCGAATTTGTTTTATAATAAGTATAGATTTAGAATATACTAGCTGTCCCGGCAAACGTTTCTTTGCCATATTATATAAAGTATATCGCCCTTATTATTTTATTGAATAAGTGGTAGGCATCATGTAGACTTTCAGAAAATATTTGCAAAAATTTATTCTGAATAAAAAAAATGAGTTTGAGTTAGACTAAGTATGTCACCATGGCAACGTCCATCGCTATGCCGTGACCCGCGTCGTATAAACAATGGCCGCTCTTTATAATAGACGAATAATTTGCAATAAAATAAAATTGCGACTATAATTAAAGATCTAAGCTATCCTATCTATCAAGTTGGAAAAAAGCACACATTTAAAAAACAAAACATTAAAATCGGTTAAGTAGTTTAGGAATCCATCGTGGACAAACATCGTGACAGGAGATTTATATATATTAGATTTTGTTTTATCGCAGCAGCATACAAATTGCACGTTTGACAACTAAGGTTTTGAAAATGTTTGGGTCTGTGGTGCCTTATTTAGAATTTCCTAAAAATGTTGATGTTAATGAAATCGAAGTCAAGATCGTATTCGTAAAAGTTTTCAAGTTTTTTTAATCAGCTTTATACTACAAATTTACTTGTTCGGCCAGCTGCATGAACTTGGACGTGAATATCTGGAACAGCACTGGCAGCACTTGGCCCAGCTGCTCGTACGTCACACCGGCAACCCACGTGGCAGCCGACAGCGCGGACCACGTGTGACCCACCCACGCGCTCAGATCCGGCAGATTTAGACAGGCTGCCTGCAGAATTAATGCATATGAAGAAGAGAATAATGTAATAAATTAATAAAAAATGATATACACTTCAGCAACATATTATATGATATAACCAATGCTTACAAAAAATAAAGCTAATGTGATGAAATTATTATTTACTCAGTTACTTAAAATTTTGTCGTTCACCTACGGGTTTTTGTAGTCTGTATACACCTAGCGCCGAAAACAAACCCATAATTCGATGATTAATTTTAGAGCAAGTTTTAAAAACTGTTAGAAACGATGTGTAGTCACCCTGTGCGCCGTACGCAGGGCGGCGGAGACGCGCCACTGGCGGTCCCAGGGCAGGCGGCGCATCTGCGCCAGCACCACCGCGGCCCGGGCCGCGTGCGCCTTGGCCGAGCTCGCGTAGCACTCCACCACCCACTCCCACGCGTGACGTAATAGAAACACGTCGATGCCTGGATATTAAAATATTAAATTTTCATCTTGAAAAAAATGACAGTAGAGATAAACTACGATAACATGGCGCGCCCCTCCAAATTACTGTTTCAATGTGTGTAGTCACATCCTTATGAAAGACTTTGTATGTAGTTTCTCAAATATATTAGTGTATAATCTATGATGTAGTTGTAATTAGTATTCAACCAATCAACCAGTACTCGTAATACACACACTGGCAAAATTAGCGGAACACAGGTAAAAAGGGCCACAACTTGAATTAAAGCGGGTCGGGCTGTGTGAAATCCTTTTTTATTGTTTCTAAGCTCATTTAAGAAATAAAATATTGAACAAAACTGGCAAGTTGACAGATTTTTATTGCAATTATGCCCTACTAAGTGTTTTTCGATGATTGACGTTGTAAGTGTTTCTGATAAGAATGGCGTTTTTAGCGGGGTGCAAGGTATGCCAGCTCATTTGATTGTTTGGTTTTTGGAAGAACACATGGCTTAGATACAAAATTAGTTATTTTCCAGTATCTAAGACAGCTAGAGCTGTAACCACGATAGAGAAAGGTCACACCTACCGTTCGGTCAGTCAGGCCTTAGGTGTGTCGGCTTTCGTGGTCCATCGTAACTTTCAACGCTACAGAGAGACTGGATTTTACGTTCGGACACGAGAACAAGGCAGATATCGGGTGGCAAAGGTTCAGGATAACAGTTTTGTAAGGGTACAAGCGTTAAGAAATCGACCTCAAACTGTTTTGCAGAGACGAAACCTATCGGAACAGGTCCGAGATGTACGTGTAAGTGATTGTACAGTAAGAAAGACTTAAAGAAGTTAAATTAAACTCCAAGGTGCCAGCAAAGGCACCAAAACTTGAGACAGGGCAGCAAAGAGCCAGGCTAAGATTTGCGCGTGAATATCAAAATTTGACAAGTGAGTGAAATCGTGTGCTGTACAAGGATGGGAGCAAATTCTTTGTAAATTTTGTTGACAGGCGATAAAGAATGTGGATAAATCGTAAGGAACGCTATGGACCATCAAACTTAACGGAAACAGTGGCCTATCATGCAGGCTTCGTAATGGTTTGGGGTGGCATATGATTTGGAGTCCGCACAGAGCTGATGATTGTTAATGATGGTACTTTGACAGTATAGGGCTATAGCACAGACATCCTAGAACTGCATGTTGTGCCTTTTACACAGTTTTAGGCAGTAACTTCAATTTTATTCGCGTCCATAGAGTAAAAAAATCGGGCATTATTACCTAAATGATGCTAGCGTAGCTCAGGTGGAGAGGTCATCACGGTCTGCGGATGTGGATCCGATTGAGAACGTGTGGCACATCAATGGGTGAACGGTACGAGTTAAAACTCCAGCTCCAAAATGTGTTCAGGAGCTCGAGTTGGCGCTACTGGAGGAGTAGAAGAATATCCCACAGGAAATAAAATAAAATAAAAAATAAAATAAAAATATCTTTATTAAACATACAAGGACAGAGCACAGAAATGATTGACAATCAAAATGCAAGCATGTAATTTCGTATCCAGACTCTCTTCAGATCCATAGAAGGCATTACACGCTTTTAACATGTCATATCTTAAGTAAAAATGAAGAATTTAACTTAAAAACTTACTACTGAAATTTCAAAGAATTTTCTTAAGGGGCCGGGTACCCTTCGAATTTCTCATACAAACGTAATACCAAAATCATTTTCACATACGAAAATATTTAACATGTTTGAGTTATTTTTCAGTTTAGAATAGTAATTACCTAGGTTCCTCTTCGATCACTAATATACAAGATACACAATCCGCGGCAAAAAACGACCTCACCAAAAGAGCACCAAACTCAACATTCTGGTGCACTTTTGATTTAGTAGTGCTCGAACGCTCCGCCGGGAAACATGCCTCGGTGCGCGTTTAATAATTGTAGAAATCATACGTCTAAAACCAAAAAAAAGGATGGAATTTCATATTTCCGGTAAGTATTAATTTTATCCTAATATATTTCTTACAATTGTATTGTAAATATTGGTATTTCTTTAAGAAATCACCAAAAGACAGTTTTAAAATTAAGTTGTAAATAAATCAACACCAGGTATAAACCATCTCAATTGCGAATACTCATACTAAAGGTACTTATCGTAGTTTATCATGCCCACTTGAAATGTTCGGGTTATAAGCTATGTTTCTGTTCCATTTGATGGAGTCGCTATTACTATTATTTTTTTATTGAGGATTTTTTTCAGGTTTCCTCGAGATCCAGTTAGATGTGGTAATAATATTATGTTCCCATCTTCGATCAAATATAGTTCCCATTAAGGATTTTTTAAGTAGGTTAAAAAGTATGGGCGTTGGGTGATGTGAGTTGTCCTTTGTGGCCTATCGGAAAATGTATGTACACTTATGTTTATTTTGGTTAATGATAAAATTAGACATAACATTAGAACAACATAATATTACAAGTAAAAAATAATTACTCCTCACTTTATACATTAAACTTCGGAAAAATAAAAAAATGGACTATTAAAATTATTACAAATTACAATCAACAAAAAAATTTGAACAGTTCGACTCCACTCATACTTCACTTCGCCCTGTTCCAGCGGCGAATTTCGGTCGTAAAATTGGATTTTTTTTTGGCACTATACAAATTTGAACTTAAATCATATACGCGGATGGTTGAATTTAGTATGAAGCGTGCATCGGACGTAAAAATTTTATTGCTTTGTAAACACAAATGTTCATTGTTTTATAAAAAGATCTTTAATAATTACTATAATTAAGGTTGATTTTAGATAAATGTATACTTCATTAAACTCTATTACTCGGGGACAGATTTTCGAGAGGTTTTGTATGAGACTGTGTATCTTGTATATAAGTGATCGAAGAGGTTCCTACACAAAAATTTACTTCAAAATATTTAAACACAAAAAAAAAATATTGTTTAAAATTTATTTTTAGTAAATTTACTACTAAATATTGAAACACTAAAAAATAGAGTAAAACACAAAAAAATATACAAATAAATACTGAATTTACTACTAAATATTGAAATACTAAAAAATATTTTTTAGAGTTTAAATCTTCGATCACTAATATACAAGATACACAGTCTCATACAAAACCTCTCGAAAATCTGTCCCCGAGTAATAGAGTTTAATGAAGTATACATTTATCTAAAATCAACCTTAATTATAGTAATTATTAAAGATCTTTTTATAAAACAATGAACATTTGTGTTTACAAAGCAATAAAATTTTTACGTCCGATGCACGCTTCATACTAAATTCAACCATCCGCGTATATGATTTAAGTTCAAATTTGTATAGTGCCAAAAAAAAAATCCAATTTTACGACCGAAATTCGCCGCTGGAACAGGGCGAAGTGAAGTATGAGTGGAGTCGAACTGTTCAAATTTTTTTTGTTGATTGTAATTTGTAATAATTTTAATAGTCCATTTTTTTATTTTTCCGAAGTTTAATGTATAAAGTGAGGAGTAATTATTTTTTACTTGTAATATTATGTTGTTCTAATGTTATGTCTAATTTTATCATTAACCAAAATATACATAAGTGTACATACATTTTCCGATAGGCCACAAAGGACAACTCACATCACCCAACGCCCATACTTTTTAACCTACTTAAAAAATCCTTAATGGGATCTATATTTGATCGAAGATGGGAACATAATATTATTAACATCTAACTGGATCTCGAGGAAACCTGAAAAAAATCCTCAATAAAAAAATAATAGTAATAGCGACTCCATCAAATGGAACAGAAACATAGCTTATAACCCGAACATTTCAAGTGGGCATGATAAACTACGATAAGTACCTTTAGTATGAGTATTCGCAATGGGCATTGTCCAAAAAAAATTACATGTACTTTTTATATTTTTTTTCATTAAAATAGGGTATTTTAAGAATATAAATTCAATGATTTTGAAATTCATTGGCTAGTTTTTTCTCAATAAATTTTTAAAGTTTCGCTCTGACGTCATCATCGGCGGCCAATTGACCTCTGCAGAATGTTTTTTTTCCTTTGAATCTTATTTATAATGGCTGGTTCGTCAAATACAAGTTCTCATTATGTGAAAGCTGATACGAAAAGCTTACCAAAAGTTCGAAACGTAATGTTGGTCGAATTTATTGCTAATTTAACGCCATTGAAGGTCAAACTAAGGTTAAACATATTTGTTTAAAAATATAAGTAACTAATGGGTATTTTTTTCGTTTATATACAGAAAAACAATCACTGACCTTATTCCTCGAAACGTTTTTGTAATGAGCAAAATTTAAAAAAAATGGACAATCCCCATTGAGATGGTTTATACCTGGTGTTGATTTATTTACAACTTAATTTTAAAACTGTCTTTTGGTGATTTCTTAAAGAAATACCAATATTTACAATACAATTGTAAGAAATATATTAGGATAAAATTAATACTTACCGGAAATATGAAATTCCATCCTTTTTTTTGGTTTTAGACGTATGATTTCTACAATTATTAAACGCGCACCGAGGCATGTTTCCCGGCGGAGCGTTCGAGCACTACTAAATCAAAAGTGCACCAGAATGTTGAGTTTGGTGCTCTTTTGGTGAGGTCGTTTTTTGCCGCGGATTGTGTATCTTGTATATTAGTGATCGAAGGTTTAAATATTTTGTAGTAAATTTACTATTTATTTATATATTTTTTAGTGTTTTACTCTATTTTTTAGTGTTTCAATATTTAGTAGTAAATTTACTAAAAAAAATTTTAAACAAAAAAAAAATTTTTTGTGTTTAAATATTTTGAAGTGAATTTTTGTGTAGGAACCTAGGTAATTACTATTCTAAACTGAAAAATAACTCAAACATGTTAAATATTTTCGTATGTGAAAATGATTTTGGTATTACGTTTGTATGAGAAATTCGAAGGGTACCCGGCCCCTTAATTTTTGATTTTTTATATTTTACGTTTTTTTGCCCTAAATTTGTATAAGTTTTAGTTTTTAATCATCAATTATTAAATAAATAAATAAATATATTAAAGACAGCGAATAATTTTCAAAAAAAAATAATTTTTTGTTATGTTCCGCTAATTTTCCGTTGTGTTTATTTAACTTAATGTCACTTAATATAAAGATTTGTTGGTCAACTAATCGTAACTAGCCGACCGCGCAAAACAACGCACTTCAAACGTTCTGAATTTTGGAGGGGCGCGCCATGTTATCGTAGTTTATCTCTACCTACGAATCGATGTGATACGGACGGACTTTAGAAAATAAGAATAAGCAATTTTTATTACCATTATTTTATGTAGGCATACTTTCGATAGTTTGGGTCATTGCTAATTATTTTCTATCAAAAGATCATGCCTCTTCTGCCACAAATTCGAACAAAAGATAATATTATAACATGATAAATCATAATTCATAATATACGATTGAGCTTACGCCGAACTATTCCTCTGGTCTTTGGGTAAAATATAGCCCAGGACATTTATAACTTAATACACACCAGGGCAATAAAAGTGAAAAAAAAAACCTTCAAGAAGAGAGCAAATTCCCTCTTGAAAGGCCGGCAACGCACTTGGAGTTTTTCTAATGTTGCAAGTATCCATGGGCGACGCTAGTTGCTTTCCCCGTTTACCCCGGTGACCCGTTTACTCGTTTGCCCCCTTATTTTATAAAAAAGACGGTTGGAGAGTAGTGTTTTGTGTCGAACTCGAACTCGACTCGAACTCGGTTGTCTGTAAAGTCGGTTTACTGACGATAGTTGAACGTGACAACGTCATAGCCCTAAATGGAACGCCTCAGAGCGAGGTAACGCCGGATATTGCGTCATGTTTTTTCGTGCGCGCAGCCCATATCGAATTATAAGACGTTGTCACGTCAAACAGAGTAAAATACCCACCGGGACAATCGTCCATGAGCTGCACGAGCGTGTCGACGAAGGCGTCCAACATGGCGGTGTAGTGGCGAAGGTCGGACAGCAGGTTCGGGCCGGGCGACACCCACGGCGCCCATGACGTCCGCGCCGCCGACCACGCCCGACCACCGACTATAAAAACATTTAAAAAATTGGTTGTCTGTAACGGTTTACGGACGGCAGTTTGACGTCACAACCGAACTGCCCCCTTAGACAACTGGCAAAACGCTAACGCTAACGCTAGCGCTATAAAATATATGCGATTTGACATAAGCTATCGCTTCGCGAGCGAATACATACATTTTGTAAAACCATACATTTTGTATGGTTTTACAAAATGTATGTATTCGCTAGCGAATAGTAGTGAGTAGTAGTGTGTCAAATCCATACATTTTGTAGCGCTAGCGTTAGCGTTAGCGTTTTGCCAGTTGTTAGACAATCGGGGGCTGAGCCGATCATGCATCTCTCGTTCGTGCCGCGCTCTCGCTTGCGGAACGTGACAGTGAGCGTACCGGGACAATGACGTCATCTTTTTCGTGCATGCAGCCCGTAGTATCGAGTTATTAGACGTTATAAAATAAAATACGTTTATTTCAGGCCATTTTAACCCATATTTTGATAGTAAATAAAGGACCTTAAAATATGTTGCTATGAAGTGGATATAGAAGGAAAAATTAATGTATGGTTGTTTATAAATAGATATTTACTAATATCTAGCTACAAACCATTTTCAGGTATATAGCTCTGTTCAGTGAGTGCTACGACGTATATCCGTAGTAGCGCGCGCAGCAGGGACGCTATGTGCGGCGCGTACGCTTCGGTTTCCTTTGAGCCTCTAATTATTGTCCGCTTGTCACCCAGCTCCGTAAGCAACTGCTCCAACTGTACATAGATATAACATAATAACAACAGCCATTTAAAAAATTGTGCGATTATAGTAAAATTTGTTGGGCGGCGTGTATTTAAGAGCGGGCTGTCAAATTTTGCTGTATTTTCATTAGAAAACAAATTTGATGATTAAATAAATCTTAATTTCATTTAAGTCAATCGTCTTCCCGGATCGTAATACTTATTAAAGTATTACGATCCGGGAAGACGATTGACTTAAATGAAATTAAGATTTATTTAATCATTGTATATTTATCTGATTTTTGGCTAACGGAAAACACGATTCACTTATTTTGACTCGATAGTTTTATTTTTCGAATTTATGAAACTTTCTGGGCTTTTCAACAAATATCTGTTACACTTATTGAGTTACTATCATTAAATAACTTGCACTACTACATTCACACACTTTATAAAATAATAGGTAAAGGAAATATTAGTATTGTATTTAATTTAAGTAATCATCAAAAACATTTTTAGGACTTACGATATTGTTCACTATTAGCTGCAGCGCAAAGTACAATTCATGCGGGCATGATTCATAGAATCATTATATCACGATTGGGGGATAGCGGGGTGTGTAGGTGTGGCTGGCGTGGTTTGATATTTTTGGCAGCCCGATCTTAAAAACAACCGTCTATCGAGTAACATTTTACAATATAGCGCTAAAACAACCTTTTCAAGTCTGTAATACTACTAGTAATATTTGTTTGTCTATTAAAATCATAGACAAATAAGTGAAATAACAACTCCTTCATCACAACACAGTGCTACTGTAAATCTAATATATAAAATTCTCGTGTCACAGTATTTGTGCGCGAACTCCTCCAAAACGGCTCAACCGATTTTAATGAAATTTTGTATGGTACATTCGTTAGGCCTGAGAATAGGTTCTTATCTACTTTTTGGCAAAACAACTTTTTGCCGGGTCAGCTAGTATTCATTTATATTACTGGGATTATATTCTCGCTATACCTGTTCGTGATGCAAATGCTCGCGATGAGCGGTGACGAGGGGCGTGAGGTGTGCGAGGTAGGCGGCGGGCAGGGTGGCGGCGGTGGCGGCGCGCACGCATCTCAACACATGACTCAGCGTGTCGCCCGCCAGACACACTTTGCCGCTGTGGACGCCCAACAGCTACACACATACAACACACTTATCACATACAACACACTTAAGGGGCAGTTTCACCACTTCCTATTCGGCACTTTATCAGGAAGTGGTAAAACAGACCCTAACAGTCATTATTTAGCCCATCAAGCCCCGTAAGGCCTATATGGGCCGCGATAATAAAAGATTTCCAGAAATTGGTGATCGACGGATTAAGTCACTATGGTAAGTAGCAGCAAGGCCGCCAATTCAAATTGTTTCTTTTTAGGGTTCCGTACCCAAAGGGTAAAAACAGGACCCTATTCATGAGACTTCGATGTCTGTCCGTCTGTCCGTCTGTCTGTCTCCAGGCTGTATCTCAAGGATCGCTATAGCTAGAGTTCTGAAATTTTCACAGATTGTGTATTTCCGGTGCCGCTATAACAACAAATACTAAAATAAAAATAATATTTAAGGGGGGCTCCCATACAACAAACGTGATTTTTTTGGCCTTTTCTGCTCGTAATCAATAATGATAAGAGGTAGGCACTTGAAACTTTCAGGAAGGCCTTAAATATACTACGTACGTACTTTAATAATTAATAATAGTATTTAAATAAAATAAAAAATTAAGGGAGGCTCCCATACAAAAAACACAATTATTGGCCTATTTTTGCTCTATAATAGTACGGAACCCTTCGTGCGTGAGTCCGACTCGCACTTGGCCGATTATTTTGTTACTTTTGTATACTTAGGTCCACCATCTGCCTACGAATCAACTTCTCTGATAGTACTAGCTATCAGAGAAGTTGATTCCTAGGCAGATGACGGACCTAAGTAATTTGGTCGCGTTACGTCAAACCTATGCGACCGTTCACAAATCACAGCTAACATTGAATTGACATTTGACATGAATCGACCAAACAATGTAGGTCCGTCAACTGTCTAGGAATCAATATCCTCCATGGTACTAACAGTCATTATTTAAGTTACTAATTACTATGGTCTAAACAAAATTATTTAATGCCTATTAAGAAATTAAATATTGTGTTTAGGTTATTAAAATTTAAGAGTGGGAGTCATGTTTCGGTACGAATAGGCTGATTCGACCATTCGGCTAGACCAGTAATGCAAATGTGCAAGACTACACGATTCACAAGTCTAATTTCTCGAATCCTGGTTTCCATTTCATAAAAAGTTTAATTTTTTTAGGTATCAAGAAATATTTAAAAATCACTTTTATTTCGACTAACATAATATTGTGAATAATACCTCTATCAACATCTGGTACTCTTCACCTTTGTACTGGCCATATTTCGCCACAGCCTCTAACAGAGATGTCAATACGTCACGTCTCTCGTCCTCGCTCACTACAGTTGCCCAGTACGCCATGTCGAACTAAAACACAAGCAAGTTTAATAGGCTTCATTTGGCGTAAACTTGTAAAGTCACTAAATATTTTTTGAATAAATAAATCACTGAAAGTAAAAAAATACACAATTTATACAATAAATTAATGATTTTCTACCCTAGATAAATAGCTGAAAACGGCCGCTGGCTGTAGCGGTGCGTGCAGGAGCGTGAGGTACAGCGCACGCCATCGACGTGCGTGCGGGCGTTCCGGACGTACGAGTGCGCCGCACAGTGCGTGCGCGCCTGTACGGCTCCATCGATGCAGCAGGTCAGCGCACGCCTCGCCATCCGAACACACCCACCGCTGTAATTATACAATAATGGGGATTGTCCATTTTTTTTTAATATTGCTCATTACAAAAACATTTCGAGGAATAAGGTCAGTGATCGTTTTTCTGTATATAAACGAAAAAAATACCCATTAGTTACTTATATTTTTGAACAAACATGTTTAACCTTAGTTTGACCTTCAATGGCGTTAAATTAGCAATAAATTCGATCAACATTACGTTTCGAACTTTTGGTAAGTTTCTCGTATCAGCTTTCACAAAATGATAACTTGCATTAGACGAACCAGCCATTAAAAATAAGATTGAAAGGAAAAAAAAACATACTACAGAGGTCAATTGGGCGCCGATGATGACGTCAGAGCGAAACTTTAAAAATTTATTGAGAAAAAACTAGCCAATAAATTTCAAAATTATTAAATTTATATTCTTAAAATACCCTATTTTAACGAAAAAAAATATAAAAAGTACATGTGATTTTTTTTGGACAATGCCCATTACATATTGCAATAAATCTAACGGAACCGATGACCATATAAATTCACGTGGAAAGTATGCTCGTTATTTGTGTTTTTAATTACATTTCCTGTGAAAAATGAATATACTGTACACAAAATAATTTGATACGTCGATAATATCGATACTTTAGAATTCATTTTTCTCATAAGTAAAGTAGGAGCTGTGTGAAAAATACAGTGTAAGCATTTTTCAAACAGCTCGTAGCCTACAAAGGTAAATGACCGCTGATGCCACCTTAAATGATTTTGACTGTAGGTTTAGAAAAACTAAACAAACTTTACCTCAGCAAGGAATTTGATGAATGAAATAAGGGAGCGGTGCGCTGGCGCCTTTTCCTCATTGACGCTACAGTACATGATCCTGAGCACTCTTATAGCGATGTTCTTGTCGTTTATACGTCTAGACAAAAACATAATTTCCATGAATATATCTATCATTTCCACCAAATACATAAAATGTTAAATAAAACGGATTCAGTACCTACTAATAGCAATAAGGGCGGCCGTCACTCTCGCAGCGTGCGTTTTGGGCTGCGCCAATCGACGCACAGCGTTCGCGGCACTGCGTCTACACAACATAACGCCAAAAAATATATCATATTTTTTCAATCCATGTAATGAAATAAAGAAATAGAATTAAACAATTCCTACCTATTTTCTTTTATTTCTCGTTCTGCTTCACTCGACAATCGCCACTCGTGCTCCTAAAATATTACATAACTTTATTTAAAACTAGCTGGCCCGACAGACGTTGTCCTGTCTTAACGATGATTATATAATTCGAATTGGTATAATTAAGAAAACAATAGATTAAAATAGTATCTTCATGACAAATTTCATCGAAATAGATTAAATAGTTTAAGCTAAAATCATAAAAGTTTATTGTGCTGGAACCGTACATTTTCCGGGAAAAAAAGTATCCCTTGTCCTTTCCCGAGACTCAAAGTATCTCCATACCGAATTTCATAAAAACAGACTGAATAGTTTAGGCGAAAATCATAAAAGTTTATTGTGCGGGAACCGTACATTTTCCGAGACCAAAAGTATCCCTTGTCCTTTCCCGAGACTCAAAGTATCTCCATACCAAAATTCATCAAAATCGATTGAATAGTTTAAGCGCAAATCATAAAAGTATATTATGCAGTAACCGCACATTTTTCCGGGATAAAATGTATCCTATGTCCTTTTCCTAGTTCTAAGCTATATCTCCACTAACTTTCAGCCAAATCGGTTTATCCGTTCTTGAAATAAAAGATTATTGTGCGGGAACCGTACATTTTCCGAGACCAAAAGTATCCCTTGTCCTTTCCCGAGACTCAAAGTATCTTCATACCAAAATTCATCAAAATCGATTGAATAGTTTAGGCGAAAATCATAAAAATTTATTGTGCGGGAACCGTACATTTTTCCGGGACAAAATGTATCCTATGTCCTTTCCCGAGAGTCAAAGTATCTCCATACCAAAATTCATAAAAATCGATTGAATATTTTACGCGCAAATCATAAATGTATATTGTGCAGTAACCGTACATTTTTCCGGGACAAAATGTATCCTATGTCCTTTTCCTGGTTCTAAGCTACCTGTCCACCAATTTTCAGCCAAATCGGTTTATCCGTTCTTGAGTTATAAGTAGTGTAACTAACACCACTTTCTTTTATATATATAGATTCCATAATTTAATAAACCTTATGGCGCATTTTCACTGGTCGATAGGGATGGCATGCGGGGTGCGGGAGATTTCTGAAACGCATGTCACGACCAATAACAATGCGCACTTAGTTGTCAATTTACAATTAGTTGTCATAGACTCCCCGCATGCTGTATACCGTACGCGGTACGAGTTAACGACTAATGGCGCATTTTCATTAGTCGTTAACTCGTACGGTATACTGTATACAACTTGCGGGTAGTCTATGACAACTATGTAATTGACAACTAATGCCGCATTGTCATTGGTCGTGGCATGCGTTTCAGAAATCTCCCGCACCCCGCATGCCATCCCTATCGACCAGTGAAAATGCGCCCTTAATGCGATAGTCTCATCCACAATTTAAGCAATTATTTTTCTACATAGTTACTTTTTTATTTTTAAGAAAGTTTTCACACATGCCTTTATTTTAACAAGGACTGGTCTGCAGGCTTTCGAGCAGGGTATCTTGACGTCGGGCAGCCGGCAGCGCGTGCGCAGCCGCCCCACCACCGGCCACAGCTGTGCGTCCAGCGTGCGCAAACGACTCACCTCCGACGACCAACTCCTGAGACAGAAGGACCCGTCGAGTTAGTATCAGCATCTATCTAGCTTTATCTCTCAAAGGTGACTGACTGACTGACATAGTGATCTATCAACGCACAGCCCAAACAACTGGACGGATCGGGCTGAAATTTGGCACGCAGGTAGATGTTAATATTATGACGTAGGCATCCGCTAAGAAAGGATTTTCATTTTTCATAAATTCCACCCTAAGGCTGCGTCCCCATCAGACACGGCACGGCGCCGTCACCGTGTTACGGCACGACGCCGCCACCGTGACACGGTACGGTGCCGTACCGTAACACGGTGCCGCGTACGGTGCACCGCGCGCCCCTATTCTGGGTGAAACTTCCGAACAAAAATTTTGTCCAAACTTAAACGAGGCACTTATTTGGAACACATAAAAATCAGCCAAGTGCGACCTAGATTCGCGCACGAAGGGTTCCGTACCATTATTATAGAGAAAAATAACCAAAAAATTATGTTGTTTGTCTGGGAGACCCCTTAATTATTAAGTTTGTAAGTAATTTGTAATACGAATTTACCCAAAATTTCCTCTGTTTCTGTTTCTTTTTCAATCTTCGTTTTAGTAACAACAAGAGAATAATTCTTTCGCGATCCATATGCAGACAAGCAATCTCGTTCGAGCGCAAATATCGACTGAATAGGGACGCACCGTACGCGGCACCGTGTTACTGTACGGCGCCGTACCGTGTCACGGTGGCGGCGTCGTGCCGTAACACGGTGACGGCACCGTGCCGTGTCTGATGGGGACGCAGCCTTAGAGGATAAAATAGGGGATGAGAAATTGTATATTATAACTTTTAAACGCGAGCGAAGCCGCGGGCAAAAACTAGTACTATATAAAGCTGAATAATTTGTTCGTTTACTTACTTGAACGCGCTAATCTTAGAAACTACTGGTCCGATAAAAAAAAACTTTCAGTGTTACTATGCCATTTATAATATGCCATAATAAATTGGAGCGAAGAAACAGAGGAAAATGTGGAAAGGTGTGTGGTTATAGGCTTAAGCTAAGATTAATTAAAGCGAAGAAACAGAGGAAAATGTGAAAAAAACGGAGAAAAATATTTAAACTTGCTTATCCTACGAGCCACTGGAACAATTTTTATGTGGCACTGATGTTGAGTAGACCACGTGAAGGGACTTTAGACTAAATTTTTTTGCATGAAAATGGACGGTTACCGTGAAATTCCTAAATTACGCGGGCAAAGCCAGGCGGAGCATTTATTAGTACTGTAATGGTTGAGTAGTGTAATAATTCTTCGTTGAATATTAAAAAGTTTAGAAGCTTGCACTTAAATTCTAGCCTATATTATTTTGTTTTGTGTAGCTGACGCTGTGTTGTACCTATGCTCATGAATGCAATGTCTTTTAATATAATATTATGAATTATGATATAGGTACATACTCGACAGTCAAATTATATTTTTACTATCATAGAAGTTGATCACTAGGCAGATGGGGACCTACGTAATTTGGTCGCTTTACGTCAAACCATAGAGGAAAATAAATACATGCGTCAAACCCAGCCGACAGATCACAATTAATATTAAATTGACATGATCCGACCAAATGACATTGGTCTGTCAATTGCCTTGGAATCAATTCCCCGTATTGACTTAGGCTGCGTTTCCACTGAAGCGGAGCGGAGCTTAGCGGAGTCCGAATTGACCAATCAATTGAATGACAGCGAAGCGAATATTTCGAGCATGGTGATTGGCCAATTTGGCTCCGCTAAGCTCCGCTCCGCTTCAGTGGAAACGCAGCCTTAAGGTTTAATAGATCTTTGATTTCCCGATGGTACTGTAAGAATATTAAATACACAGTACTCAATAGACATAATAACATTACTCACGCAACTAATTTATCTACGGCTGCCAAATATTTCTTGACTACATCAATAACAGATGTCTGGTCGTTGTAGTTGATGTCCGGCAAAGAAGATGACCTTCGTACTGGTTTTCTGTAACGACTTTAAAAATTTAATATTGTAAGGCATAGTATAAAGCAAATTTTTTATAAGTACCTACGTGAATATACTTTAGCGAAAGTTTGATCAACGTTTATAAGAAATACCCAGATTAAATGGAACGTAACTTTAAATAACGTAAAATGAAATAAAAAAGTATTAATAAATACTGATATAAATAATTAAAAATACCCAAAAATGCGTCATCAGATGGAACCAAAATTAGGATCGGTTAAAACAAAACAAAATAACTCGAATTTAATATTTTGTCAACTATACACTGACCTTTGATTTGTCGCATTATGGAATTCATTGAGGGCGTTTATAATTTGTTCGTAGTAGGTGAGCGCGGGGGCGGGGCCGGGCGCGGGCGAGCGCGTGTCGGACGGGGCAGCGACGTCCCGCAACGACGCACTCCATCCTGTGTCTAGATCCTGTACAGTCATGTTTACTATTAAAACTCGCGTTTGAATCTATACTAATATTATAAAGCGGAATAGTTTGTTAGTTTGTTTGGTTGTTTGTTTGAACGCGCTAATCTCAGGAACTACTGGTCCGATTCGAAAAATTATTTCAGTGTTAGATAGCCCATTTATTGAGGAAGGCAATAGGCTTTATTTTATCACGTTAAGACTAATAGGAGCGAAGAAATAGAGGAAAATGTGGAAAAAACGGGGGAAGTTATATGAAATTGCTTATTATCTTAAGAACTACTGGAGCAATTTTTATGTTATTTGGCAAACATGAATAATAGACCACGTGAAGGGACATTGGCTATTTTTTGCGGAAAAATGTACGGTTGCGTGAAATTCCTAAATTACGCGGGCGAAGCCACGCGGATCATCTAGTTAAATAAATTTCTGCTTAGTACCGTCGAAGAAATTGATTCATAGGCAGATGGGGGACCTACGTAATTTGACCGCATTGCGTCAAACCCAGATCAGTCATCACAATTAACATTGAATTGACATGATCCGACCAAATGACGTTGGTCTGTCAACTGCCTAGGAATCAATTTCCTCGGATTACAATGTAGACTAAGTTGTTTGCAAAGTTTTACTTTTGATGAGATAAATGGATCACAAAGTATTATTTAAATCAACAGCAAGTCAATCAACTTGTCCGGTATTATTAACACATAACAATATATAACTATTCAAGGTCCGCTGTTTTTGTCTGTCATGTGACTTTTCCAATAAGCTAAATCAAGATAAGGAAAGATATTGATTCATAGGCAGTTGACGGCCCTTGGGTTGGATTATGTCAACTCAATGTAAATCATCAGGCGGCGGTCTCTTTCTGCGAATTTGTCATGTCGCAGAAAGAGGCCACGGAGCGGGACAGAGAGAACCCCCCCAGACAGAGTGACCCCACCTCTCTGCCGCTCCGCCGGCGTAGGACGGGAGTGCGGAGGCGTCGCTACGCGAACCTCCAAACTCTTGTCTAACGGGGCTCCGGGTCAGGATGGGAACCTGCCCGGCTTTGTCAGTCCCGGCGCCGAGGGGAACGCTTTAGTTCGCGTAAGAGTTCCCTTACTTTGGTGGAAGTCCGGTCCGAGATAGACCGGCCAGTCGTGGAGGGAGTCCTGTGTTAGACAGATCCGGGATTTCCCTCCGTTATACGGCTGAAGGCGAACCGCAGGTGGTTTTAATGAGTAAGAGTCTCACATACCCCCGGGGTACCCAACCCGGGGCACCCATGATGGGTTTCCCCTGCGATATCAAAAAAAAAAAAAAACTCAATGTGAATCATCATCTATCGGCTGGGTTTGACAAAGCGACCAAATTACGTAGGTCTGCTTATGAATCAACTTCTTTAAAAAATACCGTTTTAGTAATATGTCGCGAGATCTCGGCGTGATGCGGCTGCGCGCGCAAATCTTCTCGCGTGTTAAGCCACTGCTCAAAGATCACCACCATACTAAACACACAATATAAAGTTTGAAAACTAAAAAAAAACAATTGAAATTACAATTATTATTACATAAGACCAATTCCTAGATCTAACTAAATAAAACTTTAATACGATACGAAACATTTAATCATAGACAGGCAGGGGCAAGGTAATTTGGTGGGATCATGTCAAATCACGGCTAAAATGACTTGGCAATAACCCGACCAAAATTACTGCAGGTCCATAATATACTGAGAAGAGAATCTCAACTCATTATAACATGAATAAATTTGTTTGATGGTATATTGAGTTGAGCTTCTCTTCAGTATATCAAGTAATACAATTCACCTTTCTTCTTAGTATATAAAGTAATAGAACTCACTTTGCAGCAGCAGCATGATACGATATAAGATTTGGAGTGTCACTTTTTACTTTTGTATCCCTCTCTACATTATCACTTTGACGGTCTATAGATATTTCGGACTGCAGATCTGTGTCACCTCTCAGATCCTTAAGAGTCAACGGCGGTAAGATACAATCATCTGCTTTAGCCAAATTATCCGCTTTATCAGAACGTGTCTCCTCAGTCGGTGTAGCTTCCTGTGTTTTGAGCTCTGTAATAGCATTACGATGATAAAAAACAGTATCTTGAAGTCGTTTCTTGAGTTTGTTAAACGTGCGGGTCTTCACAATTCCACAGAAGAACCACGGTCCAACCGGTGGCTTTCCTACGGACCTGAAAGAATTATTACCTGCTTAAAAGTCTATAAATTCAGGACGCAGGCAACTTACAGAACTCCGATAGGCGAGCGACTGAGGGCGAATAATAAGATAGATCCCTAAATGATAACCTAGCTTTTTTTACTAAAGATAGTGTCGAAAATATCTCCTACAATAAATATTACTGCTATTAAATATTTTTAAACAAACAAAAAAGCTGCTTAAATACATTTCGAAAACCTCATAGTGATATGCAAATCGAAGCTTTCTTATGCTTCGTTCAAACCTAAGCGGCCAGGCGAAGCAGGAGCGTCAAATTTCAATACAAAACACACATTTGACAACTTGACGTAACTTGACGCTTTCGCTTCGCAGTCGCTTGTTCGCGTAGGTTTGAACGAAGCCTTACGCATCATTATGTGGCCGTTCCAAATACAAGTGGAAGAACAGCGACCAGAGCGAGAGGTGCGCGGGGTCCTCTAGCGGTGCGAGCAGGACGGCTGCGGCCACGCGGTGTATCACTAACTCCTCCGAACTCAAATTACACCCGATAAACTGAAAAACAAAGTTTTATGTTTTCAATATTTTATTAATTGTAATTTGACAGTGAAAAACTACATTATTTTTTACTAGATGACGCCTACAGCTCCGTTGCACTTATATACAGTTGTTTTAGGATTTGTTACAAGTATCCCGATAAACTTTTTTTTTTTGCGGACATGGTCGCAGGCAATACAATATTTACCCGCGTTCCACCTGACGATCGAACGCTAACGCTCACGACCGTGGTTTTTCCCGTTCCACTTACATGTGAGCGTCAACTTTATGATACAAACTTAAGTGCAACGGATTATGGAGCGTTTTGAGCGTTATGAGTTATGACAAAAGATTTTTGTATTAAAGTTATTCATAGTAATGTTGACCGACAAGAATCAAACCTTTAACGCATTGTCAACGTGTATCTTCTGTCCCGCTCGGCGCTGTTGGGCGAGCGTGGGGAGGAGACGCGTCGCTACCCCCGCCCGCACCTCGAACGCCAGTGCGCCGCGCAGCGCGCCGTGCGCGAGCAGCGGCGCTACGTACGCGTGCGTCACAGCGTCATTCACTAGCTCATTCTTACCTTCCTGGAAAAAGTACCAAAACAAGTTAAGTTTATCCATACTAATAATGTAACAAATCGCGATATGTCCGGACATAGACAGTAGAGAATTTAGCTGAAGGTAACAATGGTCCTGACGATTGGCGGGGTGGGGTTTTTGATTACTGGTAGGAAAGTTGAGCGCACAATTGCCAACAATTTGTGTTGCATATTTTGTTTTGTGTTTGGTGTAGGAAATGTGTGTGTCGCGGGTAATCCATACTTCCATACTAATATTATAAATCTTAGTATGGAAGTGTGAATCTCTTCACGACCAAACCGCTGAACCGATTTTGCTGAAATTTGGTATGGAGCTAATTTAATTCCCGGGAAAGGGTATATTACATTTTTCGTCCTTGAAAATGTACAGTTTTTTCAATTAAACGAAATATAATAATAATGCCAGGAGTAGAGACGCATAATCCGCTAGACAAAATGTATCATGAATATTATATTCTATTAAAAAAATATCACTTCAGTTGCGTCGTTACCATTGTAGCTTAAGTTGATCACATAATTTGACGGCTCATATATTTGAGCTCTATTATAGCATATGACAATATTTTTTGAGTCCCAAAGAAGTGAGATTTTTCGTAACCATCGTTTTAACTTAACTTAGATGGTATTAAAAAAACAAATTTTCTTACATCGTGGTCCACTATTGAAAATCAAAACCAAAGTGTCGGTCCTATATTACAAACTTTGTTTAAATTGTGGCGCTTTAATAATAGACGATTATATATCGCATATTCGTAAAATAAACCACTAAACCTAATCCTAAATCCGGCTATTTACCTCTAACACGTACATGACGTGTGCGTCGAGCGTGCGCAAGTCACGTGTGGTACGCAGCGCCACATCCAATATGGCGCGGCTGGCGGGCGGGAGCGCGGGACACCAGAGAGCGTGCAGCCACGTCGATAGAATCGCGGCGCGATGCATCTCGTTACTCCTGAGTATTATGAACACTAATATTATAAATATGCACGTGTGTCTGCCTGATATCATATCAGGTGGAAGTCCGCGGCAGATACACGCTTAACCGATTCAAAATATAAATATCGCGTGGTGAACTTTCTAAGGTGTACCAGACAAACCTTGCAGGTTTAAGGTACATTCTCAAATAGATATAAGTTAAAATTGTATTGCTTAAATAAATAAAAAAGAAATTCGGAATAAAAACAGTCAAAACAAGTGTGATAAAAAGAATTAAGATTACCTGTATTCATGCAGCTGATCTAACACTAACTGTTGAAGCATCTGCTGACCGCTGCGCCCGCCACGGCCCAAAGCGCGCTGCACCAAGCTTGGTCCCGAATTTAATATAATCGTAAATACCTCCGTGAACCTGTTAAAAATATCAATTAAGTAACAAAAAAACACATTAGAAAATAATAAATACCAAGCATTACACTATAATTAATGAGCATTATAATCACAATATTGTTTTATTATTATTATATTATTATGATTAAAAAAAAATTGTGTTAAAAAAGTATTTTATGCATGAATCTTGGCTGTAATTTTGATCAAAGGTTGTGGTTTGTTAAATAATGAAATAATAAGTTATAAGGTGATGCATAGTACTGACTCGGGTGTGTGAGAGATAGACTCTGGCGACAGCGCTAAGACGCGCAGCACGCAGTCGAGACAGTGTACGGCATCCTCCACCCGCGCGCCCGCCAGCCGCCGCAGAGCCGACACGCCCACACTGCATACCTACACATTTATAAACTAAAATATTATTGACGTGATAACGTCTTATAATTCGATATGGGGTGCGTGCCCGAAAAACATGACAGTTCATGCGGCGTTACCTCGCTTACAGCTCTCAGTAAGGCTCACCTGGGCCGCGCTCTTTCTTTCGATTATACTCGTATTACGTATTTCTATGACTTAGAGAATACTTTTGTATGAAGAAGTTTGGTTAGTTATTTACCTTTTTTATTTATATACCTTTGATACATTGACCACACTCTGAATGAAAAATAAATAAACAATCTGTGAGCTATTAGTATTATTTCGGCTATTCAAAATTGTGCTCTATTTCCTACGTGTCAAGGTTTGACTTGTGCTTTGTTCGTAGATTTTACTGGATTTCACGAATTTATATAGCGTTTTGTATTGCGAATAGTTTATTTTACTCATTATAAATATTTTTAAATTTTTCGGAACTGAGGGGTTAAGGCTATGACGTTGTCACGTTCAACTATCGTCAGTAAACCGACTTTACAGACAACCGATTTTTTTATTACCACCAAGTACTATAGAAACTAAATAAACTTTTAACTTTTGTTAAGTAAATATTCGATTACTTACTAACTTTTAACAAAAAATAAACATCGATATTTTGCTTACTCGCTTGCATTTATTTTATTTTTAAGACAAGAATAAATGTGATTACATCAAGTCAACGAGTCCACTTACCAACGGCACTAAATGACCCCATTCGCTAGAAAGGAGCGCGAATGCTGCGTCCATGAGCGAGTCGGTGTGTTGTGGTGCGGGCGGCGCGTCGAGCGGTAAACCCCAGAGCACGCGGTGCGTACGCAGCCGCCGCAGCGCTGACCACGCCCACTCCGCCTCGGCGCGTCCACGACCGTACTCACACAGCCACGATCCAACTACTAGCTGACTCTCTAGTGACATACCTCTGTGAAAAACATTTTGTATGTTGTGATTAAACAATCCATAGAGATAAACTACGATAACATGGCACGCCCCTCCAAATTACTGTTTCAATGTGTGTAGTCATGTGACTACATACTACTACTCTTTCATAAGAATGTCCTTATGAAAGAGTTTGTATGTAGTGGTAAGTATTCAACCAATCAACCAGTACTCGTAATATTTTACTGTTTCTTATGTCATTGTCAACAAATCATAACTAGCCGACCGCCCAAGACAACGCACTTCAAATTAAACGTTTTGAATTTTGAGGGGCGCGCCATGTTATCGTAGTGTATCTCTACTAATCTATACTAATATTATAAATGCGAAAGTGTGTATGTTTGTCTGTTACCTCGTTAAGCCCAAACCGCTGTACCGATTTTGCTCAAAATTTAGCATGGAGATACTTTGAGTCTCGGGAAAGGATATAGGACACTTTTCATCCAAGGAATAGGCTACTTGACCTAATTTTTTTCTTTATGCTAATCGTTTCATAATCATTCATTTTTACAAAAAAAACTAATATTTTAATATTTTACACAGTAGAAACCCATAAAAATGTTTATTGAAAAATATGCCTCTTAAATGGCGCCGAAAACACTGTCTGCCATAGTGTGACGTCATACGCTTTGTATTTTAAACTCTCTTTATTGAAAATTTTTTAATGTGCTAAATGTACGAGTCTAAAAGTGCCCAAAAATTATAAAATAATTATATAAGAAATTAGAAATCATTTGTAATGTTGAAAACTTTTGGAGAAAAGTTTTGGCCATTTCATTTCCCGTCTACAATAAATGGAGATAATATATATAAAACTGATGTTTTATTTGAATTATTCAAGAAAATATATAATAGGCTTATTCTTATTATTTATGTACAAATAAACTTACATATAGCGAGCGCGATAAATAAAAGATATTAAATTAGTATGATGATGACGTCACATCCCAATCGGAAGTACCGCAAAAGCGTTTTCGTCAGTACAATTCCTATTTTCATAAAATCATATTTTCAAATCGAATTTATTTATCAATTAAAGCTTTTATTTGATAATAAGGGTGAAATACGGTTTCCTAGGCCAAGTTCTACTAGAAATATGCATTTGTTCAATGAAATTGAATATAGGTCAAGTAGCCTATTTGTACGGTTCCCGCGTGATAAGCGGATTTTGGCGCAACGGAGTTGCGGGCTTCATTCAAAGGCTGTATTTTAAAGGTACAGCGCAGCCAGTCGTTGTTTTCATCAGCCACCTATTTTATACTTTTACGGAATATACAGGGTTATAGAAGTATTTAAAACGTTTCGATTGCAGCATCTTCCCTACTTACTCGTAATAAATCACCCGTTTCATATGTTTCTGCACCTTGATATTTAGCATAATATATTATACTCAACTTAGGCCAGCCTCATGTAGACGTTCTAAAAGTATTAAGTTTTAACATATTTGGAAAATAAAAAGATTCTTATTTCGATTTATACGTGAACATTATTTCATTATATAAAAGAGCAGGATAGAAATGTATTAACTAATATCTTACATGTGTGGTGTGCAGTCAATCTGATGTAATAGTTGTTTGATGAATACTGGACATTTCAGATACCAGTAATCCAGGACCCCGTGAACATCTGTAGGCGTAGGACGCCATTTTTCCGGTGACAACGATTTCACTGACAACGGATCGATGGATTCCACTAAAACAAAATCACAATTGTATTTTCGAATAAATGCGTTACGGCCTTACTCAGAACATTTATTGATTACTTAATTTAATAAAGAGTACGACAGGAAATATATCGAGTCGTGTGAAAATCTTTAATAAATTGTGTTAATAATCAAGAAAATTGACTATTCTACCTACCGTTACTTATGTCGGCCAACATGTAGAACGCAGCAGTATGCAAGTGTGTGTGAGCAGCTAGTAGATGAGGTATAAGTTCGCGAGCGGCCATTTCGCATTTGTCTTTACATGTCTCACTCTTTTGTTTAAGCCCAGTCTGAAAAAATTAATGTTTTTAGGTAAAACATTTTTTTATATTTTAGTTATTTTTTATATTTTAGATATTTAAGTATTTTTTAAGCATTTTAAACGACTAAAAATTTCATTCAATAAGTATACAGGGTTTAACAAAACTAAAGCCGGGTCCAGACGAGTGTAACGTGTAATGTATTTCACCGTGTAATGTAACACGAATTCTACGTGTGGACGGAACTACGAGCATTAAATGTAACGCTCGGGGTTTATCCATCGGCTGTTGGTTTTCGCGCGAGCAGAAAGGCTCGTTTGGACAATTCGCTTTGAGTTCGTGTGCCGTCCACACTGTTGACGATAAATTACATGTAATCTTACATTACACGTTACACTCGTCAGCCGGGCTGGCATGGCCACCAGTAGAAATTCGAAAGTATAGACAAACTGTGGAGATAAACTTAAGGTGCCGTTCCAATCTTTTTTCGTTCCGAAAAATTCAATTAAAATGCCACTTTATGACAGAATATAGTCCTAAAAATTCAAATAATATTCTACTTTATGACATATACTATAGTCTGTCATAAAGTGGCATTTTAATTGAATTTTTGTGGGTCGCGATTAGCCGCGGGTAAGATCGGAACGGCACCTTAAGTTTATGTCCACAGTTTGTCTATACTTTCGCATTTCTACTGGTGGCCGTGCTCACGGAATATATAACACTACAGGAAAGGGCATAGCGATAAGTTTCATTAGAAACTGCTGTCGCCAAACTCACACAGTAACATTTTACGCACACAAAAAAATAACCAATCACAAAAAGAATTCAAAAAAATATATACAAAGTCGTAAAAAACACCATAAACTTTTGAAATAAAGAAGAATTTAGCTTAAATTTAGCAATACCGGCTCTTGACTACCAAGTTCAGCTATTCAACGCTAGATGGCGCTTATCGGCTTAATATGATAAAAGACTTGAAGTTGGACGCAATTTTACACCTTAGGTCAACTAGCGTAAGGTTTTAATTCGTACTCGGCCACTTCCTTTTTTCTTGAATGTTCTATCATGACCTTGATTTGTGACGTCGTTAGCCGCTACTCAAAAAGGGATGGGATTGTCGATCGATTATGTCGATAAAATCAATCGAAAAAATAATAATTATGCTAAAGGTCTGTTAGTTAAGTTAGTTTTAATATACATTTATTGTTTGTGTTTTATAATATTTTGTTGTTTTTATGGTTTTTGTGTTTATATAGAAAACTAGCTGTCCCGGCAAATGTTGTTTTGCCTGTTTTTCCCTTACAGTCCGTCCGTAAAATTATTCGAGTTAAACTGTTTATTTTTGATACTTTTTAGTTTATGTTCATTTGTAGGGTTCCGGGCCCCAAGGGTTTTTACCCTTTAGGCACGGAACCCTCAAGAACCACTATAGCCAGACTTTTTTTTAGGTTTTTTTCACTCGTAATCAATAATAGTAACAGCTAGGCACTTGAAATTTTCAGAAAATCCTTAATTATATTAGTAAATATTTAAGGGGGCTCCCATACAAGTAACACAAATTTTTGCCTAGTTTCGCTCTACACCGGTATGGAACCCTACGTGCGCGAGTCCGACTCGCACTTGGCCGATTTTTATTACCAAACAGTTTTTATTAAACGGTTTTATTTAGCTCACGCTGTTCGTTCGCGGGTCAAATTTAGTAATACCCATTTTCCGTCAACCAATTGATCTGAAATTTAGCACGTAACGCCTTTGATTCTAGCGACAATTATATTTATGTTATATACGCCATATTATTGTGAATGCAAGATGGTCGCCACTACAAGATGGCGGACAACATAGTTTTTCTCAATCCCGTCAATATGGGTATCAAATTAAGGGGCTTGATAAGTAGAGTCACAGTAGAATACACTGCATTGTACAAAATCGAAATCCAAGATGGCCGCCTTTTAAAATAAGTCGGATAATTTAGTTTATTTTGAATATGGGTATCAAATTAAAGGAATCGGTAAGTACAATACAGTGCACCATATAAAACCGACTTGACAGACAGACACACTTTCGCATTTTTATTATTATTTATGGATATATATAAGAAGTTTATAAAATAAAATCAAAATCAAAATATTTTTATTTCCAAATAGGTTAACAAAGTTAACACTTTTAGAACGTCGTGTCTATATGAGGCCTACCACCGGTTCGGGAACTAACCTGGCGAGAAGAACCGGCGTAAGAAACTCGCACGGGTCCACCTTTTACCAAAAAGGTGGAAAATAACAATGATAACTTAAGCTAATTTACACTAAGTATGTAAGTAAACTGTAAAGTGAGTAAGTAAAAATGTGGTACATTAGTATAGAAGCGACTTATGGTCTGTCAGCTTACGAGGGCACTGAAAATTTCGGGAATCAAGGAAGTGACACAATATTACTATTTAAAAATGTGTTTATTGCTTTTCGAAGTATTCTCCACGAAATTTGACACATTTTTCTATACGATGGAACCAATCATTGAAGCAACCATTCCATTCGGAAGTTGGGGTCTCCAAAATGGCCATTTTGTAGGCGTCTTTGTAGGTGTACAGCTTCTTCAGGTGATGAAAATCTCTGACCACGCAATTCATTCTTTATTTTAGGGAAAGTATAGAAATTTTTCGGGCTATTAATTGCTAAATCTGTTAACAATAGAGAACATATAATTATTATAGTAAAGATTATTATCTTAATCATAATTATAGACGAACTGAATATGGTATGGTAATTTAAGTAACTTTTAAAAATTTTAAACTTATGCCAGCTTTGATATTCGTGACTGTTACATACCTCCAGGTTTGTATATTTTAGACAAGTAAGGTTTTCATTTGAAATGCAAAACTTTTCTTCTAAAATTTTTAGTTGCTGTTCAACATTTTCAAGCCTTCGTTTCAATCTACGATTTTTAGCTTGCAAGCGTTTGATTTTTAGGTTATTTTTGGTAATCGTACTTCTTGTCCAACGTAACATACCAACCAGTTTCTTTTTTCTCGGCGTTGAGTATATGGAACTACTAGGACTCTTATTTACAAATGACTCTTCATTTCTTTTTGTAATAATTTCATCAGTTGTAATACTTGTAACGGAACCTTTATGCAACTGCAACTGATCAAATTCGCTACAGCCTTTTTTTTCTGGAGGTTTCGAACTGGGTCCTGGTTCCATACTGGGTCCTGGTTCCGTACTGGGTCCTTGTTCCGAACTGGGTCCTGGTTCCTCTAGAATCCTTTTTTTTAAAGAGTTCGAAGTAACTGCATCCTGTAATATATAAATGGATGGATGTTTATTACTCTTTTACGATATTGAGGGTACTTTTACTGCGGCAAAATTTCACAATTTATTGTCCCCTAATAAGTAAATAAAATAAAACCATTTATTTCTAAGTAACTAGCCGTGCGAGAAGAACCGGTGTAAGAAATTCGCACGGGGTCACTTTTTATCAAAAAATGGAAAATTTATGACTTTTAAAATGTAAAATATATAATATATTTTTAATATAATATAATATTCCACGGGTAACACCGCGGGGCACAGCTAGGGAAAATTATTCAGTTAATCAACAACCAAAAATTATGTAGTGTGTGAATACTTACTTGATAAAACATAATTTTTTTCGTAGGAACTACATTGCGAGCTAAATATCTGTATCCTTTTTTTGTTATGAGGATTTCATTTTCTGCAAAATGATCCGAACAAATGCAGTTCGATTTCGTGGGCATCCAATTGACCCTTCCAGTCGCAGTAATCCACTTCTCTTTTACATGCGGAGTTTTAGGAAAACTAAAACAAAATTATCAATAGGTTGTATAAATCAACTGGGTAAATAATTCAGTAATTGCCATTAAAGTGTCCACATTATAATAAGTGTACAATTATTAAATCGATATATCGATAATATCACAGTGTCACAACCCTAATGTTCCGATCGTGACGTCATTTCTAATTCTAGCGGACAAGGCGTCAGACAATTTTGGACTTTATTACAATGTACAAACGTAAGATTATTAATTTAACACTGATGGTTTAAATGGATGCAGATAATTCTAAAATATTTTTAATTAGGTAATAAAAAGTAAATAACGACTTACCGATGAAAAGAAACACCTGGTCGAAGTAATTTACTACTACCACTATTGTTTTTGCACTCAAGGATGGAACAACGAGTCATTATTGAGGGGTTTTTAACAGAACACGCGTATCAGAATCACCGGCAGCGCACGTCACGAGACACCAACGACCGCGAAGCGAGTGAGCTAGGTTATGTCCCGCAGGACATAATTATGGCACGCGGGCCACGCCCACATGCCCTTTCCTGTAGTGTTATATATTCCGTGGCCGTGCTAGTCCGGCTGGAATATTATCATTAAAGCCGGGTCTATGTGGACGGCACACGAACTCAAAGGGAATTGTCCAAACGAGCCTTTGTACTCGCGCGAAAACCGACAGCCAATGGATAAACCCCGAGCGTTACACGTAATGCTCGTAGTGCCGTCCACACGTAGAATTCATGTTACGTTACACGATGAATTACATTACACGTTACACTCGTCTGGACCCGGCTTTAGGGTGTGTATGTGTTCCTCGTAGAGGTCATTGTGAAAGTAGCAGCGCTGAAAGACCTTTTTTTTCACTTTTGTATAGGAAAAGTCGTGACGCTGGGGCGCTTGCCCATACGAAATTGAAAAAAAAGGTCTTTCAGCGCTACCTTCACAGTGAACTCTCTACGAGGAACACATACACACCCTAAAGTATTATCACTTAGTTTAGTTACACCCTGTATATCTTTTATTAATCCAAAGCAAATATCATAAAATTACTCGTACCTGTAGCAGAAACTCGAGTACTGTCTTGGCGAGCGCACTGTTGCGTTGTTGTGCGGCAGCAAACGCTACTATGCGTACTCGCTCCGCGCACGATATAGCAGGCACCTCTATACCCAACGTTTCAATACGACGCGAAGTGCTTACTGAAATAGACAAAACGTTTATTCAAAACCACTATGACAACAAAAGGGTTCTTCGGTACAGTATAAAACACAGATTAAACGTATAAGGCCCGTATTTTTGGTCAGTACTTAAGATGCGACCCGGTCTCAAGACGCGGTTCGGCTCTGTGATTGGTCCAAATTTTGACAGCCAACCAATCACAGAGCCTGAACCATGTCTTGAGACCGGGTCGCAAGTAAGTCTATGGTATAAAACTATTAAAAAAAAAAGTGTGTCAGCTCCAACGCACGACTGGAGTTTACTCCTTAAGTATGAGTATCTAACCATACGCAAAAAGAGTTTATTCAACTGAAAAAAGATTAATATCATATGAAATCAGATGTTCCGGCAATATTATCTACAGTCCTTTCTGCCATAGTTATTTCAAATTACTTTTATTTCAAAATACTTTTAGTTCACTTTAGCCAGTATAATGATAAAAATTATAACTTCACAATAACAATATTAATTATTGATATTTATAACAAAAAAAGCAATATAAATACATCGACACTGATAGAAACAAACAAGCCCAATAACATATAGTATATAGGTATAGTCGCCTATACAGCATACCATATGTACGTCTTAATCATAAAGTTAATATACCTAACGAAATATAATATTATATAATAATATAATTATATAATAATATAATATAATATTCCGATAGGTATATTACCTTTATGGTCTTAATACACTCACAGCCAAATTATAAAGTTGCGCACTAAAGGTGCGCACCAAATACGTGACACATTTTCGTTACTTGTTAGTAGGTTTTACCCCTCGGATTTTTCTCATACCGGGCGCCTTATATATGTAAATCGATTCTTAAGGAGTAAACTCCAAAAACTTATCACCCACCGTGCAACGATGACATAAGCGTGATGCAATAGTCCGATGCGGTGTCATCGCTGAGTAGTGTCGTGGGCAGTAAATGTCTGTCTTTGTCGAGCATCGAGAAACCCAATACAAAACACGCTTCTAACTCTGCGGATATTCTTTCTATGATGTCGCTTTGGTAGTTCGACCTAAAAAATTATAACAATATATGAGAGTGTTCTTGTGTACTCTGCACAAACTCGGGCACTTTGCCTTGCCTAGTTTCAATGAAACCGGTCATTGCCACCGAAACCGGTGTGGGATGTATTATTATCTATTGAACATTTTTTACATCCCTACGTAGGTTTTTTCTTTGCTAGCTTATTATATTCCTATTGCGAGTACCTGGACTGCAAATGCAGCGCCGCGAGCGCTGTGAGCGTTGAGCGTGCGACGCGACATAGCAGTGCGTACACGGCGGCGTACGCGCGATACTGCGGCAGTGCGCGCGCGATCACGCTCAGTAGCACGCGCACGCCGCACGCTCCTTTCAGCACGCCACCAGCTGTAGCTCCGCGCCAGCACGATTCCTGGCATGGGTCCTGGTTTAATAAAAAAATTACAATTAAAATTTTATAAATATATGTTATACTTATATCATAATTCATAACTTGTAAAAAATATAACAATAGTAACACTGATGAGCAATTTTATATTTCTGTGTTAGTCTGATAATATGTTGGACATGTTGTCTGAAAAAAGCAGTGGCTGTTTATACAAATTTTAGGCAGCATAATATATCTAATTTTAGAATTGTTTTTGTTTGTTAGTCGCACTCTATAGTTATTGTATTGCTATTCGGTAAGAATTCCCCATAGCACAGGCTGCGCCTAGGTTGGGGGCGACTAATATTTTGAAAAAAAAAATTTAATTATTGATGACAATAAAGATTTTGAATTTTTGTGTTTTGTATTTGTATATTATGATCCTAAATACTTGTATTAGTATTGAGGACCATGATAATATTAACCCATCAATCCCCAAGTGGTACCTGGCTGTCGCATAACAATTTAAAATCTATTGTGTCTGCGATTTTAACGATCAAGGTATTACAGTACCTGTTCAGACAGTAGCACGAGTGATGCAATAAGTTCTCGTATTGGAAAGGCGTTCAGTAGCGCAAGTAGATCGCCCTCCCGCAGCTTTCCCTTTCCCACTCCGCCACTAGAACCAGACGCATCCAACTCCTCCCAAGCCTCGGAACTTTCTTCGTGAACATCTGACATAAAATTGAGTTATATAAGAGCAACACAGTGTTGCCTAGGGACTCAGTGGCATGGAAAAGTTTTTATTTGTTACATTTTTCATTGAAAATGTTAATTGAGAAAGTATTTATTTATTTTGTTGTTTAAAAATTTAAATGAATGTTTTTAACCCAAAAAAGCAGAAAAATACGAAAAAATATATACCTTCCCTGCATTCTACTGCGGACTCAGGTACCGGCTGCGACAGTAGTATGTCCAGGAATGCAATAAATCGCGCCGCCGTGTTGAAATCATCTACGCGCATGCGCACCACTCGCTCCGCCCACCGCACTGAGCGCGACTGCCTGTTATTTAAAATACTCCTTTTAATTTAATTTTTATAAGTACACGCACATATTACATAATATCATATTTACACCATCGGAAAGCGTTTACAAAAATCAAATTTTATTTTTTGTATGTAGGTCTACGAATAATAAAAACTAAGGAAGAGTAACTCCGTCAAAAAACATGCTCCAAATACTTGTCAAAAAAGTGTACCTTAGGTTCACTTTTAATACATTTGCAATATTTAGGTGACCTTGAGCGGTATAAAGGCTGACGTTACATGATAGTTCGAATGGAACCAAATTTAAAACTGTATTAGTATGGGATTTACGTTTCCTTAGGTTTTATTATTCGTAGATGTAGCTATTGAGAAAATGGAATGTTAATTCTTTCATAAATTTTTGCAGTCTCTTACAATAATTAAGGCCCTGTACTTCGAGAGGCGTTCGATTTTCAAGATTTAAGTGTCAAGGAGACAAAAATATAGTACTTAATTTAAATTCTGAAAAAAATATATGTGTTAGTTAAGGATCTAAACACATTGGAATTTATATTCCATTACACAATATCATGAACTTCACTCAATAGAAAAAAATCCCGAAGTTACCTCTTCTTTTAACGAAATTGCCATACTATGTTCAAATTACTTGAAATTTTCAGGTAATTTTTGTACTGAACGAAAGACAAAGAATATATTATCTAGGGACTCTCATTTTTTTACTCAATTGAATTATGTAAAAATAATGACGATCAAAAAACTATAAAATTGCATGAGCGCCTGAGCGCGACTGAAAGCCTTTGTGCCTGCAATTTTATAGTTTTTTGATCGTCGTTATTTTATACATAATTCAATTGAGTAAAAAAAACGAGAATCCCTAGATATATTCTTTGTCTTTCGTTCAGTACAAAAATTACCTGAAAATTCCAAGTAATTTGAACATAGTATGGCAATTTCGTTAAAAGAAAAGGTAACTTCGGGATTTTTTTCTATCGACTGAAGTTCATGATATTGTGTAATGGAATATAAATTCCAATGTGTTTAGACTTTAGATCCTTAACTAACACATATATTTTTTTCAGAATTTAAATTACTATATTTTTATGTCTCCTTGTCACTTTTAAATCTTGAAAATCGTCCGCTTCTCGAAGTACAGGGCCTTAACAATCCTGTTCTAAAACTTCTTTTACTTTCTGTGAATCATTGGTTGGTAAAGAGTAAGATAATTTAATATTGTTTGGTATTAATTTTTGGTTTGGTTAAAATGTAAACACCTAGAGCTACAATAAGTGTATTAACAAAGGCGGTGGCGGCGCAATACCTACATTTTATGTGGGCAAATATATTTTGCGAGGCCCCCTGATGGATGATGCAAGACGGATTTTGTTGAAAGATTTTTTGATACTCAATACTAAAAAACGCGCTATCCAAAGGGCACAAGGCCCCTAGGACCGCGAGGCCGTGGGCGGTCACTCACACAGCCCACGCCTTACGCCACCTCTGAACAAAGAATTACCTGAATAACAGATGCATTAAAAAAAGCAGGTCCCGCATATCTGGCTCTTTATTGAAAAGAGCAGAAGCGAGAGTGAATGCCCATTCTTGCAGAACTTTGACATACACATCACCAAATTCATCACCACATTTAAGTGATTGTAAGATGAAGGCCAAGCAATCTCGTATTTCTCCTCGACCTCTTTGTAATATTAATCCAATTTCATCCTCGATCTAAAAAAAATAATTATTTGCAAAACTGGTTATTTAATTATATAATAATTTTTGCACAATATTCCCTCAAGCCCCAAGTGGTTGCATGCAACCACGATAACGTTAGATTTCCAAGAATCCGCAATCAAAGGGATATTTTTTAATACATACCTCACAATATGTCAACATAGCCTCATGCTGGTGACTACAATATGAGTCTAACACATCCCTTAATAAAGATTCTAGACCTAATTTTGCAGCTGCCAATTTATTTTTTTGTAACTCAGCATAATCATAGGTTACAAGAAACGAGATTTCTCCTCCACATTTACACTTTTCTGATATATTTTTTTTTCTTTTCTCTACTATCCACAGCTGTGAAATAGTTGATTGTTCTTCTCTGTAACCTTGACTAATCCTTTGCCTCTCTCTTTCAACTGCTACCAGAGACGACCTGTAAAAGTTATAAATGATAACTTTATTTCGTAACAATAGATAACATTTGTTTATCCGGATTTGTGGTATCCTAATGCCTAGCAACAACAATAAGTAAGTCCAGTTAATTGAGTTTCTACTGCACCTGACTTTCACAAGAAAGTTTGCTGTTTTGGTATTTTTACCTTAGGTGTGTGATCAAGTCCACTAGTGGATGTTGAGGCTCAAGATAGCCACCAACCTCCACCAAACCCTCCTCTTGATCACTTAACTCTTTCACTACATACATTTCTTGTCCAGCAAATATTCTGATAGCCTCCTCCATTGCAAGACATGGTACTTTGGTTTTTGCATTACACGCAATCTCTGATGGAATGGACGCTTCAAATGTTTGTGATAATTCATAGTATATTGGTGCAGATGGTGTACACTCCTCTTTAGGTAATTCATCTTCATTTCTGATGTGATGTAATTGTGTATTAAGATCTTTGAACTGCACACCATTTTCACTCTCTGAATGACTTTCCAGTTTTAATTGAGATAATTCCTCAGAAATTTGTTCTTCACTATTACTATGTGTCTGAAGTTCGGGATCTTGTAAGCTGGGTTCTTGTAATGGCAAAACTTCACTGCCAGTAGCTTCTTTATTTATTTGTTGCGACTTTTCTAGCTTTGATAATTGGGAATCTACATGAATTACATCTTCTGTACCTAATTCCTTATACCCTGCATGGTCTGATAGATGCTGTTCTAATTTTAGGTCTAATAAATTAGTGTTATTTACATTATGGTCAACAAGATTCGACTCTGGTTCCTCTGGGACACATAATTTAAAATCCTCAACCTCTTCATTAGCTTCAGCACTTTTTATCTTTGGCTTCTTTTTCTGGAAATTTAATGACATTAGCAGTTTTATCATGAATAGAAGAAATGAAAACTGAGAGTAATGTGTATGGAAATTATAAATTAATACCAATGCGCAAAAACTGTTTACAATAACAAAGAAGTGTAACTTGTAAGTGTTTACCTTTGGTTTCTTTTCCTTTACCATAGTTGCCATTGTTGCTTAACCTAGAATCAAGTTTCCAATTTTCTGAGTTCTTTTTATAACCGTTTAATATTTTCTGCAAATTACTTTCGCTTGAGGGTTGTAACCAAACTAAAAAAAATAAAAATATTTACCTATTTCAAAATTCCAAAAATGTTATACCTACTCCAACGTCAACTTCAAAATCGAATTTGATCAAATGACAGGCGTCAAAAACATATGAGCCGTTTTTTCTTGTGGCAATACTGCATAATAAAAATGCGGGAAAACCGTAGATAGAGGAAATCCTTATTCTTTGGGGAAAACACTGCACACTGGTCACTGAGGTAAAGGGCCCCCGGGCCCCGACTCCCGAGACCACAGAATATAGTGTTATATTAATACTAGCTGTTGCCCGCGACTTCGTCCGCGTGGACTTCAGTTTATGGTGCGCGATGTTAACAAAATTGGTGTGCAGTGCAGTGTGCACATAACTTATTAAATTTTTTAAAATTAAACATTATTTATGCCAAATTTTAAAGTATATTTAGCCCCTCAATTACACAACTTTTGCCATAAACTATTTATCATTGATAGGTTTGAGGTTACGTCACTCACACTGCTTAGATGAAGTACTGAGTTATTTAATAACGTGACTACATAATAACAATCGAAAATATCGAAAACCTAATATAAGATGATACCACCTCTTATAGAAAGACGTTTGTGTAAGCAATAGCACGATGTAGGAGACGCACAGCGCCATCTATTATGAATTTTGGAACTAACTTAATTTGAACACATTTACGCATTTTCACCTCCTTACAACCCCTTTGTCCAGTTAAAAAGTAGCCTATGTCCTTTCTCAGACTTTAGACTATCTGTGTACAAAATTTCATTACAATCGGTTCAGTAGTTTTGGCGTGAAAGCGAGACAGACTGACAGACAGACAGACAGAGATACTTTCGCATTTATAATATTAGTATAGATTCCGTGGACACGTAAATTTTGGTTTGACTCAAACCATTTTGATCGTTTACAAAGCTAATTTGAATGGTTTGTCAAACATTTACGTGTTTGAAGCTCGTTTGATGAAATTTCATATTTTTGTTGTGTTTGACGCGCCGTTTGATCGTGTTCCGATGCGTTTGAACAAACTTTGTACCATTCTTTGGAGTACATTATTTTTAACCGGGGGAATTTTCTTAGCTTTTTAATTTGATTGTCAAACAGCTTCCATTTTAGTAACTAGATTGGGTATGGGTAGACAACTATCGGTAATACCAGGTAATACCATCAATAATTGCTACAAAACTGGGCAAAAGAATGTAAAACTTGATACATTTCAATTTGAAAAAGACAAAATGATATTCCAATGAATAGGATAATAAAGTTATTATAACGATGTTTTAGTTAAAACTCACGGAAGAAATAGCCCTTATTATCGTTATTCACACCAAATGTCACAGGAATTATAAATTTTGGTTTTGACAACATCTTATCTGCAATTGTGCACGATAACGGATATTTAATGGCCAATATTTTACCAATAATGAACATCAAAAACCCAAATAACACAATTTGGGAAAAAATAATAAAAACCACACCAACAATAAAAAGTAGAAGAAGTTTCAAAGTAACATGGCCGCCACAATGCCGTAAAGTTGCCAGTTTTCAGTTTGACAAGTTTTTATTTTAACACTGTGTTCCTAAACTATTACCAGTATAATGGCCTAATCGCTTAGGCCAATGATCGCTTAGGCGTATGCTCTTCGTGACTTGACAGTACACTGATATTTTTTGGAAACACAGACCATATGTAGTCAGTGATGCCAACCTGCAGATAATTTCAGATCGGTGGGGAACCAATAGAAAATCTAGAAGTGTCTATCGTCGCGCCGTCTGGTGGAGATTAAAAATAAGAAAACCTCCCATTCGACGCGTAGTTTTTGAGATAGGGAATTAAATTCTCAATGGGAAGTTTTCTTTTTTAAATCTCCACCAGACGGCGCGACGGTAGACACTTCTAGATTTTCTATTGGTTCCCCACCCATCTGAAATTATCTGCAGATTGGCATCACTGACAGTGTTTCAAAAAAATATCAGTGTACTGTCAAGTGTGACGTAAATCAAAAATATATCTTAAATCTAAGCCATCATTGGCCTAAGCGATTAGGCCAGTATACTGGTAACAGTTTAGGAACACGCAAATTGTCAAACTGAAAACTGACAACTGACAGAGAGTTTTGGCGGGCATGTCACTTTCTAAACTTCTTCTACTTTTTATTGTTGGTGTGGTTTTTATTATTTTTTCCCAAATTGTGTTATTTGTGTTTTTGATGTTCATTATTGGTAAAATATTAGCAATTAAATATCCGTTATCTTGCACAAGTGCAGGTAAGATGTTGTCAAAACCAAAATGTATATTTCCTGTTACATAATGACATTTAGTGTGAATATCGGTAAACAGGGCTATTTTTTCCGTGAGTTTTAACTAAAACATCGTTATAATAACCCTATTAACCTATTCATTGGAATATTATTGCGTCTTTTTCAAATTAAAATGTATCAAGTTTTACATTCTTTTGCCCAGTTTTGTAGCAAGTATTGATGGTATTCCCTGGTATTACCGATAGTTGTCTACCCATACGTCATCTAGTTAATAAAATGGAAACTGTTTGACAATCAAATTAAAAAAATAAGAAAATCCCTCATTTCGTACAATTTTAAAGTCAGTTTTATCTTTAAAAAAATAATATTTATTCGTCATAAGACATGTACTCCACAGCGCGCATTGAACCATATAATATTATACTAGTAATCTGTGATTGAACCAAACTGCACAGTGTCGTTTGACAAACCGTTCAAACCGACATCAAACGGTTGCATCAAAACACGTAAGGTTTGAATTAAAACGTAGTGATTATATTCTCTTTGGTTTGAATCTAACCGTTTAATCGTCTCGGGGGCCCTTAATAAGTATGCGGGAAAATAGAATTTTCAGTAACGTTATTTTAAGATCGTTTTTTGGGTTTTTGGAAATCTATTGTTGTCGCGGTCACCGGTGTCTAAGTATATTATAATTTATGACGTTGTTTTGTTACGTATCCTGATTACTGTACATTATCACATTATCAGATGATAAAAACATGAAGCAACGTTTAATGTGTACACTGTACAGTCAGAGATCAAAGTGTAATTTCATAACAAAATATAAAAATTATTAAAACCCTATAAAAATGAATCATCTTGGAATCATAGTTCAAAGTCCAATTTGTTTTTAAATATCTTAGTCAGTGAACATCACAGGAAAAATTAACAGTATTACAAAACGATTTATGCTTAGCACAAACCTACGCGACCACGCGACTGCGAAGCGGCAGCGTCAAACACACATTTGACAATAGTTGTCAAATGTGTGTTTTGTATTGACGCTGCCGCTTCGCAGTCGCGTGGTCGCGTAGGTTTGTGCAAACTGCAAAGCAATAATGTAGTAGTATACATAGAACCAACATAGAACTATCAACTATCTTAGATAGGTACTGATTAGCCGTTTAGGCGAGGAGAGATAACTGACAGACAGTCCTTCGATCACTAATATACAAGATACACAGTCTCATACAAAACCTCTCGAAAATCTGTCCCCGAGTAATAGAGTTTAATGAAGTATACATTTATCTAAAATCAACCTTAATTATAGTAATTATTAAAGATCTTTTTATAAAACAATGAACATTTGTGTTTACAAAGCAATAAAATTTTTACGTCCGATGCACGCTTCATACTAAATTCAACCATCCGCGTATATGATTTAAGTTCAAATTTGTATAGTGCCAAAAAAAAATCCAATTTTACGACCGAAATTCGCCGCTGGAACAGGGCGAAGTGAAGTATGAGTGGAGTCGAACTGTTCAAATTTTTTTTGTTGATTGTAATTTTAATAATTTTAATAGTCCATTTTTTTATTTTTCCGAAGTTTAATGTATAAAGTGAGGAGTAATTATTTTTTACTTGTAATATTATGTTGTTCTAATGTTATGTCTAATTTTATCATTAACCAAAATATACATAAGTGTACATACATTTTCCGATAGGCCACAAAGGACAACTCACATCACCCAACGCCCATACTTTTTAACCTACTTAAAAAATCCTTAATGGGAACTATATTTGATCGAAGATGGGAACATAATATTATTACCACATCTAACTGGATCTCGAGGAAACCTGAAAAAAATCCTCAATAAAAAAATAATAGTAATAGCGACTCCATCAAATGGAACAGAAACATAGCTTATAACCCGAACATTTCAAGTGGGCATGATAAACTACGATAAGTACCTTTAGTATGAGTATTCGCAATTGAGATGGTTTATACCTGGTGTTGATTTATTTACAACTTAATTTTAAAACTGTCTTTTGGTGATTTCTTAAAGAAATACCAATATTTACAATACAATTGTAAGAAATATATTAGGATAAAATTAATACTTACCGGAAATATGAAATTCCATCCTTTTTTTTGGTTTTAGACAATGATTTCTACAATTATTAAACGCGCACCGAGGCATGTTTCCCGGCGGAGCGTTCGAGCACTACTAAATCAAAAGTGCACCAGAATGTTGAGTTTGGTGCTCTTTTGGTGAGGTCGTTTTTTGCCGCGGATTGTGTATCTTGTATATTAGTGATCGAAGAGACAGTCACACACTTTTAAGTGTAAAATGCTGTGAAATTGTATTACAAAACTAAGTGATAATACTTTAGGGTGTGTATTTGTTTCTTGTAGAGAGTTCACTGTGAAAGTAGCAGCGCTGAATGACCACATTTTTTTGGAATTTGTATGGGCAAGCGCCCTATCATCACGAGTTTCTCCATACGAAAGTGAGAAAAAAGCTCTTTCAATACTGCTACTTTTACAGTTACTACTTTTATGTACTTTAAATATTATACTTAAATATTTTTATATAATTATTATTACATATTGTTATTTATAATAATTATGTAGTACCTAAATCTATATATATAAAACTTAAAGGTGACTGACTGACATGTTGATCTATCAACGCACAGCCCAAACCACTGGACGGATTGGGCTGAAATTTGGCATGCAGGTAGATGTTATGACGTAGGCATCCGCTAAGAAAGGATTTTGATAAATTCCAATCGCAAGGATTAAAATAGGGGATGAAAGTTTGTATATAAAATACTTCATAACGCGAGCGAAGCCGCGGGCATAAGCTCGTTATAATATAGATTGATTGTATCTAATATTATGACATGAATATAATATGACTTGAATTGAATCAAGGCTCTTGATGTATAATATTGTAATATTTTATAAAGTATAAAAATCGATTTTTGTACTGATTTGGAGTGCTAATTTTTCTGATCTATGACGCTTACCTTTTAATGGCAACATTGATATCTGAAGTATCATTCATTCATTTGACATTTTCTTCATTCTGTTAATCGTTTATCATTCGCTATTAATAAATTCAACCAATCAGAGATAAGGAATCAAAATCGTACTATCGGATATATAATCACTCTTTCATTCAATTCTAAATTCATTTCACAGATTCATTTCATAAAAAACTTCGGAGAGAAAAGTTGTTTTTATAAGCCAAAAAAATCTCAAGGTGAATTTTTTAAACAATTTTATGTCCCTATTCAAACAAGCAGAAGGCACAGAAGAGGATTAAATTGTCTATTCAAGATCTCTGATCTAGAAACAAATTTGTTTTCCATTTCTACAAGTACAGTTATAAGGTACGACCCCATTTTAATTTCTTATGAAATAGTTATTTCTGAGGTGAAACTAGATTAAAATTTCATCAAGGTAAGTGTTGTTTAACTTATTTAGCTAACTCCGTAATAACTGCACTTTAACTTCTACCTACTTTTGTAATAAATGTTAGCTTTATAGTCTCATTGTATCTTACCCTCTAGCGCAGGCAAAAAAAAAACTATTTTGTGTGCTGATAAACATCGTTAAAAGCTTCAATGAGTACATCATCAATTCAGAAATTAGAAAATAGTCAGAAAGTAAGAATAAAAGTTAAGATTTATCACTGAGATTTATACTTGGTTTTCTATGTACTTTTTTATAGTGGAGACTGGAGGGTACTTATAAATTAGACCATCTTTAACCGTTTTCTAAATTTCTAGATGGCTACAGAAGTACAGTCAGCTAATACCATGCCACAGTTGCAGTCCATCCAGAAAGTAATGGCATTTCCAACAGTTGGAGCCGCTGTGGAACAAGTGGGTGCACTCTACACAAGAGTTAAAGGTAAATACCTCTTTTTTCGCTTGGCGGTTTCTGCATTTCATTCATTTTACCATTCTATATGTATTCATAATTCACCCCAGGTTAGGTAGTATAACTAATAACAGCTGTTGAGCCTGCTGTACACGTTGGGCCAACGCATTGAGCAAGCCCATTGGGCCAATGTGTACAGGTCTACTTGGGCCTTAAGTTGAGAGTCACATTTCTTACTGTACATGTTGGCCCAATGAGCTGGCTGTGTTGGCCCAATGTGTACAATGGGCTTTAGGATTTGAATTTTAAATTGATAAGAATAGAAAATCGATAAAACAATCTACCCTCCTGTAATAATTTTTTTGAAAATATGTGAAGTTTCTTGCATTTGAGCACTGTGTCACTGCATTACCTACTATTAAGGTATTTTAAATAATATTTAGTAGTTTAAGTGTAATGGGGAATAATTTTTTGTTCATAAAAAGTAAATTCTTCAAAATTAAATTTTAATACGATAAATCTTTTAGGCGCACATTCGCTACTGGAATGGGCACTTTCAACGGCTGAAGCGAGTGTGACACGTGCAGCTTTCACGGCAGTGCCATATGTGGCTGTGCCACTTGCGGCTGGAGACGCTAAGGTAGCTGCGGCCATTGATGAGCTGGAGCGCAGAGTGCCACTCGTCCATGAGGAACCCAAAGTGATTGTGGAGACCACAAAACAGGCTGTACTCTCCAAGTTGTCACCACAAATAAATAAGGTAAGATTATGTTTGCTGCATTTCAACATTCTGTAGAAATTGGGACAAAGCTGAAGGTTACTCTTTATATTTTTAAAATACTTTTTTACACTATGTCAAACATTACAATATATTATATATACCTATGTATTTGTGGTATTTATCATAACAAATAATATATTTTAGTTATGATGATAATCTGCAGCTAATTACATAAAGATAAAAGTTATTAAAAGTGCGTAATTTCAGGGTCCAACACAATCATGATAAGACTTGCTTTTAAATATTGATAAGATGCTTAATTATTTAATTATGTACTTAAATGTTATCGCCTTAAGACAAATGTCCTGCTATGAAAGTGATGACAATGGAGAATTATTTATTTAGGTTTATGTATTACTTGCTACAGCTTGATTAGACAGCTGCAGCTGATCACAAGATTAATAAAACTGTTGTAAGGCAGACTCCAACTTTCAGCTGAATATAACATCTCCCAGTCATTTAGTTACAATATTTATAGGCCTGGAGATACTGACACAAAATTCTTCGTCATTTGTGCCAGTATGGCGGTTTTACATTGGTATAATTACGTAAAACCACCAACCACCAACCCCAACCATATCGTTCAATTTATGAGCAGTATTGGGTTGGGGATGATTCTCTAGTGCCCTTCGCACTAGAGAACTTTTTCAAAATTAACTATAAAAAATATAGTACACTTCTAAAAAATATAGTATTTTATGGAAAAATTAAAAAATGTTCAATGAAATACTTAAGTATTAAGTATTTACTTTTATAAAAACTATTTTTTTGCACTTCTTGCATTTTTTAACAATGTTTTGTCTAAAATAAAAGTGTTTTAATATGCTTTATTACATTCAATTTTAAGATTAATGTAAATTAAAAGCTCATTTTTCATTAATGAGATTTTATAGGTCTACCAGAATCTGATGGCAAAAAGTGAGAAAATAAATTGACTCTAGCAATACCGGGGTAATTGGAATAAAACATTTTGATCCTTTTTTTCCTTATAGCGGTTGATTCTGTGTGTGTGAAACATGCAAATATATAAATTTATCCAATGATCAAGGATATTTTTTGAAAATCTGCTGTCAAAATTTGCCATCAGATTCTGGTAGACCTATACTTCTGTTTCTCTCTTCCCGCCATTTCAAATTCATAACCGAAAATACCCTTTCTGTGAATGCCGAAGTGGCGGGAACAGAGAGCAGGAATGAGATAATTTTAGTGTTAAAAATATAGTATTTTTGCGTACTATATAATAGTTCAATAGTATATAGTACGCAGGCTCGAAATATAGTACAATACTATATATTATAGTACGGTTGGCAACCCTAGTCATAGCGCTCGCACTGGCAGCCCAAACGCGTGGGCGTTAATCGAACGTGTCGGATAAATAACGAGTGTCGAACGATTTGTTCCACAAAAATGCTTGTATTTTCAGATAGTAGAAAAAAAATAAGTAGGCGAAAACGTAATGCCATACTTGCTGGGTGCGGCTTACAGCCCGCCATACCGACGCGAATACGTTAATTTTAATAAGTACATAGTATCTTATAGAAAGATGCATGAGCAAGCGATAGTGCGATGTAGGAGACGCATGGCGCCATCTATTATGTATTTTTGGAACTAACTTAATTTGAACTTTACGCATTTTCACCCTCTTACAATCCCTTTTTCGGTTAAAAAGTAGCCTATGTCCTTTCTCAGGCTTTAGACTATCTGTGTACAAAATTTCATTACAATCGGTTCAGTAGTTTTGGCGTGAAAGCGAGACAGACAGACAGAGATACTTTAGCATTTATAATATTAGATTCTATTTCTTAGTATTGTGTACTACAGTAGTACACAACACTAAAGCAACAATAATCTATATCGTTGTTTATTCCAAGTTTATACCAGTTACTGGTACAAGGGTTAGTACCAGTAACTGGTATAAGGGTTAGTAAAATCACAATTTTTTAAAGAGTTGTCGACAAGACCATACGCGTCATTCGTCACGTAGTCTGAGTCAATAATAGGTCTCGTTCATAGTTTCCGTTCCGCGTTGCACCATCACGTTATTAATATCGTACAAATACAACATCCTGTTGTCTGTCCTCGGTGTGCGATGCAAAGGTCACTGCATGCTATTCAACCTTTAGATCAAAATAGTACAATTCTTGGATGCTGTTATTAATACTTACAACAATAGCCTTCATAAATTGTATTGTGTGTTTTCCTTTCCATCAGGTTATTTGTTTGCTCATTCACCCAAAAAATAGATTTAATCCTTCGACCGGAGATTCTTGAAAATGCTATTGTATTCTATTGTTGTCCCGATCACCGGTGCTCGTATGGGGGGGCTTGATGGGTTAAATATTAAAAAAAATTAAAAACAGTTAACTGCATCAATGAGCTTTTTATGGCATGTCCAATAAACACCACATCCTCGACGATAAGATAGAGGCGAGGATAGTGATAACGCTGATAACGAGGCACTGAACTCCGAACCGGATTCTTTGTGTACTTGCTAATCACGTGGACTATATCGAAATTAGTTTCCATAGGAAATATCTTAGGGCGACCATTGTGGTTATAATTGTGCATGGATGGAAGAGACTGCTCCCCACTACACAGGGAATCCTAGTGTGGGGAGCAGTGTTTTGTTTATTTAAGATAACGTGTATTACTTGAAGGAAATAAAGATTTATTTATTATATTATTATTATTTATTTGATGCGTTAGGGGAGGGGAGGGGCGCCTCTGGCGCGTAGTGTATAAAATATTCTTTGCCTCTGGGCGACCGCCCAGGGCGCCGAATAAAAAGGGGCGCTGACGGCACCGAAAGAATAACGCCCAGGACGCTGCTCGTGCTAGGAGCCGGAACTGATTTGAGATGGATCGTTCCGATCGCATTGATTGGTTCGAACTGAACTCCCTTAGAAAGCAAATACCAGCTATTATTATGACACATTTACCATTGCATTTGGTTTAGAGCTCGACAAGGCCTTAAAATTTAAATGAACGTGGGCGAGGGCGTAAAGAACAGTCAAAAATGGCGTTTTTGAATGATGGAAGCCTTAGTTCCTTTTTGACGTGATAACGTCTTATAATTCGATGGAGCCGGCTGCACGCACGAAAAATCATGACTCATGCGGCGTTACCTCGCTCTGAGGCGTTCCATTTTCTTATGACGTTGTCACGTTCAACTATCGTCAGTAAACCGACTTTATAGACACCGTTTTTTTTCGCCACGTTGTCCGAGCTCTACTTGCCCTTTTGCGGACAAGGGCTTACCATAAAGGAAAAATACTTCATACAGAGTAATTATCAATTTAGATTCTGGCTGAACTATGTATGTGTTTTAAACTTTTGAATAAACCACTAGCATCAGTTTGGGTAAATGGTAGAGTAGATAGCTTTCTTAGGCTCAACTCACTGTTGATTTATAATAAAACTAACTTGTTTATTGATTTATGTAAATCTACACATTATTTATTCTGGTGATTCATATACTCAGGTTAAAGGTGTTGCAGTAAAGGACCTTCGGATCACGTAGGTTATCGATCCTCAATACTACCTATACAATATTGTATTTACCTTTGTTTTGCAACACGTCAGAGTTCAAAGTCTAAACATAGGTACCTATTGTGTTCGTAGATTGACGTGTAACAGTATAACGCGGAATGAGTAATTTAACACAAAACCACTAGTTTCGGATTTCCCACAAGCTGATTGTTAATATTGTTACAACTACTCGGAAAAGTTTTTATTTATAAACTAGAAGGTGCCCGTTTGCCTCGCTGAAACCATTTTCTAGTAATACCACAGAATAAATATTAGTTGTACCAACAGAATTCCCACTAACAAAGCCCGTTTAAATAATTAACGCCTCATGATACGATACTATAAAGTTCAAATTTCGACCGCGCAGTGCTAGGTGCCTACAATTATATTTGCCTACATCTCCGCTCTCTTTCTATCGTATAACTCGTACCTTTTCTGAAGAAATCAGGGTTGTCTCTTTTTATTAAAAATAATAATATAATCTTTATATTTAATTAACTACATTTTATTTAACTCGAAATAATCTAAGATAATATTATGTCTTAGTACTATGTAGAATTAATTATCATAAATATTCGCGTGTAACTAGTTACGCGTACTTAGATTCGATAGGTACCGTATCTTAATTATTGAAACCGGTCTTATAGATTTTACCTACTTAAAGTGTTTGTATAACTTAGTTATTTTTGTAAACAAATGTGGTTTCGAATAGTACGCATCGCGCAATATTTTTTTGCCCTTTTCTTTTTATTGTCCATTGTGAGATTAATATCAATTCTGTGATAGCGATCGAATAAGTTACGCAATACGCAGGTATGCAACGAACAACTCGCGCGCGTGCGTCACCGCTCGCTAGTGGTGTTCCTAACGGCTATATTTTCATAACACGCTAGATGGATTAAGCTCATAGACATAAATATTACTAGCGTAAGGACCGGGTCAACCGCGCGTTGCAATGATGCCGATTCGTCGGTGTCAAAACACTTCGTTTGACACCGACATGACTTAGTCGTCTGTGGTCCGCAGAACAAATCGGGTGTGTCATCGTATGTGTATACATTGCCATAAAAATGCCTAGCTGTGTGGTAAAAGGTTGCAAAAATTACGTCAAAAAAGTTAAAAAAGCACATGGAATATCACACAACACAAACTGTTTGTCTAAGTAAAGAAATAATTAATTTATAATTTTACCACCGATGTCCGCCATGGCTACTGTTTTACCGAGTAATGGCGCAACGTCGGTAAAACAGCATTCACACGAGGCAGCTTCATAGCCTGTGTGACTTTGCATGGACGTCATTTTGCATGAATATTATTTTTCTTAGAAAATAGATTTATTTTAAGATTTGCCGTTAGGTATGTGCCATAATCTATGGTATGTGCTTTATAATAGATGTATGGATGAAATGAGGCCACCAGATTTTTTTTTTCATAAAACCCCTTAGTTTGTAGCCAAAGTGGCTTATGGCTGGTTTACACATATAAAGTTGCTAAAATACATTTTTACTTAATTTTAAGTTACAAATTTCATTTATTGGAATATTAAACAAATTTATATTAAACAAATTTCATTTATTGGAATATCAATTTGTAACTAAACATAACCCTCCCTTTACAGTTGAGTAAGAATGAATAAATGCATTTATTTATTTACTTATTTTTGTATGTTAATCAAAAACCCTACGCCTAAATTAATATACTTACATTAATTGTCAATATTTAATATTAAAAAAGTGTGTTTATTGTACGTTCATACAAGGTTACATTGTACGCCTGCATATTGTGTCGCACTACGTAGTTCAATCGATTTTTCATAGATGACTCTCTATTTCCTTGTATGAAAAACCTATTAGCAGAATGTTCTAGTAGGCATATCCTTACATATAAATCGATGATTAAGCTACATTTTTCAAGCGCGCTAGTTTTGACGCTACGTTATAACGATTAAAATCTCGTTTCTTTCAAGAGCGCGCTAGTTTTGACGCTACGTTATAACGAATTGAAATCTCGTTTCTTTCAAGCGCGCTAGTTTTGACGCTACGTTATAACGAATTGAAATCTCGTTTCTTTCAAGCGCGCTAGTTTTGACGCTACGTTATAACGAATTGAAATCTCGTTTCTTTCAAGCGCGCTAGTTTTGACGCTACGTTATAACGAATTGAAATCTCGTTTCTTTCAAGCGCGCTAGTTTTGACGCTGCGTTATAACTTATAACGAATGAAATCTCGATTCTCGACGCGTTGTAAAGTTACCGACGTTATTGAAATTCTTTCGTTATGTTATAACAATATACGTAGCCGAGAGGGACAGGCCTGAAAAATTATGACAGCCGAATTCACCCGATTTGGCAACGAAACGAAACGACAACGATCGGACGAATATCGCGCGCGATCGGCAGCGCGGGCGGCGCCGCGCTAGGTTGGTGACCCCGCGATACGTTATAACGTAGCGTCTTATGCATAGTTTTATAGCGCGCGCTATACGTTGCGAAGAAATAGCGCGCTAGTTTTTTCAGCTATACGTTATATTAACCACCACTACCGCTCGCTTGTGAGTCCCTAGTCCCTACTGATTTGCCACCCGCGGGTGGTACTTACAGTTCGATGCCTATTCGCGCGAGTGGGACAGGCCTTATAATACTTAATAGAAACTAATAACTATCCTATGTCCTATCCTGGAACTCGTCGAAGTATCTACTACAACTTACAACTGCTGAACATCAAAATCGTTTCAGCGGTTGAAGCGTGAAGAGGCAACAGGCAGACTTTCTCATTTATAATTTTAGTACATAAAATGTATATGGATATCTTCTTTCTTCTTCTTCTTATATATAAAAATGGATTTTCAAATGTGTTAGTCGCGCTAAAACTCGAAAACGGCTGATCGGATTGGGCTGATTTTAGTCTTAAAATATTTGTAAAGTCCAGAGAAGGTTTTAAAGTGACACGAAGTTCAGCTAGTATGTAGAATGTAGATACGAGTATATACCTAGCTTTCTCCATGATCCAATTTAGCCTTGGAAGGTTTTACTACTTATCTTGCTTTTTGATCGAGTATATATTATCGGTTTTTAAGAATAACGGACTTCATTTTAACAACCTAAATAAAATGATGCAATTGCACAAATACAAGTCACGAAGAGCTGGCCTCAATTCATCGGGGCTATTTTATTTTAGGCTGACTCAAATGCAAGGAGTTTCATAATATCGTATTAGCAGATAACAGAAACGTTGCAAATTTATATATAGAGCATTTTCTTGTGAAAACGTTACGTTTAACGTTACTCGCTAGAATCTTTACTATTTGCCAGATATACAATATTTTGCAGGCCGATCTTGTGACGTAGATATTATTATGTATGAGCATTTCTCAAAAAAATGTACTTTCTATCTAAATCTTTGTCCCACATTTTAAAATATGTTTTTCTATAAATAACATACACCATTTCCAATTTCTATTAAATTGTATACGTAGTAAGTTAAAAACAAATTCACTAAAAACATTTACAAATTAGAATTATATTAATAAATAATTAACTATAAAAATATTTTGAAAATCCGTCTAATCTAGATGTATGAAAAGTGGAGTGTCCCAATTTCATACCTTCGCAAACAATTGATTGTATTTGTGAGGCCTTGCGGAATTTTTTGAAACAACTTACGTATTTATTTAGGGCTGCAAGACCATATATCATTTAAAAATAATATTTGGTCGTATTAGAACAAATTTATTTAATAAATAATATTTTTATTGTAACGCGGAAAAAGTTCCTTTTTGAAATTCCTTTTTTGTGACCATATTTTTTAAAATTTTGCCGTCTAATTTGGTATAAATATGTTTTAGTATAGTGGCAAAATTGTTAAGCTCGGTACTCATCTTATTTTTGTTTTGATATTTCTTTTACGTTCCACGTGCGCGAACAGTTCAAGGTTGTCTATTAGCGTAATGGTCCAAAAAATTCCAGTCTTTGTTACCCAAGAAATGCAGGTAAGCTCTAATATTATTATTATTTCGCCTTTAGATCCATTAAATCTCTCAATTTTGATTTCGTAAGTCAAATCATAAACGAGTATTTCTATGCGTAAACAAGTTGAAAAGTTTATTTAAGGCCGTCCCCCGAGCAAACGACCTTGGCCATACATTTGCCGTGTTGCCGAAACCCTATTATTTTTACTTATCTTAGTTCAAAATAGTCCTAAAAAAAATTTAAAACGACAAATATGTAGTTTATGATATTGTCGATCTATTGGCGTGAGTTTCAAATAAAAGTAATTTGTAAATCCTGAGGAGATGCTGAATGTATGCTTGAATTTTAACAAATTGGTATTACTTTGGAAGCTGATGTCATGAGTATAAGAAACAAAAATAGAAAATTTAAAACGACAAAAGGAATGTTGATATACTGAAGATTATTCCTGTATTTTTATTATAACTTTGTAGCTTTCAGATTATGAGTTTATAAGGTTTTAAATACGGTCAATTACGGAATCTCCGGACGGAACACCCTTAACTTGATACGTTACTTCCTTTTTTGTTACTTTTGAGTGGTAACGTATATAAAGAAAATAAGGTAACAAAATAGGAAATTGTAAGGCAGAGTGTTGACTATGTAATTATTATGAAAATTACATGAGTCGTAGCCAAGCTTTTAACCCTTCGATCGCGGATTCTTGGAAATATATTGTTTACGCGATCGAATTCGACCTATTGGGAGTTTATAGGTTAAAGATTTTATTATTTGCTCATCTTGTATTGACATATAATTTTAAGCAACATTGATATTTTTGATTATTATGATTTATGTAATAAGATTAGACAAACAATATTTTGTTTCAGATACTGATTTATTAACGAAAAGATCGTAAAGAAACAGAAAAATGATAATCTTAAATATATGACAGATTTTTTTATTTGTACTACTGTGAAGACTAGGTTTAAGAAATCCTATTTTGTTACCAGCAGGGCAATCGCGTTATTTTTAAACGTTCCAATTCAGGTTCACATCTGCTTTGGTTGTGGTTCAGTTACGGTTCGGTTCCGGTGCGTCTGAGCAAATTTCAGTATCGTGCTAACGTTTCAACCGTAACTCAACCTTAGATGGAACTCGAACGAAGCGCAACGTTTGACCTTTAGACAGACAATGCAGCGGACCAATCAGCGCCCTTCTGATTTAATTTTGATTGGCTTAAATATGAACAAATTTTTTCCGATGCGTTAATTGGTCAATTGATAAATTGTTTATTTACATATGGATAAATATGACACGAGTGAAGTTGTTTTGGTACTTGGTAGTTATGATCAATGATGTGAATGATTATTACTTGGAGTTTTTAATTTACGTAGATGAATTCTTAATATTGTTTTACTATATTTTACAAACGCCATATAAGTGTTGAATAGTGACACATAGTGTGAATTGTGACTTGTTACAAAAGTTTTAAGTGGCGCAGAAAACATTTACGTAAAGAAGTAATGTCAAAATTCAATTCACTTTTTAACAAACTCAAATAACAAAACATAGTCCGTTGCATGTTATTTTACAGCTTTAAAGTAAAATATAAGCTTAAATTATAATTTAATTATAGCCTATGTTATATTTTTCCATCGATTTTTGTCAATTTAACACACCAAAATAAGAAACGTTTCAGAAACGTGCGAGTAGAAGTTGCATTGTATCAACTTTTTGTTTTGACAGCGTTTGCGCTCGGGCTGAGGTTCAGTAACGTCTCAACTAGCTGTCAAAACGTTAGCGCGATACCGAATCGTTCCAAAAGTCGATCAACGTCCGAGTTTCACTTGCGTTTCAGTTGAATAAATTTATCGCGATTGCCCTGCTGAATTCCAATTTGGTTACTGTCCCATAAAAGCGGGCGCATATTTTTTTGTTTTATTAATATTTTAGTAGGATAACATTATGTTTTTGTGATGAAGATAAAAATAAATACTTCGTTTTTGCATTATATATCTATAAAAAATAATTCAAGATGAAAATATAGACTCAATATTGTGAAGATAATAAAGAGTTGTGGCCGAATAGTAACGTAAAGGAAACATTACCGCCTATATTTTAAGATTTTTGTGTTAAAAATAGACAGTTTTTTTAAACAAATTAAATTATGCTTAGGTATCCCATTTAATCAAATAAAATTTCTTATAACACAATTCAACATTGAATTTTCGTAATAAGTATAATAAAAGTAACAAAATAGGAAATTTACTGCACCTCAGGTTTGTTTTAATAGATTTTGCTTTTTATTAACATTTTATATCTGAAAACAACCCCTATTTTAATTTTTGTAGACACTGGGTAACCATAGCTTAAAATAAAAAAATCGGTAATGTTTAAACTTTTTTATTTTATCGTATCTTCTAAAAATAATAAGTACATTTTTTTTGAGAAACGCTCGTATACAGTATCTACTTGCTTATATTTTATGAGTAACACATCTGATAGAGTACATACTAATACATCATAACTAATAATATTTAATACATAATATATTATTACAATTTAATCCGCTCAATGAATATTCAAGGTGACTTTCGAGTGTTTATCGCGCAATAAGAATATGAATCCGGTTATGTAGGAAATTATATTTTTCTCTACATAAACATTACAAAGCTATAGGCTGTATTATTTTTTATCTTTACGAGCTCAGGTTTTGTGCGGTTTACATTATTCCAATCCACCACCATCAAATCCAGAGACCAGAATCATGCACATAATATACCAGACTCCAGTGCCCATTGACATTACTTCAATAGACCATCAACCAATGGAATAGAATTTGGATCACTGCATTGTAATAACGTAAACCGGCCATAAAACAGAAGAGGATTTTATATTTTGAACATCCAATCATTCTCCAAGTACCTACATTATAGGTACCTAGCTACGACCAGCTCGGTATAATGTTCTAAACGTACTATAGTCAGTAACTATTACGCAAATAGGCAAATAGCTCAGTAACTACTTAATAATATCTATTTAGTTTCTGAACAGTATTTCGTCCTACCATCACTGTAGTTATTGTATTTCGTATTTGCGCTTGTTCTGCTGCGGCTTTGCACACAATAATTGAGGAAGTAGACGAGAGAAAGTATTACGGACACTTCTTCATTTACATCCTTACGTTTTCCTATTAGATAACATGGCCAAGTAGCAAACTGCTGTATACGCGATGGAAATGTATCACCAGATCACAATTTACGCTGCTTACATCACTGGTAGTCACTACTCACTACTCACTAGTCAGCAGTGGCAGCCTTACCCATTGCGAAGCCATGGGCGGCAAGTATTTTCGAGGCCCTGTTACATTTTAGAGGACTCATGACTAGATGTCAATTTAGACTTAAGTATGAAGCGATATAGGGTAAACTTTAGAAATTGAAAAAAAAATTATATACTTTAAGGTACATTATATCAGTTAGATAATACTTAATTAATTATGGTCGGTGGAACTGCTATCTTATATCATTAGCCTGTTACATATTCACTTTGTCTTTATTTTGGTTTCATTTCACATTGCAATTTGCAGCTCTGTATTATGAACACAAACAAGTTTTCTCGACGCTCAAACAATTTGCATGAGTGACTATATTTTTATTATAGACCATGATGGCAGAGTAACCTTGACGCGTGAACTTTCTCATGGCATTAAACTTTCCATTAAACGTGCGTTTACGGTGCACCTGTTTAAAAAAAAGTTTTTCTGTATCCTCGACGCACTATGTTATATATAACATGTTACTTTATTCACTACAAGTTTATACTAATATATTGTATTATGTGCTACAAGTTGGAACGCTTCTGAGGTTATTAACTTATGCCTCCAGTCTAAATACCAGGACCGCAGCTCGCAGGTCGCAACACTAGATGGCTACCAGTGTCCAGTAGGCGATGATTCTAGAGTCTAGTCTAGTCTATTTCTCAAAAAATTTAAAAACTCCCGATGTCTTGAAAAGACAGTCGATTGGTGAGAGGATCTCACTGTAAAGGGTTCTCTTCAATCTCTACTAACGAATGCGAGTATTATTTCACACATTTTATACGTTGTACTTTGTAGTATTGCTACAAGAGGGATCGCCGCATACGTCTACATATTTGATTAATTACAAACATTACAAACGCAACATTATTTATTCTAAATTCGATTTCTTTTCGATTTGCTTAATAAGTAGATAATTGCTCACGAAATGCTAGGCTCGCTGTCGCTTGTTTTTATCGGCACAAAAAGTAAAAACATATTGTTGTTCTGACGTAGTAGATTGTAAGTTAATCATATTAAATTGGAATATATTACGAAGGCTTAGTTTTTTTGTTGCGAATGCGAAGTTTATGCAATGTTGGTTTTATTAGTGTCCTAGCCTAGCGAGATGCGAACTAAAACATAGTTTCTGTCATTTGAAGCAATCTCATAGCAATCTGATCCGGGGCCCACCCCGGTATACCGCCTACGGTTAGTTTGTGTCTCGGGGCGACCTGGTATCTCCGGTCATAATAATAAGTATGTCTTGAGTAATATGTATCTATTTCTAAAGAATCTCATGTATTGTTGCAGGTATACGGGGCGCGTAATGTGGCCGAGCAGCGCGTCAAGTCGCTCAAGGAGCTGACATGGACCAAGGCCAACGCCCTGCTCTCGACGGCGTACGGACAGAAGGCGATACACAGCGTGGACACCGGCGCCATGTACGCCATGCGCCTGCTCGATCACTACCTCCCGCCCACACCTGAAGAAATTGGCTGTAAGTTACCGATAACTATGACGTCATAATAACCGCTCAACTCCCAAGCGGCACCCGGGGTCGCATAGCTACAGTGGCGGGGCAAGACCTCAATTTTATGTGGGCAACGCAAGATATATCTTGCGAGGCCCCCTAAAATATGTTTTGCGAGGCCCCCGGCAACGGATTTGTTGAGAGAAATATTTTTTGATACTTAAAGTTTTATTCATAAAACTTTTTATTTATGAATATTTGAATAGGTATCACAAATCGTAAAACCTTAAAAAAACCTCGTGGTCCAAGGGGCGCGAGGCCCCTTAGACTGCGAGGCCGTGGGCGGTCGCCGACACCGCCTACGCCTTGCGCCGCCTCTGCTGATAGCTAGCATACTGCATAACAATTGAAAATCTATTGTGTATATGTATGTGGTATTAATTATTGTGCTCTTTAATAAAATATGGACTCCACACTTATGCCTACTAATGGTGGCTGCACAGAAATCAAACATAAACGGCCAATAAACAAATGCCTCATCTCATTATGATGTAACTTGTAGCGTACCTTCACTGTGTAGTGAGCATAAGAACATCGAATACCTTTATGAGGGTAAAATGGATCCACGTCAGATAAGATTGAAAACTTAAGCAAACAGCGAAAAGATGGCGCTAAACATGCAGTAATATTCTTGCATATTCTATTTTAGGAGTCGTCCTTTTGTTGTCGGTCCACTCTAACGGTAGGCGCGTTTTATGACGCCCTCAGATGCTTCGAGATAACGATATCAGCTATTAAAGTAATCGCAGTGTCGGCGATAAATGCGGACCTTGATCGAAAATATAGTCTTGCGAGTCTAGAACATTCTATTGCGATAGTATGAGTAATGAGATAAAACCATGATAAAACTAATAATATGCTTTTATTTACTGGAATGCTTTTAACTGCTTTTAACCCATTAAGCCCCATAAGAGCACCGGTGATCGCGACAACAATAGGATACAATAGCATTTCCAAGAATCCGCGATCGAAGGATTAATACATTATTTTTTTCCTAATAAACAAGGAAGTGTCTAATAAATAATTAGGCGTGACTAAAATCGGTGTAAAATACACTTTGTTTTTTTCCTTCAAGGTCTGTCCAAAATTTCTCAGAATAACTTAAGCGAAAATTCTAAGTTATAGTAGTTACGTTGTTAGATCGATATTAAAGGTTCTCTCTTTTCAGCATCCACTGATATGGTGGCAGTAGAGTGTGATCCCGCCATGCACACCGTCCAGACCGTGGGCCGCCTCAGCTCGGTGGCCGCTCGCCGCGTGTGGGCCAACCTGGCCGCGCGCATCAACGACCTCAGACAAGCTGGTATGTGGGCTGTGGCACATTTAAACTTGTACTAGCAGATGATGGGCAGATGGCGGACCTAGGTAATTTGGTCGCGTTTTATCACACCCAGCCGACACCGAAACCGAACCGATGACCCAAATGAAGTAGGCCCGTCAACTGTCTATGAATCAATTTCTTCGATGGTACATTATAACGTTTTCTAGTAAGTTTGACTGGAAGGTCTTTTGTGCGCTGTGACATCGCACTGCACTACATACAGAGTATAGTCATTAATTTTTTTAATTTTCGAGTTGTTTGAAAGAGATAGATATACTAGATTTTCTCTTACGCTTTATTTATTTGTTTTAAACAAATTTTATGCTTATTCCTTACTGAAAGTGCAATCTAATACTGATCGTTATAATCGGTAATACTTTGTCACCGAAGTTGTCGAGTCTTGTTCTGTAAAAGAGGTGGACATTTTTTGTCATGAAACACTAACAAGCTATAATTGCAGGTGTGGAGCTGGACGTCCGTCGCTACATCACCGCTCTGATGGCGGCACTGCACCTCGCCAAGGTGACCAGCGACCAGCAGACCAAGGAGGCACCGACCACTAACCGCAAGGCCGAGGCCGCGCCCACCGTCGAGTCCCCCCAACCGCAAACCGCCGCAAATACCCCCACCACCGTCCAGAAAGTCAAATCCACCCCCGAAGCCAAGTCCAATGGAAACGAATGATCCTTCTATTAAATTTTGTCTATGCATTTTAATTGTAAGTGAATCCACAGTGCCGATATATGAAAGTATATCAACTTTGATGGATTATATTTAAGTGATACATTTAATGATTAAATCTATACTCATTATTGCAATATTGGTGACTGAGAGTTTTTTAAAGTATTTAATCTTTTTATATTGTGATTATTTTTGTAATGTAATGAATCTACAAATATAATTTTTTTCTTATAATATTAATTGGTTTCATTGATACCTGCTATATGTAGTGTGGGAGGGATTCTAAGAAAACACACAACTAAATGCAATAAATTTATTCATTAATTACAATATAATATTCTATAGATCATTATTTTAATACTTTAGGCCCCAGACAGATTTGCAAGATATGAGACCCGATATGACCTATATGTGGAATATGTTACAGTCTTGGTCTTAAGTACGTCGCTGCTTACGTGACTACTAGTATAATTGAAAATGTATTGAAATCCTTAAAAGTAGAGATTAAGAAAGTTTAAAGACGAATTGGAAATACATGTAATGTCTGTTGGCACTTTATAAGAAATATAACAAAATATTATATATATAATTCATTATTCGAAATTGCGCAATGGCAATAAAGTGATAAAATAAGGTATTTTAAGTATAGTGATACATATTTTTTTAAAAGCACAATTGAATTTTATTTCTGGAAATGTACGATTAAAATTAACTATTATTACAATTTCATATTTTATAATTTAATTATAATTACTAGTTGCCCTTACATTTAGGTAGATCAATTTATAACGCATAATAATTAAATAGGATTGTTGCGATAATGCCACCTTGTCACTTAAAACTAGTTGATACAATAAAATACTTATAACCGTGTCCTAGCGTTGAGAATGAAATTAAAAAGCGAAACTAAACAACTATAGGTCTACCAGAATCTGATGGCAAAAAGTGAGAAAAGAAATTGACTAACAATACCGGGGTAATTGGAATAAAACATCTTGATACTTTTTTTCCTTATAGCGGCTGATTCGTTGTGTGAAACATGTGAATATAAAAATTTATCCAATGACCAAGAATATTTTTTGAAAATCTGCCATCCAAAGTCATTAGACCCTGGTAGACCTATAGGAACATAACTAAATTAGCTGGAATGGCTGAACTACGAGTACCACTGCGCGCCGCCATGTCGTCTCGCGGTCTACCCGAGGCCGTGGTCCTCGAAGAAGCCCTGCGGAGTCTCCTCCTGCAACAAGTGGTATCACTGAGCCAGTCTCGCTCGTGGCCGTGTTAGGCGAGCTATCGCTAGTCGGCAATTTACAACGAACTGTGTGAGCGTTAGTTTGCTATGATTTTTTTCTGTTAATGTTTATGATAGTGATAATAGTGGGTAATCGGTCATAACTCATAACCTCATAACCCAATAGGCGTCATGAATGTATACTGGATTTTAAAAAATGAGTTTTTCAAGCATATCTACCAACAATATAATAATACTTCCACTACAACATAGGTACTTACCTCTGAATGGAAATCTTTATAATTATATTAAATCTTAAAAATAACATTTAATAAAAATCTGATATTACAAATGAGGATATATTTTATTATTATACAAAATTACATTACATAGGATAGTAAAACATTTATTAAAACTTATTATGATAATATGCTGGAACTATGTTAAGTATAAACGTTTAAAATTTTATATGACAAAATTTTTAAGGCAACAAATTAAGGAATGTTTTTAATTACATAAGGACCCTGAGTCATGTAAGGCCAATCTAACTGGAAAATGCTTAAGAAAACAAATTATCAAGTAATGCTCTGTTTCATAAGGTATCATATTATAAATCTCTTTTTAACCTAGCTTCAATAGCCATTCAATAAACTTAAGTTTTGCTAAGCTCTTCCAAATGGCCTTGCAAGGAACACAGCTCCAAACAAGGCCAATGTTATACATCAGTCGTTTAACTTGAAAATAGAGTTCCAATTATTTATTTATTTGCTTTTACAAAAAGAGCATTATAATTTCTTTCAATTAAGCAACACATTAAATGCTCAATATATTTATATCATCTAAAAAAACTATAACGAACATTGCTTGAACATCATCTTATAACTAAGAATATATAAATGGAAATTCTTTAAAAATAGTAGCAATGAGTATCACATTGACACCTTATTACTAATTGCCAATGCGTTTTATAATACAATCAAAAATTTATTTTTTCTAAAATGGCCTTCTTATAGGCCAGTTCTTTATAAGGCCAAAATGTTCAATATGCGTGTATAAGTTGAATAATCCTAATAAGTAAAGATGTTTTAAAAAACAACATTATTTTAATTGTTACGGTACGCATTTATACCTAAAAATAACTGTTTATATGTTAATGATGATTAGATGTTCCTTGTAAAGTTTATGTTCCCTAGCAAGGCCAACTATCAAATCTTTGGTTGGGCCTTATAAGGAACCACCGGCCTTCCTAGGAACATTACCAATATTTTAACGTAAATCGAGGCATAAGTAGATTTTCTTTTATTAGTACCATACATATATCCCTATACGATAATGCCCTGCAATAAAATTTGAGATAGATATAGGTTATGTAACTAAAAACTAAAGTTTTTCAGGGTGACGAAATTACAATTGTAGCCTCGACAACCAAAGTCTACAAACAGTGAGATCTCACTGCCACAATAGCGGCGCGATCGACTCGCCGCCGCGTTTGTGGCCATAAGTTTGATGGATCTAAGTGTGTAGTAGAAAGAAAATGTCTTTACATGACGATAACTGCGACTTTTTGATAGTTGGCCTTCAAAGGAACATGGCCTTACATGGCGCAGGGTCGTTATTTGGAATGTTCTGTTAGTACTTGAAATAGCACATTTTATGTTTGCACATTTATGTATGCTGTGCTAACCCATTGATATAATTTCAAAGATTTATAGGTAAGTATAAACTTTAGCCTAACCGTAAAGAGTTAAGTATGAAATAACTATATTGTATGAATAAAGATATCAAAAGAGCAAACTTTGAATAGTAAAATTTTATATAAAATATGAATGGCGTATTGTTTCCACTAAGATAAGAAGTGATATGCGATGTTGTAGCATACTGCATTTTATCTTAGCTTAGGAGCTTATAAATTTGAGGGGTGAGTAACTTTATGGAAATACACAATATGTTGCCTTTAGGCCCTTATAGGGCAAATACTAGCAGTTAAAAAGGATCTAAGTTTTACACTATTAAATTCGATTTTATATTATTTGGTCAAAGGCTAAACCTGTTAACATAATATTATTTTTGTCGATGTATGAGAATGTATATTGTATATGTAACCGTCTCAAACCAAATAAAAAGTATAGATAGGCTTGTACAAACGATCAACTCAGGCAAGTTTTTTCTTTAATATCTGAGTCAAACTAAGCTACTCGTACCTGTTGCAAGTTGTAAATGTGACCACAGTTAAGTAGTACCTCTGTCCTCTGGTAGTACTTAGTCAAAGAGGATGTAAACTAAGTTACATATTACGTATTACGTAAAGGCCGTTCGCCTTTTTGGTTTTTAGGGTTACGTACGGGACCCTAAGACTTCGTTGTCTGTCCGTCTGTCTGACTGTCTGTCTGTCGCTAGGCTATATCTCAAGAACCGCTATAGCTAGACTTCTGAAATTTTCACAGATTGTATATATTTGTTGCCGCTATAACAACAAATACTAAAAACAAAATAATATTTATGGGTCCCATACAACAAACGTGACTTTGGCCATAGACGAATTATACTACTTTGGCCTTTTTTGCTCAATATCAATAATGGCAACAGGTAGGCACTAGAAATTTACACAAAGGCCTTAATATATATGTGTACTTTTATAATTAATAATAATATTTTAATTAAAATAAAAAAATAAGGGGGGCTCCCATACAAAAAACACAATTTTTTACCTATGTATTTTTGCTCTATAACGGCCCTTCGTGCGCGAGTCCGACTCGCACTTGGTCGATTTTTTATTTGATCTGAGACAACGACTTAGTGGTAAGTGGTAACTAATAAATTCGATGGAGACACGTCTTATACTATTTAAATTATAGTCAATAAATTCATATTTTCACACCACATCTTTTGCCAGAACTGTGTATTGAAGTTACTGCAATTAATATACAGATAATGAAGGCCAAAATCAGGTGCAACCTCCGATTTCGTTGAACCTCCATCGATTCGGATGAAAATTTGGGATTAAGTACATTAAGCCCTCTACTTTAAAAGTGACATACGCTCGTATTGCGCTTTTTTTATGTTAGGGGTGAAATCCACCCCTTTTGTTGAAAATAGAAAAAATGCAGATTTAACCATTCTGGCTTAACTGATTGGACTTAATGCAACAAAATAAATGTTTTAATGTTTTTTTCATGATATTTTATGATTATTTAATTAATTTTTCAACCCTTAATATGGCAACCATCCCTTTAATCGTGAAAAACACTTTTTGTTTCTGAACTTTAAAATCGCATATTTACACTGTATAAACAGTTTGTTTAATATTTATGATATAATTTTGGGATAAGACTGAAATATAAACCCCTAAAAGTACCCCTTTCTTGCGGAATCACGGTAAAAATTGGGTTCAAAAACTTAAAAGGTTTATGTTTTTGAACCCAATTTTTTCAGTTTATATACTTAGTATTAATTTCTTATTAAGTTTTTATGCGAATTTTTTTCACCCCTGTAAACTACCCAATGTCTGAAAAATAAGTTTTAAGTTTTTATTATAAGTTTTTTATCAGCATTAATGAGTTCGAATATTTTTTCATAGTTATGATAAATTTTATTAATATATTTCAAACATTGATATTATTTTGTCCAAAATAATATTCAAACAACTATTTCAAATAAATAACAAAGTTAGGCTTTAAAAGTCTCTATCTTCGTTGTTTTTCATCCTATAGAAATCAAAAGCAAATCAAAAGATTTCTTAAAAAGTGGACACCAATTTCGTTCTTTATAATTTTTACGAAAATTCAATATTTTTGAAGTTATGTTCAAAACAAAATGATATTTACGAAAATTTGAATAATTTTGATTTTACTAAATCATTCTGTTTTTCAAAACTAAGCATTCTAAACCAAGAAAAATTTTTGAGGTAGAACTTATGCTAAAATAAAGTGAAGCCTTTGGGGATACCCATAAATTTGAATTATTGTAGAAATGGTCAACGTTTTATTTTTCGATTTTTCCAAAATAATTTGAAAGTGTCATCTTATTTTTATCATAACTTGTTCAATTTTGATGCTTTTAACTTTTTACAATGCTTATTAGAAAGGTATTTTTATGCACTTTAAAAAGTTTTATGGAAGTACATATTGTCATAAAATGCATCGGTTTACCGTTATTTAAGTTTGAATGCTTAGACTTAGGTACTCGCCGAAAGAAAATATATATACAATCACCTATACCTCGCTTTGGATGAATATAGGAAGGTATTTTAGAATAGATATTAGTTTGTTTTTTATTGGCTTTAATTTTGGTAATCACACATTTTTCGTAAAAACCTATAGTTTCTTAGTTAATTATGAAAAACCGCTTTAAGACATGTATTTTTCTCACGCAAAATCATGATGGTTGATCTTTAATAACTCCGAAAGTATTGATTTATTAAAAAAACTATAAAAAAAGATTTCTGCGATTATTTTTATTTAAAAAAATTCACCCCCCGAGAAGGGTTGGCATCTACCCCCAGGGCAAAAGCGCAAGTTGGCACTATGTCACTTTTGTTTCTTAGGGTATCCTCCACCTACTTACCAATTTTCATGAAAATCGGTGGAGGTTCAACGAAATCGGAGGTGAAAACCTTCACTGCCTCCACTAGTAAGCATTATGTTTCAAGCACCCTGTATAATGTAGGCGTAATTAATAAAATGTATTTAAACACTTTTTAAACTTAAAATAACAAAAATACAATCTCGCATACAAACAATTACATACTTAAATACATTAAAAACATCAAATAAATGATTCTCTGTATACATAAAAACAAAAAAAAAGTAATAACATAATATAAACGAATAAAAATCTTTTATCTAATACTTTTGGAACACCGATTTAATCTCATGGTTATTGCTTATTGCTGGTACATAAGGAAACGCATTTCCACCTATTGTACCTATTACTGTATAGTTATATTGCTTTACTAGATTAATAATTTCTCTATTAATACTTCTTGGTTTACTTTTATCTCCTTACAAAAATGTTGTGTCAAAAAAACCACAGTGGATGCTGACTATGTATATCCTATTCACTATAATATTACCAATAATTTAGATAAAGACAACATCAATGAATAAGATAATATTATGCACTGTATTAGGGTACCGGTTGGAGCCCGATTGACGAGTAGATGATGAATCATAGCGAAGATTCTATGAATTTGTATTAGAAATGCATGTCACACAATATTAGTGTCCGACCGAAGCTTCGGCTTCGGCTTCGGCTTCGGCCAAGAAAACCACCTTCGGCGAAGCTTTGCCGAAGGTCCGAGCAACCGTCGAAATTGAACGAACTGTAAACTGTTACGAAAGACTGAGTGAGTCGTGAGGTGAGAGAGCGACGGACCGGTCGTGTATGCGCAGAGGCCGCTGGAAGTCATTGTCAAATACAATAAATAAACACTAACTTCTTAATAAATCATTTGTATATAAATCATTTATTAACAATATATATTAACGTGGGAGAGCCATGCTTCGGCACTAAATGGGCCGGCTCGACCGGAGAAATACTACGTTCTCACAGAAAACCGGCGTGAAACAGCGCTTGCGCTGTGTTTCTCCGAGTGAGTGAGTTTACCGGAGGCCCAAACCCTTACTCTATTTCCTTCCCTACCCTGCCCTATTTCCTTCCCTTCCCTACCCTCCCCAGTTACCCTATATAATGATGAAACTATAATTTTTATTCTATACACTTTTATTCTATTAAAAAAGATAAAAACCGACTTCTTAACTTATGTTTTTATGTTTGTGTTCGCATATATCTGGAACTACCATTCCGATTTCAGTAATTCTTTTTTTTTTTTGTACTAGGGACTGTTCAACTTAGGGAATATTGCAAGTTTCAACAAAATCGGTTCAGTACGATTTTGTTGAAACTTGCAATATTCCCTAAGTTGAACAGTCCCTAGTACAAAAAAAAAGAATTACTGAAATCGGAATGGTAGTTCCAGATATATGCGAACACAAACATAAAAACATACACACATAATTACATACATACATAAATACACTTGTAATTTGGCACATTTGTTCTGACGCTGATACACTAACATATACGAAAATTGGGCAGTTCTGGAAATATTACATACATACACGTCGAATTGATAACCTCCTTTTTTTGAAGTTGGTTAAAAATTAATTACTGAGAGTCGAGCGATTAAGATTATAAACCTTCGGCTTCGGCTTCGGCCGAAGGTTGTGGCGATTGCCGATTATTCAGCTTCGGCTTCGGCCAAAAATAGACCTTCGGTCGGACACTACACAATATGCATGAGTCAATTTCATACAAACTCATATAAACCTCTAGTCGCTGCGACACGTGGTCTGCTGTTGCTTCATGCCGTCCGCTTTCACCCGGTAACTATCTAAATATTTTTGTCAGTAAGGTCATTAAAAGATATTATTTAATTTATCGTCAATGCCGAAAAGAACTTAGGTGGGTACATAGTTCCTGGGACCAGATTCTTTTATCTACTCCATGATATGAAACAGTTAAATTATTATTATTATTATCAAAAGGTATCCTGTCAATACAATATTTTTTTGTTGTTTTAAATATATAACGCAATACAAAGAATTAAGACTTAGTTTCGCTTGTAGGTGTCGCCACATCTCTGGGTCTTGTCCTCGTCCGGTCTAGAGCAGCCCCACCTCCCGCAGTGCGCCGTCTACAGCCTCGTCCTAATACACACCACCCAAACTGTATCATCCCAAATTGCCATATACGAAATATTTCCCTGAATTAAGGGTGAAGGCAATCACCCATAATGGTGTATAATAATACATTTCTGTTTAAGCAATACCATAATATAATATCGAAACATTTACATAGTTAATGAGTCTGCAATATTTGTTTTAATATCTGATATAAATCATTTAGGCTTTACTGCCCAATTAAAAAAGTTTCTAATAAATATAAAGCAGCCATAAGTTTTTCATAAGCATGCTGTTAGTAAATAGCACCATCACCTTAAAGCATTTCCCAGCAGACACAAGGAGCACCGTAGCAGGAGTCATGTATTATTGTGTTTAGTATGATTAAATATTATGAAATAGTTATTAAATGCTTCATTATGCCATATTCCAACTTACTGGAATGTGGGTATGTGAAATATGAGTTAAAATTGTTAAGAAAAAGACAAAATGCATCAAAATATTTTGAATATTACCATTTGACATGTCTAGCTACAGTTATGATAATGCTCATACTACGCTTACGGGTTAGGAAGGGCCATGCAAGAAAACAGAAATGTAAGTTTTAAAATTCAATGTATTTCGACATTTAAACACGTACAATGATCTTATGCACTTGAGGCAAACTACTAGGACATTGTTCTACTTAATCGAGGTCGACCTTAAGTGACTGTTATTAAAAATTATGCTGGATGCTATGATACCGGCCAGAAAAATTGCCAAGGCATCTAAGCACTCCTGTAAGAACCCCCAGATTTAGTAAAGGATTAAAAGTTATCTGAGTTTTAAATAGTACTTTTATTTTATGGTACTATTAATAGTATGCAACTGCACCCAGTACAGAAGAATTTAAGTAGGTGAGTTAAGTATGAAAATCAACCATTGTCTACTGTATATTAAATACAGTTTCATAATTATAATAACTGATAGATTCAGGTAAAACAATGTCCTGAACATACTTTATATACCTATTCACTACATACACAAATATCAAGCTACTTCACCAATACATTGCTGTCAATGAGTACAGTATAGCGAGGCACAATGACGAATGGAAAGCAATGATAGTTATTACGAAAATTTAGTCAAGTTAAGCTCTTTGTTATCCATTAATAGATATAGTTTATAATGTAAAAGACACGAAACAAGTCGTTTAAGGTAAGTATTAAAATAGATATTGTTACAAAGCCAAATCTACATTATCACTTTGCAAGTAATTGCCATTCTTAGAAATAAGTTTTATGCCGCGTTGTTCAGTCTTTGTCTAATAAAGTGCTCGAATTAAGCAAAATAATAAAAAAAGTACATAAAGTTATAGAAATAAATAAATGCAGTTTATGTTGTTATTTGAGTAAAATATTGTATATAATAAAAGTATACAAATAATTATAAAGTGTATAATTATACTCATGCAATTGTAGATAATATATAAGCTCATGCAAGGAGTTATGTCCCAAAATATAGACAGTTGTTGGAGTTAAAATCATAATTAAATAATAATAATGATTATAAGTCATATTAAAGACAACATAATATTATAGTATATCAAGTAGTAAAGATAGTTTTATATCACAAAATATAATTTAAAAAGTATAATTGATTATAGAATATTTTTAAGATATTAAAATTAAAAATATTCACACAATTGTATTATACTGATAATAATTTTAGCAATTAAAAGAAAAATCTCATTCAGTATATTTATATTTCGGGAACATACTCAACATTTGTAGTTCAAAAACTCTTTTACATTATATTATATAACATTGTTTATTTTACTAACACAAGTTACAGTATAGTTTTTTATTCAATTCCTTTAGTTTTAATGTTATTAAACTTATCCATCCAAATGTTAAAAAGCTAAAAGACATTTATGTCTTAAGCTCGCATTGCAAATTGGAATTAATGTAAAAGTGTTCACGAGTGTTATATGAATTATGTTAAGTATACACTGTTACATGTTAGTGTTTGTTCAGTGCAACAATCCCTCGTTCAAGTCCTGCCGCCACCAGAGCATGCATACATCACACGGAAACACGAAAATATTAGCTGGGTGCATGTGAAGAGTAAGCTGTACATCCTATGTATAAGAATAGTATACATTACTTATGGGAAGGTAAACAAAGGTACAGTAAAAGGCTTCGAGTGAAAGCAACCAGAAGTAAGTGAGAGAAGATAAAATAGAACATTAATATATTATATACAGACAAAGAAAACTTTTAAACACAAAAAGTGCCTATTTCTTTGTGATAAATTAAGATTTTTATCAGTGTTATCAGTGTTGTACCAATATAAATAAATAAAATAAATTTGACGACAGTTTACTGTCACAGTAGCATTTATAAAAATTATAAAAAGGGTTTTGAGCAATTTTTGCAAAATTGCTTTAGAAGGCAGTGCTCCTAATCTTTTATACATACATATTTACTACCTAACACAAAACGTAAAGGCACTACTCAGGCCACTGTCCCTATAAAGAATGGTCCGCTTTTATGAATATTAATAAATATATCTTCCACCTAAAGTTCTCCTACTCTCTACTCTTAAGCAACTGGGATATGTAATATGTATAGACTAGATTTTAAATCTATAATTAATAATAATAATATATTGACTGTTAATCACACATCTAAGTCCTACACTGAATCTTATAATTTGATAATACTAAAAGAATCTAAAGATTCTTATATATATATTAGTTTTCATAAGCAAATAAGACAGAAATAAACTGATGCCTAAGCATATTATTATTTGTGTTTAAATATAATTTTAGTTTATATTATGCATAAAATATTATGACATGGTTGTATAGCATTTGATATGTAAATTTTGTATGTTTTAACTTACAGTGAAGTCTTAATGCTATGAGCTAGCAGAAATTACTGTTATTTTAAAAACTAAAGCAAGAGTATTGCACAGTGTAAATCGCTTATTCAGAATTAAATGCCACAGCATGTCTTAAAATTAGTATTTCACTTGGTGTTCTCTAGTAAATCCTTTTTTCACAAAATTGAATTCCTTTTTATGTTAATTCTCAACAAGAGATATTAATCCATGCATTTGTTGGGTAAATAGTAAATACAATATTGTCAAGAGTAATATGTTACACAAGCTCATTATCCTGACTACTGACCTCTTGCAGCAGATCCTGAGCAGCGATAGCTTTGAGCACATTCTTCTTGCTGGTCTCCTGCAGCTCGCCACCCAGCACCAGCTCGTCCAGTATGAAGTACGCCTTTTCGAAATTGAAGATTATGTCAAGCTCGCACACCTGAAATTTTTATTTTCAGACATTAGATATTTGAGTTACAAAAGAACTAAAATATTGTCATTATTCATGATAAGAATATATTGTAGTTTATAGAAACTTACACTGCCAAAGTATTTATCCAGAAGTTCTACATAACGGTGAATGAGTTCAAGGGTAAGTAACTCGTTGTCCTCTTGTTCCATCGCACAACAGAAGTACAAAGATGCATACCTGCAGGAATTTACATATAAAAAGATTTGCAATCGCTAAAGTTAATTTGACATGAGGAGAGAAAAATATTAACCTCTTATAAACCACTTTGACATCCTTCCATTCCAGAAATGAGCACATCTTAGGCTTACGAGCCAAAACTGTTGTGATAAGTTCCCGTGTAATTTTCTTCTTTAGTTTGTCTGGGTGAGCTACATACCATTTTTGCAGCCTCAATTTGCCTTGTCGGCTGAACAACAACATAAATTGCATCTGAAATAATTGTTTTATGGATACATTAGGTACTACTAATATATAATATTATATATCGAGGTATAGATTGAGGTTGAGTTGAGGAAAATATTTTACAACATAGTCCTAGCTTAGGTATATTTTACTGATCATTCATTACCACCAAACTCCACATAGGTTTCAAAGTACCTAACATTTTTTAATTGTGATAAGGATTAAGGCTGAATTCAACTGTTTTATTGGAGTAGCCATGTACTATTAACAAGCTAAATAACTTTACTTACCATTTTTCACGTTTGATTCTTCAATAGATCTTCCTATGTGGTACTTTTGTAACGAATTTAGAAAAGTACAAGCAGCATTACATGGTCTAACTTTTGAAGGGTGTAGTTCAATAAAGCAAAAGTTAATATACACAACTAAGTTTTTTTACTTAGTTTTTACAAAATAAATGAATCTTTTAACTGGTTATTCATTTTTCTCTGAGAAATCAATGAGAAATAAAAACTATTACAACGAAGAACACGAACTTGTCAAATGTCAATAGCCAGCTGTCATATATTTTTTTTGTTAATATTTTAATAACAGTCATGAGACAAGGATAAAAATTAAAAATCAGTCCGTACTCCGTACTCCGCAGCACTAGCCAACTAGCCACTACGCCACAAGAGAACATTATTGCTTAATGCTTTGCGATTGGAAAATGGAACTTGGAAGTCTTGGAACTTGGAAGGCACCATAAAGTTAATATACCTAGCGGTATATTAACTTTATGGAAGGCACATATTCCAAAAAGTGCACAATGTAAAACAAAAAATATACAGTTTTTTTTGTGGCAAATATTTTCGGTTTAAACTAAATTAAATTAAGAAATTTAAAAAAACCCCCCGCCAAACTACTTTAAAAAGTAATAAAATAATATCCCAACATAGGTGTGTTGGGATATTATTTTATTACTTTTGACAACAATGACAACAATCATGGACTAAAATATTACTTTACACAAGTTAGGAATTATTTGGGCTTAAAGGCAGTAAATACGAGTATTATTTTATTACTTTTTAAAGTAGTTTGGCGGGGGTTTTTTTAAATTTCTTAATTTAATTTTATTTCATACTTTTTAAACTTGTGTTGGTTAAAGTGCAGAAAAAATCCTATCAACAGAATCATAAGTAGAATACTTATGATTCTGTTGATAGGATTACCATCTATCAATGTCCTTTTCGATGAGGCTGTTAATATGAGCCCAAACATGAAACCTCCACTTTGGGTACATACGAAGCTCGGTTCCTATAGAATCCAGGTGATGCTGCAGCAGCATCATATAAAATATGTTTACTGTTTATCCAATTCTTACTGGTTGTCGCAATTAAAATGAGCCTAAACACGAAACCATCTGCTCTAAGTTGGCGAGGAGTTGGATATCCTATTGATTATCAGGTGATGGTGCATCACCAGGCCAACTTTTCATTATTATGTGTATACGTATATTGTATATTCATAAATGTCACGAACTAGAATGAAATATAAAACCCATCAAATGACTATAAGTTGCTAAAGGCCTTTCATGAACCAGATAAACCCTGACTGTCCAGCACTGAGCAGGCTGATGATGATGAACTATAGCTAAAAACACTCTCAAACATGTCAGCTCTCAATCAAAAAAACCAGATCAAAATCGGTCCACCCGTTTGGATGCTACGATGCCACAAACATGAACCAAATAAACCCTGATTGTCCAGCACTGAGCAGGCTGATGATGATGAACTATAGCTAAGAACACTCTCGATCATGTCAGCTTTCAAACAAAAAAAACTAGATCAAAAGCGGTTCACCCGTTTGGATGCTACGATGCCACGGACAGATACACACACAGACAAACAGACAGACAGACAGACAGACAGACAGACAGACAGACAGACACGTCAAACATATAACACCCCTCTTTTTTGTCTGGGGTTAAAAAGGAGGTGTAAATAATTTTTGACACCTAAATGTCAAACTTACGGGGGTGTGTTCCGGTTTTGTACCAGTATACCGGACATCTGATTTAATTAAATTTGATTGGTTACTAACATGTTAGTCGAACTGGAAAGTATACTAGTAGCATAATATGTAGGAAATGTCAATTACAAGTTACAAACAACTGTCAACAAATATATCTTAAGGTTCATAATATCTTTGCATACCAAATCTCCAAAAAAATACGATTTACTTAAACATTTTGTTGATGAAAACTTACGATGAAGTAGTGCGATACGGGATACCTCGACATTTTCAATAAATATATCATACAATCTTGTTTTCCTTTAAAACATTAACATAATAAAATATGGTGAGTATCATACGTTTACATTGTTTCTGAAAAAAAACTTGTTTTTAGTTCCCTATTCTAATGATATTGCCTATTTTTGTTTTGCTATGTTAACCTTTATAAATGCCAATCCAAACTTTTGCTGAGGGGTTAATATTATTGTCTACAGCACTTATAAAAATAGTGTTAGTCAAAACATTATCTTCTATTGTATAGGTCTACCAGAATCTCATGGCAATTTTGGATGGGATTTTCAAAAAATATCCTTCCATACTAATATACTATACATAATTATAATTATATTATAGTATTATAGAAGAGTTTGTTTGTTTGAACACACTACTCTCAGGAACTACTGGTCCGATTTGAAAAATTCTTTCAGTGTTAGATAGCCTATTTATCGAGGAAGGCTATATGCTATATTTTATCACGCTAAGACTAATAGGAGCGAACAAATAGAGGAAAATGTGGGAAAAAAAATGTGGGAAAAAAACGTGGGAAATTATTTGAAAGCTTATCTCACGAACAACTGGACAGAGCAATTTTACTGTTATTTGGCACAAATAAGACATAAACCACGTGAACGATCATAGGCTATATTTTGTGAAATATCTAATTTACGATATTTTTTACATTTGCATGTACTTATCACACACAGAATCAGGCCTTGTACCATGAAACTGTTTTGAGACTCAAATAATCGGCCGAGAATGCCGCGTCCTGCTCTAACAAACGTGAAATGACGTTTGTTAGAGCAGGACGCGGCATTCTCGTCCGATTATTTGAGTCTCAAAACAGTTTCGTAGCAGGCCTACAGCCTCTAAGGAAAATTCTGGTAGACCTTTATTAAGGGGTATTGCAGTATGTCCTAGTCTTTAGGCATAATTATATTATTATTATGTTTTTAGGGTTCTGTACCCAAAGGGTAAAAACGGGACCCTATTACTAAGACTCCGATGTCTGTCTTTCCACCTGTCTCCAGGCTGTATTATAGTACACAGATTGTGTATATCTGTTGCCGCTATAACAACAAATACTGAAAATGAAATGAAATTAATATTTAAGGGCTCCCATACAACAAATGTGACTTTATTTATTTTATTAATTAATTTATTATTAATCTTTATTATTTATCACTTGGAAACAAATATTACAGACTTCAATAAATGGCTCGGGCTCTGGCGTGGATGAATGTGAGGGCGAGGAGCAAGAGGACTCATCCTCACTAGACTTGCTGGAGGCCTGTGTCGCTCTGGATCAAGTTAAACTTGACACTCCTGTGCCAGTAAGTAGCACCAATGAAGCTTGATCTACTAGATTAGAGTTTTTCTAACTTCACTCATATTTTTTAAAAATATTTATTTCAAGAAACCAACTAATACATTTAAACCTCACCAAACCAATGTATATATATGCAAATCATGCTTCACCAGTTGATATAAAATAGGAAAGTTTATACTGTAAATACAAAAGATTGGCACATCATTTTAAGTTTTTAGTCTTGCTCATAATTTTAACTTAACTTATCATCAGTGATTTAAGATCTACTTTGTGCATATAGATGAATATAAAATATTATATTTTTTTGTCTGTCAATACACTTCTTACATTTTCCGGTCATAGTAACATGATAATATTTAAAACATTTTTAGAACAAAGTTGAAGACGAGCTTTCGGAGTTTAGGCAGCAATGGCAGAGGGAGCTAGAACATACTCCATCTCCACAAAGAACTGTCAAGAAACAAGTAAAGGAAACTGAGGAAACAACACAAGAAACAATTGAAGTCCTCACTGATGAAGAAAAAGTAAGAACATCAACTTAAGCATTGTGATAACACAATATTGCTTTGCCCTTGACAAATCCATTCTAATATAAGGGCCTGTTTCACCATCACCTGATGATGTGCTGGATAGGCTATCCACAACTTATTTGAGAGATTCTCCATACTCTATCTGTCAAGTTAAGTGGTGGATACAGGATAGCCTATCCGGAATTTACCAGAAAGTGGTGAAACAGCCCCTAAATGTGAAAGGCCGTCTGTCGGTTTGTCTGTTACCTCATCACGCACAAACTGCTGAACAAATTTTTCTGAAATTCGCCAGAAAGAACATAGGATACTTTTCATCCCGGAAAAATGTACGGGTCCCACCGCGATAAAGAATTTTGGAGCTTGATAAAGTTACGCTAGTCATCTAGTATGTATAATATGTTACGCTTAAAGACCGAAAACACGGATTCGCGTCGTGGCTGTTTTTAAATGCTAAGAACGCGTCATGGCTTTTCTCGATTACCACAACGCGTTGTGGTCGAATAGCACGTCAGCCACGATACGAATTTCGCTATGCGGTATTTCTGTGATTACCAGAACGCGTCGTGGCCGTTTCACTATGACCACAGTCCACAATGTGTTGTGAGCCATTTTTCGCTCATTGAGGTTTTCGGTCTTTGAGCGTAACATATATAAAAAAATCGGCCAAGTGCGAGTCGGACTCGCGCACGAATGGTTCCGTACCGGTATAGAGCGAAAGTAGACAAAAAATTGTGTTTTTTGTATGGGAGCCCCCCTTAAATATATTTACTTTCTTTTAATTTTATTATTAATTAATTAAAGAACAGATATAATTAAGGATTTTGTGAAAATTTCAAGTGGCTAACTGTTACCATTATTGATTTCGAGCAAAAAAGGCCAAAAAATCACGTTCCTTGTTTGGGAGCCCGGGCCCCCCTTAAATATTAACTTTATCATATTTTTAGTATTTGTTGTTATAGCGGCAACAGATATACACAAACTGTGAAATTTTCAGTAGTCTAGCTATAGCGGTTCTTGAGTTACAGCCTGGAGACAGACAGACAGACAGACATATGGACAGACAGACGGACAGACAGACATCGAAGTCTCATGAATAGGGTCCCGTTTTCACCCTTTGGGTACGGAAACCTAAAAATGTATGGTTCATTTTGTCATAGGCAAAAAAATTATTTCTACTTGGCGTGGATTTCGAGCGTCGAGGAAAACTGTATGAAGCGATACAACACTACAAGAAAGCCATACAGATAGTTCCTGATGTGGAAACAAGATTGTATGAAAATGTTGAGCCTAAACCTGAATCATCAGATGGTAAGATTGTTTGAAACTTAGTCAAATTATATTTTCAAAACTAGTTTTTTTGTGTAGCTTACAATATTGTAAAATTTGAACAAAGTTCATTGAACACAAAAATGAGTCATCATATTGTGGTTAACTGGTTTTTCCTTTCGTGTGACAAAAATATGCAAATGAGGTTTTTTTTTTGCCATAGGCATATTTTGTTAGAGTAGGTTATTTAGCTATGGTTATGAAACAAGGTTATATTGATTGGTTGCAGCAATGACGTTTTAAAAATACATAGACCGTATGATATTTTATGAACCAGGTTATCCTGGCGAGGCCGCGGGTAAAATCTGGTTAATATTAATTACGGCATCTCGGGAAGAAACAGGAACACAACTTGTTGCGTTATAAAATATAGCCTGTTTGTTAATCTATTCTAGAACGTTAATTTCTTACATGTCAAGTTTGTTCAAAATCAGCTCAGTATTTATTACGTGAAAAAGGAACACACTGGTTAATTTTCACCTTGTGAGAGTGTTGTGTGATGACCGATGACACCTTTTCCACCGAAATAGCTGAATATCACCTAGGCAATTTTTACAGTAATACTGGAACACAGGAGGCCTACTACGAAACTGTTTAAAGACTCAAACAATCGAACTATCCTCCTATTGAAACAAACGTGAAATGACGTCGTTAGAGTAGGACACGGCATTCTCATTCAATTGTTTGAGTCTCAAAACGGTTTCGTAAAAGGCCACTAGTTCTTTTACTGTTAAGTCGGTGATACAAAAGTACAACATAAAAGTGAATGTCCGACAGAAGAGGAAGAGATCGAGGTTGAGGCGCGGTGCCGCGATAGCGAGGACAGCGACGATGCGGTGGTGGAGGGGGAGGAGCTGCTGCCGCGCCTGCAGCGGATACTCGCCAACAAGGGCGGACACTTCTGCCAGCCCGCCTTCCCCACTAATGTGAGATTTATAAATACACTAGCTGCCCCGGCAAACGTTTCTTTGCCATATTATATAAAGTATATCGCCCGTATTATTTTATTGAATTAGTGAATAAGTATGTCACCATGGCAACGTCCATCGCTATCCCGTGACCCGCGTCGCATAAACAATGGTCGCTCTTTATAGACAAATAATTTGCAATAAAATAAAATATCCTATCTATCAAGTTGGAAAAAAGCACACATTTAAAAAACAACAACATTAAAATCGGTTAAGTAGTTTAGGAATTCATCGCGGACAAACATTGTGACAGGAGATTTATATATATTAGACTAGCTGTCCCGGAAAACGTTGCTTTGCCATAATATATTTACCACATTATTTTATTGAAGTGACTAAATAAATATGTCACCATGGCAACGTCGATCGCTATCCCGTCGCACAAACAATGGTCGCCGTCAGTCTCAACTCTCAGGTTGTAATAATTTACTATTATTTATTCAACAAATGCACTTATCAATATATAAAGTACCGAGTAGCCGATTCTCAGACCTACTGAATATGCATATAAAATTTGGTAATAATCAGTAAAGTCGTTTCGGAGGAGTTCGTGGACTAACATTGTGACACGAGAATTTTATATATAAGATAATATAATACATTTGGGTTCAAAATAGTGTTGTACTATGAGAGAAGTTGTTTCATAGTAATATGGTCGCGTTGTGTCAAACTCAGCCGACAAATCACAAATCACAATTAACATTGAAATTGACATGATCCGACCAAACGACTAGGGTGTGTCAACTGCCTATGCATCAATTTCTCCGATAACACAATTTATTAACATCGTGTCCAAAATGATGCGTACAAACGTGCATCAGTTTGAGAAGAACCAGCGCCAGAAAGTCCGAGGCCGGCCCCCTTTAACACAGCGTCGGCCATTGTCAAACGGCAACATGGATTATTAGATAGTGTAGTTTCTTAATTAGTAAGATTCTTTCGACCGCACTTAAAGATTTGATTGCGTTTGTTTATGTCTTTTTAATTGGTAAGCTATTGTTTTCAGGAGGCGCACCTGTCATGGCTGCCGTCGGAGGTGCTACACGTGGTGCTGCGCTGGCTGGTGGGGGCGGAGCTCGACGCGGCGGCGTTGGAGCGCGCGGCCGCCGTCTGCCGCGGACTGTACGTCGCCGCGCGCGAGCCGCACATATGGCGTGCTATATGCATCAAGTGAGTCTCACTACAGCTGGACAGTCGTTAAATGATGATGACGTAATCTACGCTGATTATACTAAGGCATTTGACCGTATTGAGCACGTCATCCTTTTACGAAAGTTCCTGATTGCCAGTATCAAAGGCAACTTATGTAGAAAGGTTTATTATGTTATATTAAAAGTCGTACCCAGTCATTAGCCTTAAATGATTGGCAAATGTTCACCAATGATTATACCTTCTGGTGTGGTGTGCCACAAGGCTCACTTCTTGGCAGAATACTTTTTATCATCTTTATAAATGACATACAACATATTAACATTTGTATTTTGATATGATGATGGAACTGATCCCAGTTCACATTTAGTGAACTGAGAAACCGCGCGTTTTTTAAAATATAATGACATTGATTGATTGATGAGTTGTAAGTGCGGCATGAAAAGGTACAAGAAAGACAGACATTATATTTATACGTTTTCAGGACGTGGGGCATAGAATGCGGCACGCCGCGCGCGCACGGGTACTCGTCGTGGCGCGAGATGTACGTGGAGCGGCCGCGGCTGAGCCTGCACGGCTGCTATATCAGCAAGACCACGTACCTGCGCCTCGGCGAAAACAGCTTCCAGGACCACTGCTACCGACCCTGGTACCTCATCGACTACTACAGATACCTCAGGTAATTTAACTATAGTTTGTGCGTTTTATGATGATATGCGTGACACATTATAATGGGCATTGTCCAAAAAAAATCACATGTACTTTTTATATTTTTTTTCGTTAAAATAGGGTATTTTAAGAATATAAATTAAATAATTTTGAAATTCTTTGGCTAGTTTTTTCTCAATAATTTTTTAAAGTTTCGCTCTGACGTCATCATCGGCGGCCAATTGATCTCTGCAGTATGTTTTTTTTCCTTTCAATCTTATTTATAATGGCTGGGTCGTCAAATGCAAGTTCTCATTATGTGAAAGCTGACACGAGAAGCTTACTAAAAGTTCGAAACGTAATGTTGGTCGAATTTATTGCTAATTTAACGCCATTGAAGGTCAAACTAAGGTTAAACATATTTGTTCAAAAATCTAAGTAACTAATGGGTATTTTTTTCGTTTATATAAAGAAAAACGATCACTGACCTTATTCCTCGAAATGTTTTTGTAATGAGCAAAATTAAAAAAAATGGACAATCCCCATTGACAATAGTAGGGAAGTTACCTAAAAATATAATCAAATAATTTAAAAATATCGAATTATCTCGTAAAGGAATTGCAATCGAAATTATGGATTTCGTACTTATGTTTCAGAGTGCCGCCGGCGATTTAAGATAGCCGCCCTTTTTTATCGATTTGATTTCGATTCAACTGTGTCAATCTCTATTGACATAAGTTCCGTTTCATGCATCTGACATTTTTCAAATATTTTCGTAACAATAATTTTATACACCTACTATTTCAGAGTTAATATTTATAATTTTATATCAATAAGTAAGCATTTAGCAACTTTTCATTTTTATTCATTTACAATTACAGGAAACATTTATTTTTGTAGATGGAATATAATTTATTACATTCTGTTTTTTTTTGTTTTCTTGTAAAAAAATTCCGTAGCAAGGAATATGAGAACTGTCACCCATATCATCTTAGAACGAACAAACTATAGTATAGTCGCTTGCATAACTCATCTCTTGTTTACGCCGGTTCTTCTCGCCGGGTTAGTTCCCAAAGCGGTGGTGAGCATCTTAGTTTCTACGTGCTTTCTACGACGTTCAAAAAGTGTATTCATGATGCCTATTTTGAATAAAAAGCTATTTTATTTATTTAATAGTAATTTTCTCTTTACGACGACTATACATATTGCTTTTGTATTACTCTATGAATGCAATACAAATTTATTCACGCTCTTTTGTCCGCTCTGCTCTCACTATCTTTAATATATATATTTCTTGTGTGCGTGTGTATGTGACTGAACTCCTCCTAAACGACTGGACCAATTTTGATGAAATTTTTTGTGTGTGTTCAAGGGGATCTGGGAATGGTTTAGATTCACAATTTTGTCCGCTGGACAATGTTTTTTTAATTAATTTTTAATTTATTAGTAGTTGTTGATTTTGGAATGTTTTACATTGGATCCGACAGTCGGCTGCCATCGCAGTGTCAAATTTTAAATAATATTCGAATTCGGATTTTAATTTTAGTCTGTCCGACAGTTAGCGCTTCGACCAAATTTAAAAAAAATACTTTATATACTTAATATGGCAAAGAAACGTTTGCTGGGACAGCTAGTACTATATTAAAAAACTTATTGAAGATTTTATTAAATTGATTATTGGAACATCCATACCAAGCTAGTAAGTAGCTGGTATGGTTAAATGTTATGTTTTATTGTTTTCGATACTATATCCTTTAGGTTCTTCCCCGAGGGTCACGTGTTGATGTGGACGACGCCGGACGAGCCCGCCGCGTGCGTCGCGCACCTCAAGTACCGCGCCGCCAGGAATAACCTCGGCATCATGGCAGGCCACTACCGCCTCATCGGTGACAAGGTGCGCTATACGACAGAGAGAGATAGCGATAACTATCGCGGCTCACTCAAAAGCTACGTGATTAAGCGGGCCCCTAGACAATCAATTTTATTGTGCAATATTATTGACGGTCTAGGGTTATAATATTCAACGCCGCCTTTCAATCTTATTGTCAAATAAATTGTTCAATGTTACTGTAGGTTTAGGGGCTGCCTTACTCAGCAGCTTATATTCTATGCCATTACCGCTCTGCCATTGGATTAGGAGAAGGAGATAGAAATCTACATTCTTCATAACCTCTCTTTTTCTCCAACCAAGTAAGCTATTGAATAGCCATAGTAAATGATCTAAAAGTTTGTCAATATCTGCTTGTTTTAATTTAATCCTTCGATCGCGGATTCTTGGTTATCTATTATTATTCTATTGTTGTCGCGGTCACCGGTGTCCTTATGGGGCATGATGGGTTAAACAGCTTGTAATTAACCTTTATGTCTATATTTCTTGCAGGTAGTAGTTGTAATTAAAAAGCCAGCTACAGAGAAGCTGCAAGGCGGCCACACGCGGTTCCGCGCAAGACGCAAGGAGACTGTCGAACAGCACGACACTATATACCACTTGGTTAGTCTTTTTCTTTGCCTACATAGTGATTAATTTATTAATACTAGCTAAAAGCCGAGGTCTGTGAGGGCTCGCGTCGATTTTCTGCGTGGTAATAATCTTTAACACCTCGATCGCGAATTCTTGAAAATCTTTTGTTCTCGCGGTCGCATACGACCGCTTGGGAACGAAAGCGTTAAGGCAGTATTTTTATATATTTTAATAGTAACCAAACCTTGAATGGCCGATGATAACACATCTACTTACATATAAATAAAAACTACTATCTTAAAGCACGAACCAATAGGCGTGATAGTTTTTCCGTGTACCACATTAGTGCCCAGGTTGTAGGATACACTAGGGCTCGCTTCGCTCTTCCTGTTAAAAGCTTTAAATACTGTTAAAAATTGTAAAAAGAAAAATAAATCGACAAGTTTGATCAAGCGCAATGTTTTCGAACCTCTACTTTTACAATATGATTTTAATTTGAAGTTGAATTATGTTGTAGGAGTTGACAGTGCGCAGCTCGCGGTCGCGTCGCAACGCGCAGCTTGTGTGGACGCACTACGCGGTGAGCACGCGCCGCGACCAGTGGACGACGTTCGACCTCGACCCCGGCAAGTTCCCGCCCTTCTCCTTCAGCCGCGTGCGCAGCTACACCGCCGAGGCGCGCGCCCCGCTCGTGTGCGGCGCGCAGTAGCGTGCGCCTGCGCTCTCGCACCGCGTGCACGCTCGCAGGTATACTGTTTGATCAACTGGTGTCTACCATCGAGGAAATTGATTCATAGGCAGTTGATAGGCCTATGTAATTTGGTCGGCTTATGTCAATAAGTTTGTTAGTTGTCGGCTGCGTTTGACATACCGCGTCTAATTAATGGCTGGTTTAAACGTGTTAAGTTGATAAGTAGTTAACTAAATTTTAACTTAAATTTAAGTTATTTATTGCATGTAAACTGTACATAATAATAAATTGTATTTTCGACGACGAACGATGAAATTGTATCTAGACATTAAGTAATCATTGTTATCAAATAAGTGGCAGCTTGCCTTTGTTGATAATAAAGAATATTTAAACCTAACCTAAACACAAAATTTAGTAGCAAGTAGCAAGCTAAAATTTAGTTATGTACTAAACAAAGAAATTAGAATTTTAACTATTTTCTGTTGAGTTGGCAGGCGGGTCTTGTCACTTGACACATTTCGTGCAGGCACTTCAAATTAAGTTAAAATTTAGTTACTACTTATCTACTTAATACGTGTAAACCAGCCCTTCGGTCCGCCATCTGCTTATGAATCAACTTCTCAGATAAGAAGTACGAAAGTTGCCCGCAGATAGGACGGTAATCGCTAAGCGGTGCAGTCAAATTGTGCACTTATTATAATTAATACTTATGTTTAAACATGTTAACTGCGAATACAGCTGTTTCGGTCTTATCATCTGTGTTCAAATCATAAAGTTAATATACCTAGCGGAATAGAGAAACAAAGGCCTGAGCAAGCGAGATGCCACTATCAGTAACACCGCGTGGTAAAAAGAGACGTGTGATACATGACAGCAGCACTCTTTTTTTGACGTCCAGTCGGCACGTGCCGCACGTTGTCAATATAATCTCATAGAATTCATGTTCAATCATGCTTGTGTAAGTGTATACGTACACATATTTTTCACACAGATGAAAACCAATTTTGGTTACGTTTGACAGCTCGAGATTGTTGCTCTATTCCGATAGGTATATTAACTTTATGGTTCAAATATTTGAAGGGTCATAATAAAAAGGCAAATTTTGAAATTAGTCAAGCAGATGCTCTGTTGATATGATGAGCGAGTCTGTGAGGGTGCACTCAAACACAGACATGCTACTGTAGCGTTCATTTAAATAGAATCTTATAATCTGCTTACATCACTTTGTACCCACTTAAAAACTCTACACTTGTCCGTATAAATACGTGTTGTATTTTATGGTATTGAAAGTATAGTGGAGTACTTATAAAATGTTTGTGAAAGAGTTTTCATTGGTTGAAACAGGTCCTTGATTTGTTTGCACTTATTCGAGAAGTAATTTTTCGAAGTTCAGTTTGTCTCGAAATATATTCAAGTTTAAGAGCCCGTACTATCTTTTCTACTGCTCTCTTCACACTCACGCCCGTCTTTCATATGCCAGGTGAAAAAGGACGATCGCCAACTTAGCGGGTAGGTATTCTGTTTTTTAAAGAGTTTTTTATATGAAAGTGGTAAAAAGTAATTCCAACATTGTATAGACGACTTTCTCAACAGTACATTGTATTTTTTCACACCGTTAAGACGTCAATACAATCCATAAACAGGTGATATTCTAAACCTTTTACAGCAAAAATCACAAAACTGTCGCGGGTTTGAGTTGAATTATTTAAAGATACTTAAAAAAAAGTCTAGCTGCAACATTAGATTATAATTGAAATGATCTTACATGTTGTGCATTAAAACTTGTAGAAATACTGTATTTTAACTGTTAAATCACGTCTGTTAAATGAGCGAAATCGGCAAAATTTCGTATACGGACTCTTAAGACCAAGTTCCTCGATGGATTAACTATTAATTTGCTTGTAGTTTCCATTCCGTTGTGGGAGATTTATATTTTTAGATGAATAAAAAAACAAAATATGTATTTGTGTGTTAACAAAAACCAGTGCAAAAAATACCTATAGGCTATAGCTATGTTGGGGAAGGAAAATGGCTTTCAGCAGCAAATTCACGATATACCTAGTAAAAGTAGTCAATTCCTTTATTAAATAACAGATTTTAAACAAACAAAATGAAATCACCGGCTATATTATTGTTGTAAAATCTATCCTTACCCTGTGTTGTTATTGAGTGGTGTACTATATCGGATCCACGTAATTTAGTTGGGTTATCACAGATTCACGTCTAACGTTCGCTATCTGCCTACGAGTCGATTTTCCGCTATTAAAGTTATATCACTTTTACACGGCCTCACGGTGTTCGCTGATGAAGTACAAAATTAATATAAGCTTACGTTTAACGATATGAAGTTGAGATTTAGTCAAATTTTTGTGATAAGCCACGGTTGTTAAATATAATTTGTAGTATTTTATTTCGCTTTGATTGTTAATCATACGCTTACGTTATAAACGTACTTTGTTAACTCTATTGTATGTCATATTGTTACTGCTGTGAAGTTAGCTATAAGATGTAGTTAGTATAAGGTGAATGTGACTGACTTCTGAGCTGTAATAATGTCACACGTTGTATGTAGAATAACTAATGAAATCATTGTAAATAGTATTTAATATATTTTCATAATTATCTCAATGGCAGCAAGGTTTTTTATTACAGAACGACATTCCCAAATATTTTGTTTATTAATAACTGTCACATGACATTGAAAAATAAAAGGATTTGTATTTGTATGACTTCACTATCGAAGTTTCATGTCTTCCATGCCATTTTAAGCTTTAGCTTAACTAGGTGCAGCTAATACTAAGACCATAATATTATTATGGTCTTGGTATTAGCTGCATCTATTATTATGTCTTACAATATCAGATTGAGGTCGTACGAAATAGAAAAACAAAATACGTATATTTTAAATCTTTATTTATACATTTTCAAATGAACGCGATCTCTGCCTAAAAAATAAAACGACAACTATATGACTAAAATGTATATATTTTTTTTTTGCAATAATAAGTTTATATATTATTTTTCTTTTGTTTATATTTATGTACATATTTTTATGGAAATGAAATACTACGTCGGGGAATCTCGTCCCGCGAGCGCCTCGCGACCGACCTCGAGCCCTAGACCGTCAGATGAGGCGCTCGCTCAGCCAGATTCAGGAGTCGGGCGGGGGCGGCAGGGGCGGCGGGGGCGGGGGCGCGGGCGGCGGCGGGGGCGGCGGCGCGGCCGGCAGCACAGGCTCCGTACTGCGCCGGCGCACCTTGCCGCGCTTCTTGAGCATCGTAGCCTGCGGGCAGCGCGCCACTGAGCCGGGCCGGCGTCACGGGCCCGCCGCCGGGCCCGCGCCCGACCCGCGCTTCGTTTTCTTCAGCATCGTCGCCTGCCGGTCACACACACCCGCTCACACGCAGCCGCGCGACCGCGACCGACCGCCCGGGGGACTCGCACGCTACCTCACACCTCCACCTATGGTATACTGTCTACCTCCGCGCTTGACCTACCCTTATCCTCCACCGATGTTAATATTGTAACATAAACTCATCGAGAGAGTTTATGTCTTTTGAGCTACCAGAATTTAAAAAAATCTTACAACATTATTGACCCACGAGAGACTGTCCGAATGAATATTTTATATTCTTGTATAAATCATACTATAATCTTACGCGACACGAAACGGCAGCGTTGTGGAACGTGAAGCGTCGCGTCGCTCGACAGCAGCGTGTGCCGCCTAGTGCCGCATAGTGCCGCATAGTTTTTTTAAAGATCTTATAGTTATGGTAATAACTAATAACACAATATTTTATAATTTAACGTTTTAAATGCATTATAACTATTTCAAAGCCCAAAGGTGAGGAGGTAGAGTGTAAATCCCGCGGCTCGGTGTATCCAATTTTTCTATTCTTATAATTAGAACATATAATTTTGTTATGTCGGCGTCCAATGAGTATCGGAGGCGGGCTTTTGCCACGTTTTCACTGAGTGAACATCTGGCAACACTGACGTAAGCGATGCCGACGCGATGCGACCGCCTGTGACCGCCTGTGACCGGCTGGGGGACTTTGTGAACACACACGAGGCACAATTTCAAATAAATAAAAAGAAACATGAATTATTAAAAAATAATTCGTGTTTATCATTCCGGATCTTAGTTCTAGCAAGCTCGTGTATATTTCACTGTACGTTTGAAATTTCGAATGGGAAAACCAAAGATGTGAGTGTATCTAAAAGCCGCGTGCGAGGCGCGGTGATGCACAAAGCGATCTTGAACTTTTCCTTCAAAGTAATAATTTTTAGTGTTGCCAATACCTACTTCGATGCATGAGGTGCAAGCGATGCCTCGTTTTTATATGAGGATTGGAATAATTAATTATTATTATTGGGTTGGTTTTGTTACAACCACCTTAACATTGAGAGCCAAGAAAATAACGATTTATTAACTGAACAATAATGAGATTAAACAATATTACTTATATTGTAGAACTTATTAAAATGGGCGGTTAGTAAAATATTAAATAGGAGAGGATGTGGGCTAAGCACAAGTCTCTCCTCAAAATAATCGTTGTACCTATATATTGGAAACAAAAGAAATATGTGAATTTATCGGCCGTTTTTTTGTAAAGTCTATTATTACACTGTGTTATAGTAAATGTAAGTTTTTGGAATAATAAAGATTACAAAATCATCAAGAAAAGTTCAAGATTGGTAGAATTTGGTAGAACAATGTTTGAGGGCGACAGTTGAGGGGCGAAGGGCGGCGTGGGCGGCGGGGGCGGCGCGTCGCGGGCAGTGAAAACGCGTAGCGTGGTTATGTGCAACATCCAGGGACAATAACAACGGAGCCCAACAAAATATCGAAGTGAGACTTCTTCAGGCGAGTTGAGAAATTTCAAAGACACGTCATGAAAAAGTTTCGAAATAATAATATTGCGTCATAACGCCGCGCCGTCACGATTTTGGACAGAAGTTTCACTTCTTTCATGGTACTGTGTACACACGCCCTTTTTTATAAATTTAAAAAATTGTGCACAAATATTGTTTGGTGTGTTAATTTGAGGGCTTCGCTGTTATTTTGCGACAAATAAGATATAAAGTCTGTAGTTACAACCTTTAGGGCTCTTTTAAAACTTAAAAAAAAAAGTTGCTTTTAGCTGATTATTTATTCTATAAGTTGATTTCATAGAAGATATTTGATAACAATATGAAGACACAACACGAAATAAAGACAGACTACAGTCTGAGAAATGAGAATTGAATCGGGGTACGAGAATTGAGCCTTGCCTTGTTTCAACTGCAAAAAAGAGCCCCAAAACGTACCTAAATTATGGTACTGTAAACAGCTGTAGAACAATAACTAAGCCAACCACTCTAGTTGTTGTTCCAAATTCAACTACCACGAACATCTTTTAACCTAATTAAAATTAAAGCAGAAATTTTTTGTTACAATTACCACTGTAACGAAAATATCTCTGCTACAAACATCAAATTAAGTTTTGAGCAGTTTTTAAAATGTTATAAGGTCAATAATTTACCCAGTCCAAATTTTTTGTAGTTTTTGTTACTACTAGAGTCCGGTCTCGAAGCGCATAGAAATTCGTACATTGACCCATCGCTACTTGTCTCTTTCATTCGCACACGAATAAATTGCTATCGCACTTCTGTGGAAGCGAGAAACTAAGGGCTTTGTGACCAGATTGTGTGTAAGATTACGCGTGCATCTTAAAGCGTTTGATCCCTTTCGAAAAGTGATGTAACAGTACCCTTAGGGCCGCGCTACACCAGAATGGCAGCGGCGAGGCGAGCACTTTCAGCGTCATATGATTTTAAACTATATGTTCATTATTGTAATACATAGTATCGCTTGAAAAGTCTACGGCCGCCCGTGGCCGCTCGTGGACGCTGGCGGCGGCGATTTCTCAAGCGATACTATCCGGTGTAGCGCGGCCCTTAGTCAAAATGCAATGAAGCTTGAGGACTGATTACACCTACCGAGTAAAATGGCGAGAACGTGCCCCGGGCCAAGCACATAATAATTATATACCTAATACCAGTTGTTTCCCAGAAATTCCTTATCGTATAAAAGTATCCTGTCCTTTCCCGGACTCCAAGTGTCTCTATACTGAATTTTAGTAAAATCGGTTCAGTGGAAGAGGTAGCAGACAGACAGACACACATCTGATAGACAGACAGACATACTTTCGCATTTATAATATTAGTACGGATATTGGATACATACCGAGTGATTGGCCGAGGGCAATGTCTCGCCATTCTACCCAGTAAATGTAAATAATCAGGCCCACTACCCATAGCGATGGGTTGTGTCAAATCCCATACATTATTGACATGTATTGCATGCATTTTGACAAGGCTGGTGATGTGTGATGGTTTACCTTGAGCGCGGACTTGAGTACGACGACCTCGCTGGGCGCGGCGACCCACGGCTCACCGTCCACCTGTACGGGGATCTCGCTCTTCAGGTTTATCTTGATGTGACCACCCTGGAATTTGGTCGTATGATATTGTATAGTTAACTGTTAAAGTTGGGAGGTGTTTCAGCTTTCTATACAGGTACATAACAGGGTCGCAAGTCGCAAAACCTACACCATTTGTATGACAAAATTGCTATGCTAGCTCCTTCTGTATGGATTCGGCAAAGCTCGTAACAGCTTAATAATTAAGCTGTTACGAGCTTTGCCGATAATAAAGTCGGATTGAAATTATTATTCCGACTTTATTTATGAGTTACGACGCGTAGCTGTGCTACGACTGCTACGGCCTACGAGTAATGTATCAGTGCTACACTATTGGATGTGCTTGACACTTTACACTTATTTTGACGTTATACTCCTTTATAATATCGTGGTCTAATTTCAATGTCAAGTCGATCTCGTATGCTACCATCACGACCATGAAAAATAGGAATTGATTTAAAAATAATCTTATATATAAAATTCTCGTGTCACAATGTTAGTCCACGAACTCCTTCGAAACAGCTTTACTGATTTTTACCAAATTTTATATACATATTCAGTAGGTCTGAGAATCGGCTACTGGGTACTTTATATATTGATAAGTGCATTTGTTGAATAAATAATAGTAAATTATTACAATCTGAGACTGACGGCGACCATTGTTTGTGTGACGAGATAGCGATCGACGTTGCCATGGCGACATACTTATTTAGTCACTTAAATAAAATAATATGGGCAAAATACTTTATATTATGGCAAAGCAACGTTTGCCGGGACAGCTAGTATTATGTATGTATATAAAAGTACCTGTGCTATCCGCATAGCTCCGCGCAGGCCGGACTGTATCTGTCCGAGGTGAACCACGCCGGTGACACCCACGACCTCCAGCATGCCGTCCCAGTGGTTGGGCTTGTTGAACTGGTCGTCCTTCTCCGGGCCCCACGGGTTCGCGCCGGAACCCCAACTGGCAGTGGTTCAGTAGTAAGAATGCTTATTTTGCCCAATTTGTTTCATAATCAAACTACTTATACTCGTAGTATTGCAGGAGTTACTCTTTCCGTCTTAAATATTCACGTACGAATCTTTCGATAGATTTCTAATTTTGAGTTAAAGATTGTAATGCGTATATGTAATTTGAAGTATATAACTAAAAGTTATAAACAGTCACGTTAGATGAGATTGGCGTTATTAGCGAAATATTTTCTTCGCTATGATGCATCCGTCAGTCGCTTTGCCGTTTGAGTATTACGCGCGACCGATTATTGCGTTCATCATTTACTTTCTTCTTACTACTGTAATTATTACTATCAATACACAATGTATAGGATTTGTATAATGTTTTTGTATAACTCACCTGAGTATATTAAGTATAATAATACCCTCGACGGCGGGCAGATCGACGGGCTTGCCGTCCACTTCGAGGCGCACGGCCTTGTGCAGGTCCTTGCACATCTTGCGGCCCACCATCTTGCGCAGGCCCATCTTCACATACACACCCTTATTACGTAATCTGTGGACAACACCCCGCGATATTGATAGGTGTCCCTGAATAAGTCTCCAGGAAAATTACTTGTACTTCGAGTCAAAAACGTATGTCGTGACTTCGATACATTTTCGTGTTTTGAGTGTGAAACTTAGTATGCCTTGGTATGGCATCGTAACTTTTATTTAAGTATGTATATAGGACAAATAAACAGAACCCCAAACAGTAGCAAACGCAAGATAGGGTTTTATTTCGCTGCCATACTATAGTGAGAATTGAGAAATCTTTACACAACGATTAGCATAATATTTTCCATTTAGGGACAAAAGCGACAATAAAACAATAAATGAAAGAACTTACCTGCTATTAAATTTATTAGGGTTTTCTTCACGAGCATTGTGAAAATCTAAACATAGATCGGCATCTATTCCGATTCCAAAATAATTATTCATAACTAATATTTGCGAGTTGTCCTCGCTCTGTGAACCTGCGAAACAAAATTATCTCATTAATTAAATTTAAAATCTACAAATAAAAATACAATAATTTTAATGGTCGTGAAAATGACTATTATTTTAACAACTTTTGTACTAGTTAAATATAGCAATTGTATGCCTATAGCAATTTTTAAATTAAGCTAACATCAATGATACAAGGCTCATATATTAAGCTCTCATAAAGTAAACCACTGCGTAAGTTTTGGATCTAGAGTGAGTTATAATATTTCAGTAAATCAGACGAAGCATAGTATCTCTTTAAGCACAATCACAAAAATATTATTGATATCAGGACAATACTAGCAATGGTTACTACGAACGAATGTAATCTAACTTTTACAGGGACTGTATTCTAAAATCAAGCAAACCAAACAAACCAAAAACAGTCAAAAACAAAAACCAAACAGAACACTAAACACACTAGATCTAAACTTCACTAGGAATCTTCCAAGAATATCTTGATTCTAAAAAAATATAACATCAATAAAATTCGGACGCACGTAGAATTTCATACATTAAATCATTGCTACATACGTCTCAATTTACTAATAACTAACGCATTGAAAAATAACGCGTACATACTACGTTTTGTGCAAACTGCAAAAGATAGCAATTTGTGCATAAGTGTAGATGACAAGACGTGGTGCGAAATTCTACGTTCGCGGCTAGATTCCAGGTCTCTAGCGGAGTACCAACAACACTTAGGAACTTCAAATACAATACATACAGACATCAAAATGGCGGTGAGGTGTTAATAAAACGTGAATCGCAAAACTTAGGTGACCTACGTATATATTTATTACATGGTATCTGCTTGGAGAGGTCCTTGGGCTCGTCCTGTTTGTCCTCGGGGTGGAAGACCACGGTCCAGCGGTCCAGGCGGATCTCCTCGGCGTCGATGACGTCACGCAGCAGCGACAGCGGGTCCTCGCAGCCCGTGTAGCCGGAGCCCCAGCGGAGGACGCGCGCTAGGTCGTTACCTGTGGCGTTGCGAGTTGTAAGGTTATAAGCTCCTGGTACTTCGAGAATCGAGGTTCTTAATTCCTTACGCTCTACAGAGAATAATAATATAGCAGCACTTGCACCTCATGGTTGGCCATACATTTACATTGCCTGTCTACTACTGAGCTGCGGAACTAATTTTTTATGAAAATTGGTGTGGTGTATCTTTGATTTCAACGAAAAGACACGCAACAATTTTCAGCGTTATGGTATTTCCGCAAGAAAAAAGAATTTTAATTCAACATGTAATTATATAGTTGACAACGATACTGACTGTCCGTGGAGCCTTAAAAGAAGGTCTTTCGTAATGATGTGAATGTCATATTTTGAAGAACTCTACCTCAGCGAAGTTTATACTTACACATGTTTGAGGCCTTTTATTACTGCTAAGGCTAAAATAGCTGTAGCTAAGTCCATGGGAAGTGCAACGTACCCGTGCCCAGCGGGACTATGGCGCAGGGCGGGTTGGAGCACTGCGAGTCCTGGCCGACGTTGTCGAGGCACTGCAGCACCCAGCCGATGGTGCCGTCGCCGCCGCACACCAGGATCTTGTAGTTGGGGATGTGCCGGAACACGTATAACCTGAACGTACAAGGAAGTCAATTATAGCAGAAGTTGACGCTTTTACATTTTACATTACATTTTTTTAATGGAATGCAAAATAAATTATTAGAATTATTTTCAAATCGAAACAAGGTTTTAAAATTGTTAAGGTGATAATCGCATTTGTCCGTACCATACGCGGCATGTACGATCAGCTTTAAGCATATTTTAATTTGTCTTAGTTTTTAACCGGCCGGCGTCAGAACTAATAAGAGGACTATTGACAACGCACAATAAAGCCAAAACGTATAGCAACCATGTTCACTCACCCCGGTAAAGGCCCGCCGTTCTCGAGGTCGAAGACCTGGTAGGGGTTGAGGAGTTTGCGGAAGGAGGAGATGAGCTCCAGGCCCTGGCAGCCGCCCGACTTGACGTTCACGAACACCAGCAGCGGCTTCACCTCCGCCGGCACCATCGACGGCTCTATGCTCGGGAGGAGCATCACTGTACGAGTAATCAAGGATTATGTTCACACTGCAATATGACGCGACGTGAAGATGCATTAGGCTTCCGCCTCGAAATCAGTGGACAGCAAGGCGGGAGCGGTGGTGGCGGATCCGTATAAATCTAAACAATGTCACCACCAAAACGAGATGTGAGATATTAACCGCTTGATATTATAAAGTTATTTTTGTGGTTATATTACAGCGTATAATTTACAGGGGCATTGGCACAAATCTACTGACACCTTAAATCAAAAAAAAATCGGAATAATTTTGTACTATGTATGTATGTTAGAGTGAAAAAAGGCGCGCAAGATTTGGCCTCTCGTAGTCGGATAAAAAAAATAGTAGTGATTTCTACAATGAACGTTAAGTTACGAATAGGAACTTGTTTCTATTTATAGTAGTAGTAATAGTGTACCTAATAAAGGTTTGTCGTCGAATTTGGCCTCTCGGAGGGCGTAGAGGGCGCGCACGGCCTTGCTGGCGTCCTCATACGTGATAACCATCGAACCGTACTCATAATAGATAGGCCCGATTGACGTAAACTTCATATCTGCGGACAAAATGTTAGAAACTTGTTGACAATGTATATGGAGCTTACAAATCTTACTGTAACAGTCGTAGAAAGATTTTCAAATAAGTTAATAACCTTGCAAATAAGTTAATATATTTTAAGCTGATCTAATGGCGTAGAGATCTCTAAAACCCCAGCGTAAAGTTTCATTTTTCTAAACACGTTTAAACCATATTGGTAGCTTAAGAAATAAGTCCCATGTAATTGATACAGCTCATTATATTATGCTTTGTCTCACCGTTTCCGAGCACCTGGACCAGCATGTGCTCGTAGTTGCGCTCGCTGAGGCCGGGCGGCAGCGAGGCCACGAACAGCGCGAGCGTGGGCCCGTGCGGGTCGCGGCGCGGCTGCAGGTAGAACCGCGCCAGCTCCATGCGGCGCACGGACTCGCGAGCCAGCCGCACTACGATGCGCCACGGCCGCTCGCTCTCCTCCAGCACGCGCTCCGTAACTGCTGTTACATCACATACGTCTTATACCTGCTTCGAGCCAGTGGCGGCCCTAGGTGGAGGCGAACAGGGCAATTGCTCGGGACCTCGCTCTAGCAGGGACCTCGCAAAGACCACCGCAAGGGCGGTGATTAATATAAGTGATAGAGGGGTGCAAAAGATAGATTGAATCATGATTGTCGTCACACTGCTGCTTTGAATTATACTCCACACGTTGGCTCACAATGGAATAACGTGAATAGAGGTAGAGTCTATTATGATTGGCCACGATCGACTTCGATTGTGCATGCTATACATAGGTAGGCTTCTTGCAATCATGGTGGCAATCATGGCTATCCATAATGCCTCAAGCAGACTGTATTGTGGCAAAAAAAAACAATTTCGACTAATGTTACAGAAAAAAGTCGAGACGTAAATTATTGAATATTTGCTAACTTCTGCACAAATGAGAATTATAACTAAATAACTATTTAACTTAAAAATTTTTAAATGGAAGGTAAAGTATATGGTAGGGTATTACAATTCGTCAGAACGTACCACCCCTGTCGAGCAGGATCTCGGAGCAGCGGTAGTCGAGTACGGCCTGCGCAGGGTCCAGGCCGAAGCGCTCGAGCGCGGCCGCCATTAGATCGGCGACGGTGTCGTCCCCCGAACACGGCACCGTCACGTACGTGTCGCCGGCGCCCGCGATCCGGCCCGGGTACACGCGCACCTCGCCGCTGCCCGTCTCCGGCTCCCTGCAACACGCGGCCGTGTAGGGAAGAGAAGCGTAGCGTGCCAGCTGCCGGAGGTCCGGGGGCTCCGCATCGATGTAGCTATGCCCCCGCCATGCAGCTTATATTCAAATTGGATTCGATAGTTTTGGCAGCAATGTTAGAAGGAGCAGCCTCACCATGCACCATGCTAATTACCGGTGTGTATTAAGCAAAAACCCTGGCGAGACTATAATTTCCTTGCATCGCTATACGTGTGTACAGTAACTATTCTGATTTCTTGTTTCTTGGACTCGTAATAATAAATATAATGGAGCCAGCCCCCCATAAACAAGTGGCAAATGATTATCGTAAACGCTAACGCCACAAAATGTATGCGATTTGACATAGGCGTTTACGATGATCGCTTGCCGCTTGTCTATTATATATATTATCATAGGGCAGCTCTATTTATCCTGAGCTTATGCCTAAAGTGTACTGTAATTACTATTTTTGTTCTTCGGTAATTTATTATTGTAACTCATGTTTTCTTGTAATCTCATCGATTATATAAGATAATTTTGCAATTTTTTACTTTAATAAGAAATACTAACTTAAAACGTAAAAACAATGCGGGTCGGCGGTTCTCCTTCCTGGTGACGCGGGCGAGCGGCGTGGGGTCCCGCAGCGGGGGCTCGTCGCCCGCGAGCGCGTCCGTCAGCTCGAACTGGTCGGGGTCGCGCGCCACGTGGAACGCCCGCAGCGCCGCCGCCACCAGCTCCCGCTCGCCCCAGCCCCGACCCACCACCACGTTGCGGTACAGGTGGTTGGCGAGCGCGCTCTCGCCATCGTACACTTTCAGTACTTCTGTTTGAGGAAGCGACGGGCACGTGAGAAAATATGTAAGAAGTTATTCGAAGTGATATTTCTTAAGGTACACTCAGAGAAATGACTGATTGGCAAATGGTTGACCTACTACCTATTAATTAACCAGGTAACATTGACGTTACCCGTAAATATAAGCTACCATCTGCATTTCAATTAACTTATCTGATAGTACCATCGAGGAAATGTATTCCTAGGCAGTTGATGGCCCTACGTCATGTGATCAGCTTATGTCAATTCATAAGCCGACCACATGACGGCATTAATAAACTAAAGTTTTAGTGAATCATGTTAAGTGATTTGCTCTGCCTAACACTCGTCTTCACACTGTTACCCGCGCCCATAAATATAAGCTGTAGCCTGTGATCGGTCGGATGGGTTTAACTTAACGCGACCAAATCACGCCATCTGCCTAGGAAATAGGAATCAACTTCACTGATAGTACATAATTTATGTTGTAAAGTGTACCTTCTTCTCTGTCATCGGGCGTCCGATCCCGGTGCTGCTTGTGTTCAGCCCTGTGCTCCTGGTCGGCCGGGGCCCCCGTGGAGCCCCCGCCGGAGCCGGACCGCCCCTCGCAGCCCGAGCTGAATTCCTCGCTCACGCTTCGCGCTGCAACACAGCACTCTGCTAACACGGGTAAATACGCCCGGCGCACTCACCACGTACTCACACGGACATTACGTTACACGGTCTTTTAGTGTTAGACACAGAAGCAAAAACGCTATTCTCGTACAATTATTATGACTAGTGTAACTTTTAGAATTTTAATACCTTTGCAGTTAAGTTCTACGTTTAGTTAAGCGTTGTAATCGTGCAGTTTTATTAGCCAATCAAAGCCACTTAGTTCATTAGCTTTTAGTTTGACACATCCATTCTTACACAAATGTCTATCTATACACAACACACTGTGCCTACTGAAGCAGCGTAGTCATAGTTAGACCGCTTCGTTTACCTACTTATTTAGTTTTCATTATGTAATTGATTTTAGTTGTTCTTACTAGCAGACGTGTAATTTTTATATCCCTACACCTATTTTGTAAACTTCTATCGTACCTATATTTTTGATGACCTTTGGTTTCTGTTTAAATATTTAATTTAAGAATATTCTGACATAGAATAGTCATTAAATTCTATAAGATAATCATACCTTATGAGTTGGAATACTGATAGTATTCTCAGGGAGACCGCTCGGCTTCGAGAGATGATCGAAAATAGCCAAAGTTTAATGAGTCTACTTTACAAGAATGACAGAATAGTTGGTAGAGATGGTCGTCAAAAATCAAATCATGCTTAAGGCATTTTCGATACAAGTTGAAAGAAGACTAGTTTTTTTGATATCCTAAATTAATGATTCGTGATTCTACGCTCAAAAGCAGAAAATATTTTTTTTGATTTCTATAAATTGTAAAATTTTATAAATCTGTATATTTTATTTGGTGTTTAATGAAGGCCAAGGTTACTTCTAGTTCTAATGCGTCTACTAGAAAAGCACTAGAGTACATGCGATTAAGCACTTCTAAAATAACAATAATTTTTAGTGTGCAAGTTAAAAAACGTGGAACGTCACAAAATACAGTCGTTTTTAATAATTAGTTTAAATTAACGCTTTTTACAGTAAAAATGATAATTTTAAATAGTATATTAATTTTCCATTAGTTATTAAAGTTAAAGGACAATCGTTGAGGTGAAAACTTATTAATTCCTTAATGCTTTGTTGCTAAATGTAGGTGCATCCGCCAAATAAAAATTTACTTTTTTATGGCAGGTTTTTTATGGCTGACAAGAGCTACTTGATTCGACATTGATCATAATAATTAAAAATACATAATTTGGCGACCCCTTCATCTAAAAGCGTTTCTTTAAACTTTCAGCTTAGTCACATATGCGTTAAAAAATCTATATATTATCTACTGAAATGTGTAAGCAAACCTAATCAGAAAAGTGAATGTTTTGATCATTTTGTAGAGTGTATAATATTGTGATGTAGGTACTATACAGAAAATCTGAACGCTTTCATACGCCAATATAATATTATGTCATCGATGAAGATAGATATCACAGAATAATGTATACTGAAATTACTTTATTAACAAAACCTTTCTTATTATAGGGAATGCGACTATTCCCTAAGCATTTCAGTTATAAACTTATAAAAAATGCAGCGGTCGGCACGTGTGAAGGCACTCGGCCACTTGGCCCGCGCCAAAGGTCGAGATCCTCACGCGATAACCTTTGCCCGCTACCTTCCGACACAGCGCGCTCAACTACTTATCGTTGACAAGCTTTTTTCTTATATATCTTGATATATTCATTAGGTCTTTATATTTAATTAGACTTTAGACTTAACATTAGAATTAAATTGGCGTAACTACTACGTTAAATCGTCAAAATTAGTGTCGTGTTTTTTAGTTTTCGGTATATTGCGCTGACATCATAGTGCGGCTGTATTTTTTAATTGTCCGCATGGTGCGGTGTTAGGTGGTGTATGTATGACGGTGTGTGGTTACCTCTGGAGTAGGGGGGTTCGGCGCCGCCGTGCGGGGTGCAGGCGGCCGGCAGCAGACGCCGCGCCAGCGTCACGACGCGCCCCCAGCGCCGGCGCCGCGCTGCCCAAACACAGCGCTCACCACGTGCCCCGCCGCGAGCGACACCCGGGGCGGGGCACGCCTTCCTGCGCCCTACTGCGCCCTACCGCGCCCTACCGCGCTGACACTTACGGCAGCCGAAGTCGCGCTGCGATGGCGGCGGCCGCACGTGCACGCCGATGATGGCCTCCATGGGCACCTCCGTGCGCGGGATAGACACGGCCGACGGCGGCAGGAAGATCGGCTGAAGCGCGCCGAAGTTGCATTCCTCCGGGATGAGTGCGCGGCAGCCCGCATGACACTGGACAATCCGGTACAGTCAATAATTACTTCCCAACTAAGAAAGTTGAGTCTCACTACACGGCAGCAGAGCTACGTGATACAAAACTTCAGTTAAATCGAAAGTGCTGCTGATCTGCAGCGTAGTGTCGCCCAGTGAGGACTGATTTTAACATGTAATTGAAAAGTTTCAATTGATCACAATCAATTAATATGTACCATCGAGGAAATTGATTCCTAGGCAGTTGACAGACTAACGTCGTTTGGTCGGATCATGTCAATTTGATGTTAATTATTGTGATGTGCTGGGTTTGATGTAACGCGACCAAATTATGTAGATCCACCATCTGCCTATAAATGAACTTCTCTGATAGTACATAGAGTAACTACTACACTAGACGTGCATTATGTTACTGACCGTGCTGCCGCACCACTCGCAGCGGTATCCGGTGAGGCACTCGGCGGACCAGCAGGCGCGGCGGCAGGCGGCACACTTGGAGTTGGTGGGCAGGTTGCCCTCGCGCCAGTGGTGTATGTGCCGCGGCGCGCTGCCCGCGCTGTACGTCGCGTTCTCCTTGCAGTCCACCGCCGCGAAGTCCACGCAGTCCCCGTGCACGTAGTACTCGCATACTGTACAGTGTACACACGGACGTCTCGACATGTGACAAACATATTATGAACCTAGCTCATTGTGTATCATAATCAAATTATCGAAACTAGCGAACACTACCTAGCTTAACAAATTATTCACACGACTGCACGCCAACTGCAACTGAACTGCAATCCTACTTCTCGTTTGGTTTGCAGTTCTATTGTAGTCGTATTGCAGTCGTGTCAACTGCATTCAAACTGCACTTGAACTGCAATTTGCGGTTGGATTGCAGTTGAAATGCGGTCCGTCTGTGTAGACCCTTACAGTTCGCACTCACTTTTTAGCATTAAAACACTCTCGGGGTCTGCTAAATATGAGCAATTCTAAAGTTGAACATTCATATGTTTTTTGGGTTAGGAAAGTAAAAAAAAACCGTAAACGTATTCAGATTTGGCTAAGGTATAATATTTTTTTGACTTCTCAGAAGTACCATAATATTTTTTAAATTCATTTATTCTAATAATCTCGAATCGATCGATTCTAAAAGATTCATCAGAATAGATTGCTAAGCTAATTTCTTAGCACAATTCTTAAACTTTGTGTAGCTCGTAGCAGCTACACGCGCTACGCGTCTACACTCTACGGTGCTACGGGTGCTACGCTCGTAGCCCGCCGCTACAAATATTCGTAGATGGCAGGCCTTTAGCAGTTTTTTTTTTAATTTTTAGTAATTGTTTATATGGTTTTGTTTTTGTAAATGAATTGTGAAGTTGTTGTATATAATGAATGTATTGAGTATTTATCAAAACTTTTTACACTAGCGTGTATTACAACCACTGCTTACTTGCGACGTAGTTACAAATCTTTCAACCTTCAGTTCTCGTGATCATCAGCCAACATCATCTGTTAATGTACGGTTAATCTTAAAATATTCTCAATGTAAAAAAATGTAATCATTAATTTATGTAAAATATATTATGATTAAGTACTAAAATTCTTTCTTTATCATAAAATTTCTCTATTTTCTTTGTAGTAAGTATTCGGATTTTCTATAAAATCTAATATATATATATGAAGAATAGTTTACTGTTAATAATCCAAAAACCTGATAATCGACGAAAAAACTAGTAACTGAATCAATTCTCTCTCAAATGAGTTTAGAGAGATTTCAGGTTTAGTACCGCACACGGCACTATCAAATTTAGTTCTTTAAGTACCCTGAGAAAAAAAATATAAAAAAATACACCAATATACTTACTCATACAGTGAAGTGCCGGCAGCTCATCGAGCCTCTTGCGGCAGACGGTGCAGAACTTGCGCTTGTGTGAGGTGGGCTCCGACCAGCAGTGCGCCACCGGGTTCTGTACACACCATTATTACACCTATTACAGTACACCAATACACGGTCAACTTAGAGACGAAAGAAAGTGATACGTTCACTTTCTTATGTCGGGCCAATTATTTACAACGCGACGCGTAGATGCATTTCTTTGTCAGTACAAAGAAATGCATCTACGCTTTTTCAATTGCGTGAGACAACTTGCAAATCTGTTAAATACAAATATTACAAATGCATTTACGCGTCGCGTTGCAGTCTGAATTGACCTTTAGAGTTTAGAGGATGGTAGAAGATTTTTTAAAGAGGTTTGTTGAGGAAATTTGAGAAACTCCCCGCTATAGATCCCATTGATATAAAATATGCGTTGCTCGACGTTAACACATACGTATTCGTAAATATGAACTTATGACTTATGAGCAATGTAGTAAAAAATGTCATTCTGTATAACTTTGTAAATAGTCCGGAGCAGAATTGCTAAAAGTAATAATAATATAATTAATTAATATAAAAGTACATTATTTGATTTTGTTACCTAATTATAAAACACCATGATACCACGATACATTTTAACAATGTTTATCGAAAACATTGAAACGTACATAAAATAACAAACAATAGTTAAACTCGATAATTTGATAAGCGTTTAATAGCGGCTAAATATCCTTCATACGTCGTAATGACTCGTACAAAAGTATGATGGGGCAAAAATATCGAGCAACAAGTAACGGTGGCGTGATAGAATTTAAGGTAGAGCTAGCAGGGCTTCCAAACCTTTTCTTTTATATTTTTTTTATTAATCCTTCAAGCCCCATAAGAGCACCGGTGATCGCGACACCAATAGAATACAATAGCATTTCCAAGAATCCGCGATCGAAGGATTAATAGGAATATATCAGTATGAAGGAATATAAAACAAATAAACTATTATAATCGATCCTAAACTCTTAAAAAAGTCTATTTTAGTATTAATGTTGTGATTTCTGAGCTTGCCTCTTGTTCAGGTCGTTTATCCTAGGATTAATATTGTTGAGTGAGTGAGTGGCTTAAATCATTCGCGGACCATATTTTGGCTCCACTGGTTGGGAACCAGTGAGCGTTGACTCCGCTCAATTAATATTAACCCCTTCGTGTCTAGTGGCATTTTGTGCCCTCCCGGGTGTTCATTGTCATGATAAATTGTGTCATCACTCATTAGTGCACGTAGCGTGATATGACGGTTTTCTAGCCTTTGTGCGCACTAAGGGTTAAAAAATGTAGTATTTAGCAGCGTAGGCTATTCGCACTAGACTCTGAATTATCATGGCGGCTAATTTTGTGATAAGTCGCTTAGATCTAGCGTATTTGAACTATAAGAACTGATTTCTAAGGAAGAAATATATGAAACCCCTGCAGGAAGTCATGAGTCGTTCACTCATGGCTTTCTGTAGGGTCTCCCTTAGTAGCTTAGTGGGAATATAGTCACTGACACACTATCAAAATTCCTGCCACGTCTCACAGTTCTAATATAGACCAGTGGTCCCCAATCTTTTTTTCATGCGGGCCACAAACATGTTTTGGTGTTGGTGTCGCGGGCCGCAACAAAACTTTTTTCGGGTTAAAAAATATTAACGTTCTTCAAAATTGACGAAAAAATTTCATGACTTTCATGACTACTTTACAATATTTTGCCGGTGGGCGTGAATTTCAAAATGGTTTATGCGGCCCGCGGGCTGCGGGTTGGGGATAGCTGCTGTAGACTGTAATAACTCTTTACCTTTATATGGCTCGGCGCTACCCCGGAACATGGCGTGACGACCTGCCCCACGCATCTCTCGTGCACTATGAAGTTGCACACTGAAACAAACGGTTAACATCATTATCACACTAACAGGTGCGTCGAAAATGAGTCAAAAATAAGGTGGACCAACTACGGTGAGCGGAGGTACTATTATTATTATTATATACTATGCACTTTGCTTATTAAAGTGTAACTTAAGGTAACGAGGTTTTTTTAAATTACTGTTTTAATATTATATCCACTCCAAATCAGTTGTTGTATTGGTAAAAGGGATAATCACTGCATCATTTAATTCCAATGATTTTAATAGAAGTGCTCGGTATGAAATATGAATGATTAGCTAACGTCTTGGCTAAAAAGCATGTTCAAGCAAGCTCTTAAAATCGTGATCAAAATAACTTCTTAATGTTGAAGACAAGGTATAGTTTTTTAACCTTCGATTATTAAGTTTTGCCTTCAAGTAGAAATAAAACAATATCCACCTGGTTTTGAAAACCTTCGTTCTTTTACGAGTATATAACAAACCTTTAGCTTTTGACTAATGATGTATGAAAAACTACGTATATGAAAAACCATTAGAAACATGGTCGTACTGTACATATTCTACATAATAGTGCATATTCAACAGCGTAGAGTACTACGTTGAATGCAGTACAATGTCACGGGGAAAGTTTGGAAGTACGCCCAGCGCCGCGCGGCGCGAAGCGTACTACGCGCTCGCAACCCCATTACGGCAAAGAGAATTTTGGAAAAGGCTTTCATAATCAGCTGTCATCATCATCTTTGACTGGGTAAAGGGGCGTTGCAGTAGTAAAATAAGTAGACGTTATTAGAAAACTAATAGTGACAAGATTATATAAGTTTTAAGGACTAAATTGGAAAGTTAGCCTTTTAGATGCGGTTATTATTTGTTTTAGTCCATAAGCCAGCTTTTAAATGTAGTCTGTGTCGGGTATTACCTAGGTTGCATACCCTAGTCATGAACGTAGAAAAAAAGGCGGACGAAGTCTTGTCATATACAAAACTGTGTCTTCACTTTTCTTCTAAGTCGGCCACGCACACGTTCTGACGCCTGTCAAATGGTATGGACTAGCGTAAGAATGTGTGCGTGCGGACCGTGTACATACAGCCAGCTGGCCGACTCTGAACGACTGTTTTGTGTATGGTGGGACTCCGTCTGCCTTTTTTTATACGTCCATGACCCTAGTATACATTTTCACATAATTCTAAGCCAAAGATTAGCGAAATGTTTGACAATCCCATAGACAAATACGGAGCGGTCCTCATCTCGGCAGGATCGATAGCGGCGCGCATGCCCAGCCTCCCTGCCCCCCGCGCTGCCCTCCGCCTTCGCCCTCTCGGCCCAATGAATACATGTACCCAATAATGATACATTCGTTTACATTGTACGTACTCCTAATATTCTAATGCATTGTACGAGTAAAGTATGCATCGGTATTAGTCGTTAAGTATCAGTAATGGTTTGAGGTATTATTAGCTGGTTCATTCAAGTTCATTGGAATGAATGTTTCATTTTTTATTGAATACATCTTGCATTAACCAATTAAGTGGAGTAAAAGATACAAAATGAATGACAAAGAAAAGAAAATAGAGAATCGTCCATATCAGTTTAGGAAGTACTAACGACTAATGCATCCAACAGTACGTAATATATCCATTTACCTGCAAAAAACAAAGTCGAATGTGACTTTAAGTTATTTGGAGGCTTTGTGAATAGTAGTAACAAACCAATGATGATTATTACCGAAGCCGCTAGTAACGTGGGTATTGTAAACTTGGTAACTGCTTGGTAAAAATTTACTGGTATTACGTATGGTATGGTATTAATGATACTCGTACTACGAACTGACAGTTAAAATGTTGTAGCCGTAAATAGTTTTAGCCCAGGGCCCCGTAAGCTCACGGTCCGGCCCTGCCCTTGTGTAATCTCCAAGTGCCGTCTTCAATAAGAAATAAGCAAGCAACTATTGTATGATTTTTTTTATTACTAGTAGAAAGCAAAGTCGTTTTCTGTTATCTGCCCCTATTAATATGCGAAAATCTTTAAAACTACGCAACGGATTTTTATGCAGTTTTTTTAATAGACGGAGCGATTCAAGAAAAAGGTTTATATCGTTAAAATCGTTAGGTATAAGTTCAAGAATACAAGATAGAATGGGAATATTTATAAACTTTGTATTAATACTCTTAAATTTCTAAAAAAACCGTATAATGTGGATTGGTGCTGTACGAGTATATGTAATTTGTTTATAGCTTACGTCATGGTCAAGTTTCGAAACTATGTATGATAGTTATTAACGAGTAAATATATTGAGTATTAACAACATTAAAGAAAGTATCAATTGTGTTTCCTTTCCAAAAAAAAAAAAAAATACTGTGAAAAATTTAATTACTTAATTGATTCTTAATTGATATTTATAGTAGGGGAGGTCGCGCTCAGTTTAAAAAGTAATTTCATACCGAGCGAAAATCGTTACAATAATAGTATTCCACTAATACATAACAGCTTTGATCGTTAGCCACTTCATAATGGGTGGAATAAAAATTGAGAGCATCTCAAAGTTGTTGTTGGGAATCGTATTGAATTGACACTAAAAAGATCCCAATTCGCACTCAATAAAGGTTCATATCTAGATTATACACGTTTAGGTTGGGCAGGTGTTGTTTTAGTTTTTGTATATAACAACAGATGGCGCTTTTAACGTAAAATGAATATAATTCTTCACAAATATTGACTATCGAATTAATTACTTAAAATTGAAATGTCGTCTACGCGACTCCCTAGGATACATTGAGCGCAAAGTAGGGCTATATTGGTCATAACTTATTTTGCTGGCTGACGGTTTTTCCACCATCGTCTTAGCGACTGACGGTTTTCTTTATTATTTACAAAGTAGAAACATTCATCTGTATAAATTTTGTACGGTATAAAATGACTCTATATTCAAAAAATTTTTACATGTTCAGTAACGCGACTGACGTTGAATCCCTCGTTTGCAATACGGCTGACGGTGATTTTTTGGTTAAACATGACCTCAATAATTATCCATCAAAGTTTCATTCGGTATAAAATCACTTTTCGCAACTATTTTTTTTACAACTTTGAAATACTCTCAGTTAACATTCCACCACGGGTGCGGCGACTGACGCTGATTATATTGATTGATAAATATTAAGCTACCGCTGGACAAAAATTTGGTCGGTATGAAATCACTTAGTAAACGATAGCACTACCTCCCCTACTATTAGACTTGACTTTATGATTTTAATACTTACATAATATTACTATAGTCATGAATACATGATTATAGTAATTTGTAAGTATTTGAAAACAACACAAAATAAATATGTTTTATTTGTGCTGACTTTTTCTAATTCGAAACATAAACTAATGTGCTATAAAAGTCTCGTTTAATTTTAAATTCACTAAATTATTTCAATTCTACAAAAATAATTTCAATTTATTCTAATTTCAAATGCATTCCTATTTTGTTCCGTAGCGCTCATTGACACAATCATGTAGCGGCGGCTACGTAGGGCGCTACGCCGCGCCGTGCCGCTACGCCGTGCTTTTACGGACCCTACGCCCTGAGTAACGAATGTGAGTTCGATTAATTTTTTACATTTTTACTCAGTTGTGCTTTAGAGCTTTATTTTAATAAATACATATTTTTTACCTTACATTACGAAATCGTTAAAAATGTGTTTTAAAACTTTTATTTACGATTTTTTTACGCAATGTACGTGTTTTTATGAAATTAAAATTGAAGTGATGATAACTTTGTATTCATGTGTCTTAATACCCTTTAAGATCGTATTATAAGTAGGTTTCTCTATGAATATGAAAGGAGTTAAAGACCCATTGAATGTAATGTATTCTATGATGACTTGCCGGAATTAAAAATAGATTATACTTTTTTAACTTGTAATATCGTTGTTATTTTCATGAATGAAACACTTTCTTTAAGGCTGGTTATATCGTTGCATTTCGACAGCGCCGTTGGAGCGCGCGCGTTCGAATACGTACGGGGGTAGTAATATCGTTCGCGTTTCCACTGACGCGGAGCAGAGCTTAGCGGTGCCGAATTGACCAATCACCATGCTCGAAATCTTCGCTCCACTTCGCTGTCATTCCGCTGGAAAAGAACTATTGGTCAATTCGGGCACCGCTAAGCTGCGCCCCGCTTCAGTGGAAACACACCCTTATAGTCGAGCGCGCTGCTGCAGCGCTGCAGCCAAACCGCCCTAAGTTGTAACATTCATCTTGTAACTAAAAGTGCTTGTGAATTTCCGTTTCATCATCAATCAACTTCGATCACTAATATACAAGATACACAATCCGCGGCAAAAAACGACCTCACCAAAAGAGCACCAAACTCAACATTCTGGTGCACTTTTGATTTAGTAGTGCTCGAACGCTCCGCCGGGAAACATGCCTCGGTGCGCGTTTAATAATTGTAGAAATCATACGTCTAAAACCATTTTTAGGATGGAATTTCATATTTCCGGTAAGTATTAATTTTATCCTAATATATTTCTTACAATTGTATTGTAAATATTGGTATTTCTTTAAGAAATCACCAAAAGACAGTTTTAAAATTAAGTTGTAAATAAATCAACACCAGGTATAAACCATCTCAATTGCGAATACTCATACTAAAGGTACTTATCGTAGTTTATCATGCCCACTTGAAATGTTCGGGTTATAAGCTATGTTTCTGTTCCATTTGATGGAGTCGCTATTACTATTATTTTTTTATTGAGGATTTTTTTCAGGTTTCCTCGAGATCCAGTTAGATGTGGTAATAATATTATGTTCCCATCTTCGATTAAATATAGTTCCCATTAAGGATTTTTTAAGTAGGTTAAAAAGTATGGGCGTTGGGTGATGTGAGTTGTCCTTTGTGGCCTATCGGAAAATGTATGTACACTTATGTATATTTTGGTTAATGATAAAATTAGACATAACATTAGAACAACATAATATTACAAGTAAAAAATAATTACTCCTCACTTTATACATTAAACTTCGGAAAAAAAATGGACTATTAAAATTATTACAAATTACAATCAACAAAAAAAATTTGAACAGTTCGACTCCAGTCATACTTCACTTCGCCCTGTTCCAGCGGCGAATTTCGGTCGTAAAATTGGATTTTTTTTTGGCACTATACAAATTTGAACTTAAATCATATACGCGGATGGTTGAATTTAGTATGAAGCGTGCATCGGACGTAAAAATTTTATTGCTTTGTAAACACAAATGTTCATTGTTTTATAAAAAGATCTTTAATAATTACTATAATTAAGGTTGATTTTAGATAAATGTATACTTCATTAAACTCTATTACTCGGGGACAGATTTTCGAGAGGTTTTGTATGAGACTGTGTATCTTGTATATTAGTGATCGAAGTCAATCAACAAAGAAAATTCATAGTTCATATATCTACCAATATGATACTATAATTTATGAAAAATGTATATATCTGTTTCCTCTTCATGGCCAAAGAGCTGAACTAATTTTGCTGAAATTTGTTATGGTGATACTTTAGTTCCGGAAAAGGACATAGAATATTTTTTATCCCGGAAGAATGTACGGTTCTTGTAAGATAAACGAATTTCGGCTGGCTTATCTAGTATAATTATTATTATAAATCGTAACTGGTTGCTGTATATAAACTATAAAATACTGTCGATGGAATATATGTAAGAATCAAGCTATTATTATAGGCATTTTTCAATAAAATATTTAAAATAAAAAGGGTTTGGATGTACGTTTGTATGTTTGTATCAGCAGTAGGTACATTATATTATCTAATATAGTAGTTTTGTATGTAAAAGTCGCGCGGGATATTACCGCATATAAATTCTAAGTAAAGTGAAACAAAACAAAGTAATAATACTTTTGGGTGTTTATTTGTTCCTTATATAGAGTTCATTGTGAAAATAGCAGCACTGAATGAGCAATTATTTTTGTGATTTGTATGGCCACGCGCTCCAACGTTATGAGTTTGCCCATACACATTACACAGGTTAACAAAAATTACTCTTTCAGTGCTGCTACTTTCACAGTTAACTCTATGCACGGGAGTCATACACACTCTGAAGTGTTATCACTTTGTTTTGTTACACCCTGTATGCAGTATGTATAATCGTTGACAAGTTTATATTATTACTAGCTGTCCCGGCAAACGTTTTTTTGCCATAATATAAAGTATTTCACCCATATTATTTTATTGAATTGACTAAATAAGTATGTCGCCATGGCAACGTCGATCGCTATCTCGTCGCACAAACAATGGTCGCCGTCAATCTCAGGTTGTAATAATTTACTATTATTTATTTAACAAATGCACTTATCAATATAATATAAAGTACCCAGTAGCCGATTCTCAGACCTACTGAATATGCATATAAAATTAGGTGAAAATCAGTAAAGCCGTTACGGAGGAGTTCGTGGACTAACATTGTGACACGAGAATTTTATATATAAGATTATAGGTATTTAATATTGTATCACAAAAATGAATAACAGAATTATTCAAATCATCTAACCTGCTTGCGGTATGAGACCAAAGATGCATAGATAATAATACATTTCAAGCTAAAATCTGACCACCTCCTTTGGCCTAGGGCGTGAAAAAAGGTACCTACTATCAGAGAAGTTGATTCATAGATAGATGGTGGACCCACGGACGTAAAAAAAATACGGACGGAGCATTACACTATAAAGAGATGAAGCATGCAAGGTACGACAATTTCGTTTATTGTACTTTTTTGTACACGTGACCGACACTCACACACGCAACTAGGTACTACAACCCGCTGTCATTGTACATAGAGTGACGGCGCCAATGACACATCCTACACGGGCGGCCATTACTATGCTTCACTCGTGAAATAGGCAAGGTTACGTCCGTGGGTGGACCTAAGTAATTTGGTCGCGTTTCGTCAAACTCAGCTGACAAAATATCACGACTAGCCTACGAATAATATAGTTTTTATTATTCGTACCAATTCGCAGCGACCATTGAATTGACATGATCCGACCAAATAACAAAGGTCTGTCAACTGCCTAGGAATCAATATCTTCGATGGTGTACATGCATTCATACATACACTATTATTATTTTTAACAAAAATTAAAACCGACTTCCAAGGTAAAAACAATAATAGCATCCTTATAATATGAACTAAAAAGTATTAAATAATAATTATTCTATTTCTGTACTCAATCTTCATCATTTTGAAGTCGGTACCAGATGAATCTTCAGTTCTCTGACAGAATATTTGAAACTTTTGGAACTGGCACCGACTTCAAAATTATGAAGATTGAGTACAGAAATAGTTGAGTTTTAGCCGAATTCGGAAAAAGGCACTATTAGATAGGAATAATTATTATTTAATACTTTTTAGTTCATATTATAAGGATGCTATTATTGTTTTTACCTTGGAAGTCGGTTTTAATTTTTTGTTGAAAATAATAATTTCACTCTTTTTAGTTACCTAGTAAGCCATCGCATACTATACGTAGAATAATACACCTGTATATTATTCTACGTAGGTATCTTATTACAGTCACACTTACAAAATATAATATCAGCTGCAGCCTGCAGATAATTTTAAACAATATATTTAAAAAAAATCGAAGTGAACACGTGTGACGTGCTAAGTAGCCGGTCACCGGACTAGTAGTAGTAGTTCAATAGGCTGGCACTCGCTCGACTTGTCGCACACGCGGACGCCTCGCACTGTATAGTGTTACATAGTACGGTAGGTACCCGGCCCGGGCCGCGCCGCCGAGCCGCGGCTCTCGCGACTAAACGCGATGCAAAAGGTTGAAATTAGGTTGTTTTCCAGAATATCTCGGCGAAGTGAGACAGAATGTTACATGGTCGAAGCAACTTTAACTTCTCAGAAGTAATGTCAGTTAATGTGTGCCTTATGCTCTGGAGATAAGGTTGAATTTGGTGATATTGGTGACCCTGACTTGGTAATGATGATTATAATGATGATGATAATGATGATGATGATGATGAATGTAATTTGTATAGTAGCATATGCTTTCAGTTCTTAAAACAGCGCCTAAACTCCCAAACTTGTATCTATAAGGAATCCGGAGTTCTCTTAGTATCTTCGGAACCATAGCATACCTTGGTGCAAAATCTTGCGTTTTGGTAGCATATGCTTAGGATGCTTCTCATGAAACCAAAATCACCATATGTTTCCTTATGAATTTCGAGGAGTTCCCTCGATCACTCATGGATCCCATCATCAGGTCACAACTTTTGTGAACATGATACCAAATTGGAGTAAAACCTAATACAACAAAACAAAAATTTCGAAAATCGGTTCACAAACGGCGGAGTAATCGTTGAACATACAAAAATAAAAAATAAAAAAATATCCACAGCCGAACATATTATAACCTCCTCGTTTTTTGGAAGTCGGTTAAAAAGAACACAACCCTCCTTTTGGTGCAGCCGGGTAAAAAACTACCTTCGTTGTACTTAAAATTTCACTGTATGTTTCACTAATTGCTAATTAGTATAAATTAACTTTACTTCTTGTGAATTAAAAATAAAATTTAATTTGCTGCAGTATGTGCTAAAATTTCATAACGTTACATTTAGCACATTAAAAATGTACCTCTCAAATGTTTGCGTTTTAAGTACGTGCCAAATTAGTATGCAAGTTTTAAAATAATGTGAGTAAATTATGACAGGTCAACGCATACTTAACTCTACTTGAATTTTAAATTATTATTGCTCGAAGTATAATGAGAACATGTTTATTAATAATTAATAATTATCATTATTTGTTTACGACTAGATGTCGCTCGCAACTCCGTTGCGCCAAAATTCGTTTATCGCGCGGGAACCGTACATTTCTGCGGGATAAAAAGTATCCTATGTCCTTTCTTCGAGACTCAAAGTATCTCCATATCGAATTCCAGCAAAATCAGTTCAGCGGTTTGGGCGTGAAGAGGTAACAGACAGACAGACAGACAGACATACTTTCGCATTTATAATACTAGTATGAATTATCATTATTTGTTTACGACTAGATGACGCTCGCAACTTTGCTGCACCAAAATTCGTTTATCGCACGGGAACCGTACATTTTTCCGGGATAAAAACTATAATAAGTCCTTTCTCGGGACAGAAAGAATGTCATACCAAATTTCAGCAACATCGCTTCAGTGGTTTGGGCGTGAAGAGGTCACAGGACAGATAGAATGTTCGAGCGAGCGAGTGTCCATGGGCGACGGTAGTTGCTTACCATCAGGTGACCCATATTTGCTCGTTTGCCCCCTTATTTAATAAAAAAAAAAGAATAAATAGACAGACAGACATACTTTCGCATTTATAATATTAGTATGGATGTTTGAGATGTTTCATATCGTCACTACCATCATCAACTATAATCCTATTGTCTTAAATATATGGCTAACAAAAGAACCAATAACAATAATATTATTAGTATTATTGTTTTCAATTTTAATTTTTAAATTTAATATTTGAGTTAATTAATGCCTTTTGCCTAATCTAATGCGTTAATGTTGCCACTGATGATGAAACAGGCTTGCAATTGAATTCCAGTTAGCAACTACATTAAGTGGGTTGGTACTTCATAAATCAAAATTATTATATCTGTCGTTGTTACAAATTGAAATGATACGTTTTTACTTATGCATATCGACACCTCATCGTAATAAAACGAGTTTTTTGTAGTAAAATTGAGTTTAGTTAGATTTCATAAATATAAAACAAAATAAGTACTCGTTATGTTAGACTTTAAGCTCTAAAGTCTAACATATGATAGGGTCGATAAATTATTATTGACCTTTAGTTAGATTATGCAACTATAGTTACACACATTATAGGAGTCAATAAAATTCGAGAGATTCATTAAAAATAACGTTTTTTGTTATTAATACTGAAAACATCAGTGATGACATAATTCAAAAACTAAACATAACCTAAAAAACTACTCACATTTTTGTGGGCATCCTAAAATTCTTCCACCCTTGCGGAGGGCCGTACCAATAGCCGATGTAACATGTGAAACTATTCCGTCACAAGACATTATACCAGCACACTTTTCACACTCAACATTTTACGAAAATCACTTAAAACAACTTAGTATAGCAACACTGTAGTATTTTTACACACACCGATTCATCCGGCAGAGTACCCGTGCTCCTTATCGACCATAAAAATTAACGTCGTCCATTTGTTTACAGCGGCACTACTCTTTGTCAATTTATTTCTAAACGGAAGGGCACGAGACGGATCAAGGAAGCGTACGCACCGAAGACTACGTCACGATATATTTAAATAACCTCTGGGCGGGGCCGGGCGCGAGTCTGCAGCCCGCGCGGCACCACCTACCCGGTCCGATATTGCCATTTCAAAATAATTAAAAACGCCATCAATTCGCGGATCGGCCGCCCCGTGATGCTCGAGTGCCGTGCTGCCAACGAAAATACTGCTAGCCTTTACATTGAAAAAGTTCGGGCCGGCATGGGAAGTCGCGCGGAGCACGATATATAAATAGCGCTGGTCGTGTGTTCCCTAATTTCAGTCGCGCACGTGCACTCAAAACAAAACACGGCTGGGAACTGGTCGCGCGAGGGGGGGGAGGGGCATATGCGCACGCGGCGGGTGTCTCCGCCTCGCGGTGCACTCGCATGCATGCACCGCTGGAGATGTGAATCACCTCCACATCACGTCTAACGGCAATAACAGCTGGTGGACCTGAACAGTCTACATTCGAGAGTAGAGCACGAACGTCATACTGGCTCACTAACTTCACGCGATTATTACTGAGTAATTAAAAATGAGACTTTATCGTAATTTGGATACAATTTTTTTTTAAACTCCCTTCTGGGTTACTACTCTACATAAATATTTATACAATTTTATAATTTATGCCAGGTTTTCCCAAAGTGGGCGATACGCCCCTTTGTGGGCGCTGATGTTCTGAAGGGAGTGGGACCTTGGGTGCCTGGGGTGAGTGGGTGCCTTAGCTCTACATATTATGCGACACGTGAAGCGGTGAAGCGTATTATGTAAAGTTGGTTTTGGAAAAGTTATATTGATGGTATGTACTATGTTGAGTATGCTGATGAGAAAATCATCAGTTCAAATAAATCGTAGTTTAACTGATGTTCAGCCTACCCACTTAAGACCTACTTCAATTTTATCATAACTCATAACTCTCTGAATTGGGGCAACAAGTGTTTCTTAAATCTCGATCCAATTCACATGATGGACTTAATTCGTGAAGCACAAGTCATTTGACTAAATAGACTAAAAACTATTATAATGTTTCTGAGTTGATGACATGTAAGCAACACGTGTTTCCTAGAGCAGGGCATTTGCTATTAGTTTTGGACTATGTGCTCAGAGCATACGAGTTTGACGTTTAGTATTTAGTTCCTACTAAACGTTAAATTAATATAGAAATTGGTTGTTTTTGCACATATTTATCACGAACATAGATGTAGAAAACTACTTTAGCTCTACACTATAACTACATTTGCTTTAGTTGAGTTTATAATGTTCGTTTTATTTCCACCATTATAATAAGTGGACGTAGTAGTAAACATTACGAAAGCACAAGATACCCTAGGCTCGTAATGAAAATAAAGTTCGTCCGAAAATTGTGTATATTTTTCAGAGACGGGTGGCGCGGCCTTCAGGGCCTGCGCGGGGCGGGGAGGTGCGGGTGAGCGCGGGGGGGCGCGGGCGCCGCGGGAGGTCGGCATTGACGTCACCGCACGCAGCCAATGGCTGACTCGGCGCGAGTACACTACCCGGTACCCGTGCAACACCATACTTCGTCCTTTTACATGCCGTTGGTACACTTCGAATAATATTCCTCTCAACATACTCGGCGACTATAACCCAAGTATTGAAGAGACTATGGTCCCAATTCTAGCAAGCCAACCACATATTTATGAGATTATAATCCAAATTAACGAGACCAATTTTTTTTGTAATTTGGACGTTTAATATGAGGGTTCGCGTCCGTTACGTGGTTTATCATAAAGAAATTAAGCAAAAATCTTGTTGGTTGTAACTGTATGATACTTATTGTAATGCTCGTCGCTATGAAATACGTACATATATATGGAAACAATAATAGTTAAGCGTGTTTAAGACTTTAGTATACATACTCTACCATAATATTATGATAGAGCATTTCTGAATGGTATAAAAAGTGAGAAACAAAGCGTTTGCGAGAAAGTTTGCGAGCCGCGAGCGGGGGGCCATTGATGCCAGTAAAAATAAGTGTTACCTAGTCTTAATTTAAGTAGGTATGTTCCAAAAAAAGCCAACACTTCCAAATTACCCATCAGTAACAAATACGTAACTATTTTTGGAGTTTGTTTGTTCTCCGTCGGGACTTGTGCTATGTACGCACAATGCACTTGTCCCCAGTTCCGGTTCAGACGGTCGTAAAAACGTCCATCGTAAACAAATTGATACTCTTCACAATAGTTATTGATACACTATTACTGGCTACTGCAGAGATGCTATTGAGATTCAAGTGTTTTTTTTTTAAACGAGCATTGGCTCATCAAGTCATCACACATTTAGTGCATAATAATTCATAATATTTATTTCCCAGAAATTGGTGTACAATGTTGTTCTTACGCCTATAGGCATATCCTGTGCTGCCAGGATAGACAGCGGTAATCAACCACGGAAAACCTTTAATATGATCTCAAGGGTGTCCGAGGGATATGCTCAAGTTGTCTTGGGAGGTGGACCCCCAAAGAAATAAATTCAAAGAAAAATAAGTAAGAAGAGACAAACAGCCTTCCCTCCTTCGCCTTCGCCTTTATAATATTAGTAAAGTATTAAAATGCAATTGGCAGCATTGATTCGTTCGATTACGGTTACATAATTATGTAACCGTAATTTGATTGTCCCTTTTAGGAGTATGCAGAGCCATTATTGTTTGCAATGCCATGCTTTCACTGTTCAAACTACCCACGACCAACATTTGACGTTGTAGAGACTAGAGGCACCACAAAAATGTCATTATCAAAGCGATTAAGAAAAGGAAAAATATTCTAAATTAGCTGATTTTAAAAATTATTTACTTACTAGATGACGCCCGCAACTTCGTTTATCGCGCGGGAACCGTACATTTTTTCGTGATAAAAACTATCCTATGTCCTTTCCCGGGGCTCAAAGTATCTCCATGCCATATTTCAGCAAAATCGGTTCAGCGGTTGAGGCGTGAAGAGGTAACAGACAGACAGATAGACAGACACACTTTCGCATTTATAATATTAGTATGGATTATAGTACTGTATTGAGTGATAAGCGGTATCAGTAAGGCGAGGCTGTGACGTCACAGGTGCGGCACACTTCCCGCGACCCGGTTCAGAACTGTTACGTCACACTTGTCACCGGTCACGCTGACGCACCACTGTGTCACATACCACTATGTCTCAACTCTCAATATACCACTGTGTCATAATATAATGTTAAGTAATTTAAAAACTACCCCGATTTAAAACTTAATTTAATGAAGCAGTTAAGCCCAAAATTTGTCAGCACTGAGTGGGCTGATGATGATGAACTATGACTAAAACACTCTCGATTATGTCAGCTTTAAAAAAAAAAACTAGATTAAAATTGGCTCACCCGTTAGGATACTACAATACCACGGGCAGACACACATAAGACAGACAGACACATCAAACTTACAACACCCCTCTATTCTGTAGGAGGTTAATAATACTACTGTGTCACATAATACTACTGTGTCTTAAGACACCACCGCCATCGTGTCTACAATATGACAGTTTGTCAATTAAAGAAAGTAAAAATATTAATAACTAGCGACTCGCCCCGGCGTCGCACGGTTATAAAATATAGCCACTGAAAAAATGATTAAAATCGATAGCCTTATGATCCTTCACGTGGTCTACTTCTTATCTGTGCCAAATAACATAAAAATTGCTCTAGTAGGTCGCGAGATAAGCCCTTTCAAGTAATTTCCCCCGCTTTTTCCATATTCTCCTATTAGTCTTAGCGTGATAAAATATAACCTATAGTCTTCCTCAATAAATGGGCTATCCAACACTGAAATAATTTTTCAAATCGGACCAGTAGTTCCTGAGGTTAGCGCGTTCAAGTTAGCCCTTTCAAATAATTTTCCCAGATTTTCCACATTTTCCTCTATTTCTTCGCTCCTATTAGTCTTAGCGTGATAAAATATATAACCTATAACCTTCCTCGATAAATGGACTATCTACTCGTAACACTGAAAGAATCATCAAAATCCGTTGCGTAGTTTTAAAGATTAAAGGGAACAAAGGGACATGAGGGAAACAAAAGCAACTTTGTTTTATAATAAGTACTAGCTGTCCCGGCAAACGTTTCTTTGCCATATTATATAAAGTATATCGCCCGTATTATTTTATTGAATTAGTGAAAAAAAACCACAGCCGAATATATAGCCTCCTCGTTTTTTGGAAGTCGGTTAATAAGTACGTCACCATGGCAACGTCCATCGCTATCCCGTGACCCGCGTCGCATAAACAATGGTCGCTCTTTATATACAAATAATTTGCAATAAAATAAAATTGCGACTATAATTAAAGATCTAAGCTATCCTATCTCTCAAGTTGGAAAATAGCACACATTTAAAAAAAGAAACATTAAAATCGGTTAAGTAGTTTAGGAATCCATCGCGGACAAACATCGTGACAGGAGATTTATATATATTAGATAGATTATTAATGTATCCAAACCATAAATAAAGCAGTTATAGTTATATAACTTAAGTACTTTAAACTACTAGCTGTAGGTACATACCGTACAGTGAGATGGAAAGCAGTAACAGTCATAATCTGATTAAGAATATAGTAGGCAAATTAAGAGAACTCTGCCTAGACCGGCATAGCCTTTAAACTAGGAAAATCGACGAACACCAAAATGAAATAAGCCTAAAATTCATTCAGAGAATTATTTTTGCAATCACTTCTTTACATTTTGTTTTCTTTTTATAATATACTAGATGATGCCCGCAACTCCGTTGCGCCAAAACTCGTTTATCGCGCGGGAACCGTACATTTTCCGGGATAAAAAGTACCCTATGTCCTTTCCCGGGACTCAAAGTATCTCCATATCAAATTTCAGCCAAATCGGTTCAGCAGTTCGGGCGTGAAGAGGTAACAGACAGACAGACAGACACACTTTCGCATTTATAATATTAGTATGGAAGTTTCAGTAGATGACTAAATAGAAAATATGGGACATTTATTTTTAACTAGATGACGGCCGCAACTCCGTTGTGCCAAAATTCATTTATTGCGCGGGAACCGTACATTTATACGGAATAAAAAGTATCCTATGTCCTTTCCCGGGACTCAAACTTCGAAGTATCTATACCAAATTTCATCAAAATAAGTTCAGTGGTTTGGGCGTGAAGAAGTAACAGACAGACAGACAGGCAGACAAACGGATAGACGGACAGACACACTTTCGCATTTATAATATTAGTATGGATGAAACAAACCTTTAAAAACCGATTTGTGCGAGTGGTACGCGGACCCCGCTACGAACTGCTACGGCGTAGCCGCTATTGCCTTCGAACTATAATCATGAATCATATAATTATGTATTTAATTATTTCAAACAAGAAATATTATAAATCATAAGACTCTTCAAGCAGTAATTTATATGCAAATTCAATACAGTAAAGCGAATTGCCTGATGGAAAGCGTCTAGCGTCTACCATAGAGAGCGATAAGTGCCGGCAAAGTCAGAATTGCATTTCACGGTAATTTTAAAAGAATCGCTCATTTCTTGAAATATTGCATGTTGAACAATTCCGGAAATACCACTGGTGACAGTTTGCTCTTAAATTTTATTTATGAAAACTTCGGGTAAAGCGCATGGTTGATATTCAAATAGTCTCTTTCTACTCAAGAAAGCCCAAGCGGCTAGCCTATAATATCTAATATAATTTATGTTGATCTACGTAATGTAATAAATAAGACAATAGAAGAATGGGGTTATAGGAACCGGTCACGCCACTGGCTAGTATAGAGTAGTGTCCCAGATAAATTAAAAAAAAAATGTTTTTCAGGTAAACTTTTAGGCATAATTTATTAATGTGATATGCGTGGCGCTATACCGCGTTCGGCGGAGGTCACCGCCACCGAACTAGATTAACGCCGCGGCTATTTCCGTCCTGCGTACAGGAATACTACATGTTATTTTAACTTTATTGATATAAATAGATGCATTGTGAATGTTTTCGCCCTATATTTATCGCCAATTTCATATAAGAATTCATAAATTCGCGACTTTATAGCTTTTTATAATTCCATTGCGCGTATTTTTGTCTTTTTGCCCACGTTGTGTTTCTAGGGTAACCTATATCGTTAGCAAATTATTATTTTTTCTAGTTTTATTTACTCATTCTTTTGTCGAAGAAATCATTGTCTGTTCCTCTTATCCAAATTCTTTTGATACAAATAATTTCCTGTTGCATACTGTGATAGTTTTTCCGTACATACATAGTAATTTTTATTTATAATATTATGTAGATGTGTTATCATCAGTCAGTGAAGGTTTGACGACGCGAGCCCTCACAAAGCTCGGCTTTTAGTTAGTATCATATGGACACCAAAATTTTAAAGGAACAAAAAGGACAAAATCTAAAACTTCCTGTACAGTCGCGAACTAAAGTGAAAACAAAACTGTAGCCAGTGGCGGTACAATCGTAGAAAAGTCATTTATTTAAAGCGAGTCAGTGTTTGCGATATAAATAATTGACGTGAATGCATCGGTGCAAGAGCTCGTTCAGGCTTTGTCACGGCGCGGCCATTGTGTGATTGTCTCCAGTCGGAACAAAGACACTTTGTACGTGTTACATTAGCTGACCTGTCACTTTTATCCATGTTTAATCGTGTGTGCAAAGTTTTTTTATTCAGACATATTTTGGTCCCGTGGAAATTTTATAATTCAAGGTGGTAAAAAAAAACACATTTTACACATCTACATCTACGGCATAATATTATAAAATAATTATTATAATTTGTAATATACAATATTTGTATATCTTCAGAAACTTTGCATCCTATATTAAAAATTAAAATTAAATTTATCATGTAAAGACTCTTACAAGTTTGTCTTGATTTATAGACAGAGAAAACGATCATCCACAATTTATGGTGTTTACTTGAAAAAAAAAAAAACAAAATGCAACTCTAGTAACCTCGAACTCTCCTATATTAATTTGTGGCAAAAAAGTGCTATTCAAAATACTGTATTGTAAAAGTACTTCACCTAAATTAGGTTTAAATGACTTTTGATAAAGTATCTATTGAATCTACAAATTATTTCCTGTCCCACTTTTCTTTTAATTTATGCTTTTTACTCCAAAATCATCTCTGTTCCCTGATACTTGTTCTACAGGTCTCCTCTTTGGGGTAACCCCTTTTTTGGGGTCCGGGGGGGTGCCACACCTCCGGCACGAGCCCCCAGCACAGGGGCACCATTGACGCGCATCTCTCAATGGCGTAATATCTGGGTCACGGCGTGACGTCAGAGCTGGCCTACATACAGCGGCGGGTGGGCCCCGGCCCGCGTGGAAACTTGTATGCAATTACTAAATATAGAACTATTAAGTTGTCATAACAAATATAATTCCTGGGAATCCTCGCTGTTTTTGTTAGGTGACCTAATTTTTTAAAATTTATTGGCGTTAATTATCTGTTGTCAATTTTAGTTATTAATTGCAATGGCATATTTGGATCTAGCCAGACGGAACGGAACTTTTTTTTGACTGAAAAATGTAAACGCGGCAAGGTGCTTCTATTCTTTGAGTCACACCGCTCACCTGTTGCATTATTGTTTTTGAACCTGAGTAAATCAATAAAAATAACTTTTGACCGCGACAGTACCGCGGTGCTTCTATTAGATTTGAGGTACACTATAGAATACTTGTCGAATCGATTTGGTAAATGGAAAAAATCTTGTTCATTTGAAGATAACAAGGAGAAGCCTGCATCAGGATTTAGGTGCAGATTAAAGTTACAAACGTACAATAAGTTTATTGCTTGGCTTTGAAATCTCTAAAAACGAAAGAAGGCGATGGGCAATCCCCCAATTCCATGTTTTACGTCAATGCGAACGTTTTCGTGTTCAGAAGGTCGGTTTAAAATTACGTGATAACCTCCCGTACTTTCGAGCTCGAGTGTTAAAATGAAAACCTTTTTAGTTTCGATGATATCAAACATAATTAAAGTATATTTATCACAGAGGAAATAAACACGAACATTACAAAACGCGAGAAACAAATGCGATTATCACAATTAGCGTAATTTCCCCGGCGGCGTGCGGCGTGCGATGCGGTGTGTGCGGCTAAATATAGCCCTCCTAATATCACCAATATTACTGCCCTTCATAATTACACTTAACTTGTATGCTTTTTACCTACTTAGCTGTACTAAGTAGAAAAAATATTATTTAGCAATCCTTCGATCGCGGATTCTTGGAAATCTAATAATGTTATTATATTGTTGTCGCGGTCACCGGTGTCCTTATGGGGCTTGATGGGTTAATTGAGGTAGGGTGCGACATGTGGCAGCGGCCAGCGGCTTTGACAGCGGCTACGACAGCGGTCGAAGGGTTTAGCGGCCGAAACATAAGTTAGTAATTACATAGTTACTTTTATCAATATGAGAAACCTCGTAGAGAAACCACGTGGCATATCATTATAGCTTCACAATGTGATAACTTGTATCGTGTCAGAAATTTTTATTTCCATTACAACTAAGTAACTATAAACTGTCTTAAACATGTTGTCGGTTTTATACTTGGCGTTATTAAAAATATTTTGCATGAATTTTGTAAAAACTAACTAAGTACCAACCAAAGTATCACTAAATAAACAAACCAAAGAAATATTTGGCAAAATTCATGAAATAGCAAATCTGTATGTTCACACTAGAACTTAGATTAATATATTATGATTTATGACACAATAATGTGAAAATGAATTTTAAATCATGGGAGTTGTAAAATATTCATAATTGACCTATTAATAAGAGGTAGGTAAACTTGTATAATAATATGGTGGCTTGGGGCAGAGAGTCTCATATATGGTCCGGAACCAGTCTGTGGTATAACTCCAAGTACCACAAAGCAAGTGCTCAAGGAATGGGGTCACAGACTATGCAGGAAGCAATGGGCTGAGATCCCTGGCCTTGAACACTCCAAGGCACTAATTCTTGGTTTCAACAAGAAACTATCAGAATTAGTGCTCACCTTTGGTAGGAACCAATTAAGAATCCTTACCAGAAGCCTAACTGGGCACTGCAAGCTCAACAAACACCTTAACAGATTGGGTATTTGTAGCATAACGACTTGCAGATTCTGTGAGGAGGAGGATGAAACACCTATTCACCTTCTCCTCGACTGTCCTGCTCTACTACAGAGCAGGAACAGGAGCCTTGGTCGCCACGAAGACTCATCCACAGAGGAAATTCGTGGCACCAACCCCAACCATATCGTTCAATTTATGAGCAGATTGGGTTGGGGCTGATTCTCTAGTGCGAAGGAGTCATAATAGATCCTCATGGGTCGCAGTGACGTCAGGGCTATAGCGACCTGCCTTCTCTAAAAGAAAATAAAATAATAATATGGTAGGCTCGTAACGTGAGTTTTAGGTAATATACAGTATAATAATATGTTTATATACCCATAGGTTTAATACTAAATTTGAAAGCTGAGATACTAGTAAAATCTAACAAATGTGAAATATTCTAATTTTGACGGCGTGTTTATTTCATGTCAGCTAAAAGATATCTTAAGACATTACTTTTTTCAGTCATTTACCAAAAATGTATGATTACAAAAGTAAAAAACATAATATATAAGCTTAGCTTTGTAACAAGTAACGACTTAAAAAAAAGAATACAACGAAATGAAAATTTCCTAGTTCGGGAAGCGAGTGGCGCCCCCAATTTCTGTCAGCACGAGTTGGACAGAGAGGCGAAGTGGTCGGTACTCCACACTCCACGACCAGCTATTACACTATTGCAGTCGAGTGTACTTTTAAAGTACACTCTGCTTTTAAACTAGAATTTATAACGTATCCTGTATGATTTACAGTTATGTAATTACCATTTACTTACCTACTTAACGGCCATTCTCAGGTTTGCCATTATTTGCCTAATTACCGTTACCATTTTTTTTCTTCGTTGATTTGACTTAAACTCATTAAAATATGAAAGTAATGAAATATACCAATACAATAATGGCGTGATACAGTTCATTATAGTTTTTTAGATAGTAAGACTTAAAATTTTTATGGGTATGGTAATTAGACTAATGTAAAATTTTATGTAACGGTATCTAAAACATCATACAAAAACACTGATTAATAAGTTGCACATGTATAATTGTCACAAAAGGGGTAGAATTAACGAAGTCCTATATAACCATATTGTGTATATCTGTTGCCGCTATAACAACAAATACTAAAAACAAAATAAATTAAATATTTAAGGGGGCTCCCATACAACAAACGTAATTTTTTTGCTATTTTTTGCTCTTAATCAATAACGGCAAAATATAGGCATTTGAAATGTTCACGAAATACTTATTTGTATTTGTACTTTAATAATTAATAATAAAATTTAAATAAATTAATTAATCCCATGCAAAAAATACCATTTTTAGACTATTTTTGCTCTGTAGTGGACTAGTGGTACGGAACCCTTCATGAGCGAGTCCGACTCGCACTTGGCCGATTTTTATTTTAAATATTTATCTAAAGTCTGGTTCGGTGATCGTACTACGATTTTGTTCGAACAAAGTTTCTTTGCAACCTACACGATTTAATTATTTCTCTGAGTTTTTATTATTAGTTTAGAATCATATTCTTCTAGATATTTTTTTATTAAATGATTTTGGGAATCAGCATAAAATAACATACTACTTATTTATTTATTTATTTTGATCAATACTGTATACAATAATATTACAAAATTACAAGAAATCTTGCCGCAAAAACCACAATGAAAATTCATCTGGACTTCTATAGAATCTATACATATTACTAGCGACCCGACCCGGCGTCGCACGGGTATAAAATATATAGCCACTGAAAAAATGATTGAAATCGATATAGCCTATGATCCTTCACGTGGTCCGTTTCTTATCTGTGCCAAATAACATAAAAATTGCTCCAGTAGTTCGCGAGGTAAGGCCTTTCAAATAATTTCCCCCGTTTTTTCCACATTCTCCTATTAGTCTTAGCATGATAAAATATAACCTATAGTCTTCAATCTATCTAACACTGAAAGAATTTTTCAAATCGGACTAGTAGTTCCTGAGATTAGCGCGTTCAAGTTAGCCCTTTCAAATAATTTTCCACGTTTTTTTCCACATTTTCCGCTATTTCTTCGCTCCTATTAGTCTTAGGGCCTGTTTCACCGCTTCCTGATAAGGCTATCCACCACTTAATTTGACAGATGGAGTATGGAAAATCTGTCAAATAACCCTATCTGGCACCTTATCAAGAAGCGGTGAAACAGGCCATTAGCGTGATAAAATATAGCCTTCCTCGATAAATGGGCTATCTAACACTGGAAGGATCATCAAAATCCGTTGCGTAGTTTTAAAGATTAAAGGGAACAAAGGGACATGAGGGAAAAAAACGACTTTGTTTTATAATATATACCTATAGATAAAACAAATTCCCTCATGGCCCTTTGTTCCCTTCCAGTGAGAGGTAAAACCGTCCGACTTACATCCATTCCAAATCTCAATAAGCAAAGTTATTTGTACGTAAGATTTTACAACTATTTCTTTTAACAGGACCCTTAAAAGAATCATAGGAACTCCAGACAACACATATGCGAACACATTGTTAGCATGTGACGTATACCTGTCGCGCTTATCGCTCCACTTCCACTATTGTCCCACGCGGGCCTTTGTCTCACGTGTGGGCCGACACGTAGCGTCGCGTGTCCGCCCGGGAAGCGCCTTTGTGTCACACGTCAACTGTCACTGTCACAAGATAGCGGAGACGCCCGTTGTTCTGTTATCTGTACATATTCCGCTGTCATTACTTTATAGCATGGTATCCTGTGAGACTCTGGGTATCCATAATATCTAAAGAAGATAATAATATGCATGTCTGTTGCCTATTTAAGCGTAAGCCGAAGTGAAACGATTTAGATACGTATGGAAATACTTTGAGTCAAGGAGCGGACTAATTATCATTCCGGGGGCTATGGGTTTAAGACTAACCCAAAAAATCAAACGTCGTCCTTCTTTCTTCACACTCGCGCCCGTCTTTCATATGCCAGGTGAAAAAGGACGACGCGGATTTATCGCCAAATTAGTTTTTTCTCAATAACTCGATAAATATACAATGTTTAAAAAACCCGCTAGGTCGGTTTCTCAATGATAGAATTTTATACAAAGTGTTAAAATATTAACTTAGTTCAATGCAGGGTTATGGCAATAAACGGAAAATTCGTGAAAATTTGATGTATTTTTGTGATTTTTATTTTTTTCTATCGAGAAAATTTTGAGATATCGTGTTTTTGTTTAGATCGAATTCTTAGAAATATAAAGTAGTATCTAATTTTTTAAAATGAAACAATTGGGGGCTTATTTTTAAGTACAAAAATGAATTATAAAATCGAAAATTTTGGGTCAGTCTTATAAATGCATGGTTTCCGCGCGATTGCTTTGTAACGAAGTTGCGAACAACTTGTTCTGTGAAAAGTTAAATATAAATGCTTATTATGCTGTGATTATAATATTTTCTGTGGTTTCCTGTGGTACACCAGTACACCATACAAAGCTAAGTTTGCGGAGTAAGCAAAATTGTAGCAATGGAAAATATATAATTATCCTTGCATCGTCTTAAAATAAGATTTCAAATCAACATAACATAATAGAGCTAAAGTTATAAAGCTTTACTAGTATCCCCTTTGATATGAGTGCTAACTGCGTGAGGTTACGATAACTTTTAAGAAAGGACATTAAAAAGATTATAACTGTACTTAATAAATTGTTTTTTAAAGAAAAACTTATTTTTTAAATCATCGACTTCGAATATTTTTCTGTTCCAGAGGTCTAAAGGAAAATGTGTTTTCTTGTACTATTACTTCTAAAGTTTCCTTTATTAATTTATTAATAAACGGGGTGGAGTATTGACTAGGAAGAATATAATATTACAATATTCCCGATGTATCTGTTTACGCAATGTAACAACCGTATCGAGTCCTCTACGAGACTGCTACGCGTGCGCTACAGGCCTACGAGACTTCACTTGTTTTTTTATTCGATACCACGCTATAGTCGCTTTGTAAATATTACTAAATTTGCAATAATATTTATGTCACAATCATTATTTCTACATGGCATATAAAATATTTATCGTACAAGGAAAACTATTGATATATGGGTCCCATTTTTTTGCCTGTTAACTATTTTATTTGTTAGCTCGTACGCTAATTTGAGTCACGCCCTTTAACTGTTTTAGATCTTAGTTTAATAATGTCATTTGAATTTATTCTTAAACTTAAGAGGTTAAGAAAATACAAAAGTTTGTGAGTCTTTTACAAAACTAAAAAGCGTAAACATAATAAACCTAAAGTAAGTAAATATTCATTAATGTTATGATATTAAATCATAATATTAAACAAGGTATACTTATATTTAGTTGTAAGGGACACGTTTCTCCTATACGAGGTTCTACGCAGTTACTATACATACAATTCGAGTTTTTGAGCTACGAAAATTTCGTAGCTTTTCTATGAGCTTATTTTAAGTACTCGTGTACTTGCTATCTACAGCTTTCTTTAGCTTCTCTAGTAGTAGAGTAAAAGCAAAGTAAACAAACTGTTATTATGATGGTTATAAAATTTACTAAGTAAATATTGTTATTTATAACAAAGTGTATTTATTGCCATATTATTATTTTGTAAAATATGTATAGCAGTTTATAGTTTTACGTACAGTGTACAGTATTCCATTTAACCACATTATTTCCTCCCATTTCGCCTGTTTCAGGAAGGAAAGTGACATTTTACGTATTTCCAGTTACACGTTTTCCTCAAATATTCTAATACCAGTCTCAAATCTTTGAATACAATGGGAAATTAATATTAGGTATAAAATGACAAGTGAAATATTTTGCCACGTACTCATTGTTACGTCTTAATTCGTGCTTCATGAATATTCACTGGGATTTGTTCGCAGTGTTTCAGAGCATCGTTCTTACAGAAGGTAATAATTATTGTAATATGAGGATGTCGGAACATTTTTTAGCAGAGGATAAAATATACTCGTTTGTAAGGTACAGTCAGAGATTGCTAAATGCATTATGCAAATCATTAACTTTTAGTTCAGAAAACTTTTAAATCACTAACATAAAGCTGAAAGTGTTTAGGCCACGTTAATTCACAAAAATATGTCATACGAAGCAAAACTGCTCAAAATATTACTGAATCAGTCTTAGCCATTGGTCTTAGCCAGGATATCGCCGCACGCACAACGGCCATGTTTTGCCAATATACGCATTTCGGGGGCCGACTTAAGTCGTTAAATCCAACACGGGGCCGGGACTTACCAGCGGAGGCGCCAGGAGATGGGTTATCTTATTTCATATCACCACGTTTAGCCGCGAGGGGGATGCGGCGCCCCGCCCCGCGCTAGGAAAAAACCTTATACAAAACAGATCGATCGATATCGTGTGTTCACTCGCTCGCCGGCATGTTTTCAGCTGATCGAGAAAATTATATCCACATCGTCCACTGAAAACTTACAAATCGGAAACCAGGGGTGGATCTCGGGGACGGGGTGAATGGTCATGAGCAATGGTGCGGTGTGGGCCTGACGACGGGGGAAAGAGGCCCGGAGCGTGATAGGTTAAGGGCGACGAGGATTCAAGCGATGGCTCAGGAATTGGGCGGATTTTGGAGTATGTCGAAATGTAGAGGGACGGGTAGGGGATGATCCCAGGGGTAGGAAGGTACACCGGGGCGGGTTGCATAACGCTGGTCGTGCTAAGCGCGCGTTGGGTATCGACGCGCACGGGGCGCATGCGCGAAGCGTACCTTCGCAGCCGTATCCTTGCCCGATGAGCCCCCACAGGAGATCCGAGCAGTGGTGGCAGTAGGTGGGCTTGTGGAAAGTCTTCTTGGCGAAGGAGTGGGTGCGTTGGGGCGCGGGCGCGGCCTGCGCCATGGCGGGCGCGCGGGCCGGGCCGAGCGGGCGCGCTACTCATGCCGCGGCGCCCAGGGGCGCGCCGCGCTCTCCGAGCGGCTGTCGCGGCCCACCATCGCGGCGCGTCTGCCGCCCGCGCCCGCCCCGCCCCGCGCACGCGCGACCCCCCGCCGCCCGCGCCCCGCACCGCCGCCCCGCGCGACGCTCGCACACGCGCCGACCCGAGCCGTCCGCGCACTCCCCATCGATTTCTCTATCTCCTTTGACATACCAAATCAAATGAACACCTCCATGATGTGATTAGAAAACAAACGCGAAGACAGGAGCGGATATGCTCGCCGTGTTCTCTGCCCTACTTATGAAAAACTTACGGCAACGCTAGATATGTCTGTTATAGTTGAATAATAATTTTGTGAGCTCTATGTGGAGTCTCATAGCTTTTAATTTTCAGTCCCAGAGTGCTCATACTAATACATAATAATATTATATTGAGCTTTTGTTGAGAGCTTCTTCATAATAATATGAAATAACTATCATATTTTAGCATTGAAAATCCTTGACAATATTTTTATTGCAATGAGTGATATCCTGATGACGCTGACATGCATATTTTTCGGATATCCAAATTAACATAAATTGTAACATTAACAAGTATTAAAAAAATTAACATTTTTTTAATACTTAGTTACAATATTATATTATAATTATAAGTTTTAAAATGCGTGTCCGTATATAAAATATTTAAAAAAACAATGATCCCTAAAAGCGACAGATCATTAAATTAAATTAGTACTCTTAGATTTAGGTACTTATTATCATAGCTGGGCACCGTTAATCAAATAGTTAACTTCGTTAATCGTTAATCCGCTACAAAAAAAGTTAGCTTCGTTAAACGTTAAAGCGTTACATTCCGGAAGAATTAACGCAAGTTAACGTTAATCGTTAATCCGTTAATTATTGTAAAATTGTATTTTTATATCGTTGCTTTAGTGTAGGTACTTAAAAAACCTGTTGGTTTAGGTTCTGGAAGTCAACACAACTTTAAAATGTAACACTTTACATAATTTTGAAAACACATAAAAATATGAAAACCTTATTAAATCGAGATAAAAATGGGGGTGGGCAAGGTGATAATATTTAAAGTGTGTAAGCGTTCTCTGTGAAAAAACAAAGAGAAAACCACCTTTTGAGCGTGATTACGTTTAGAAAATTTTATACTGCGTCTACGCTTTCTTGACAGATTGTACTTCTGAACCTGTTTATCGCGCCACGCCGCGGCGCTGTGCGCTAAATAGTAGGCATTGGATTAACGATTAACGGATTTCTACATATTAACGGAAGTTAACGTGTCCGTTAACATTTTCTAAATTTAACTTAAAAGTTAATTCGTTAATCAAAATGTTAACTTCGTTAATTAACGATTAACGGATTAACGAGTTAATGCCCAGCTATGCTTATTATGTATGTTGGTACAAAATACAAATAAATTTATCATCTAAACTTTAACAGTAGAATCTAAAGCTTGACGCAAAATGTGTGCAACCAACCGCAGTTATATATTGCACATTAGAAGTCACGTGCTATCGCGATTCACGAGCAACACAATTTATCTTTTATCAACGCTAAAATGTTGTATTACAAGGACCGGATACACAGCGCATAATTGCGGTACCAATGTAGCCTGCTTCAGCCTTTTTCATCATCAGCCAGTTTACAGACGTGACGTGACGCGACACGGCGCAGCGGTGGAACAAACGTGCTGACGATTGTTCGAATATTCTTATTAGTTATTAACATAGACGGTAGACCGTTTAGTATTTACCACTAGAGCTTTTTGCAAGTCAAATTCAAACTGCGTAGGGGCGGGAAAATATTGAAAATATTTTATTTGATAATAGTCAGGCACAAAATTTATAATGAGCAATGTCCAATTTATGATGTCGAAAAATTATCTGCAGGCGCACATTATGTAGATTATTAAACCTATGTCAGAACTCAGAAGACAAGAAGATTTTATATATTAGTTTATCTAGTTTTTTTTTATAAAAAAAGGGGACAAACGAGCAAACGGATCACCTGATTGAAAGCAACTACCGTCGCCCATGGACACTCGCAACGTTAGAAGAGCTGCATGTGCGTTGCAGCCTTGCGAGTTGCGGGCCTCTGATCTAATCTACTACTGATTATGATAAGTATTCAAATACGACTCTCCTTTTATATTATGAAGGGTAATAAGTTCATTACTAAGCTACGTCGTCACTCGTCTCATAATCACCCGTAGTGACCGTAGATATACCGTTATGTTATGGCTACTGTATATTACGACCGCTCTATGTACTCATTCCCACGGTATATAAAATATTGTACTAATCCTAATTTTTCTCGACCGTATTAGATCGTCTGTTGTATTCACGGTTAAGCTGCTGCTGCACCAATACCTACTATCGCAAGTCCCGGGAAAGGACAATATGATAAGTAAATGTAGTTCCCACGCAATAAACACATTTTTGTGCAATTAAAATTGTAAGCATCTAATTCATAACAAAAGCACACCGATTTCCGACAGTCCTACTATCTCCAACGTCGCGTGAGCTACTTCTATATACTTTCTGCCGTACTCATAACATTTAATTAATACTTAACTTTAATTTGATGAAGTTTTTGAATAATTAGAAGAAATGAAAGTTACATAATTAATCATTACATCTCCGAGTGCGGCTGTAGGTAATTCTAAATGCATCGCTAGCAGAGACCCCCCTTAAACCAGTTAGGTCTTCCTTTATCTCCAGAATTAGCACGCAAGTACTGTGTAGTGGAGGGTGTGGGTCTAATCGCGTGGAAACCGTCACGGCTGGCTCGCTCCGCTATTAATACCGGACCCCAGCGCCCAGCCCGTCCGACTGAACGGACCGCTTATCTAAGTGCTACCCTAATTCTGACCTACTGCCTCTTTTAAAACGTTCTAATTATTGAGGCAAGAGATTGTGTGTGGGGTATTATACTGTATACGGTACACGGTGTTGCGTTGTTAGTAGGTACTTACCAAATGAATTTGAAACGTATAATGAAGCAGTTCACAAAATGAAGTTATTTGTATTGTTATGGGTACTAATAGTCCAATAAAATTACGAAATAAATAAACATGAACGAACACAGTTTGAGGATTTTAAGGATCGATAGGGGGGTGTACTCTGAGCATAAATTCCAATTTGAGGGGTTCTACTGAGGTCAGCTCAAGGTCATTTCGATAGAAACGCGTTTAATTCGATACCTCAAGAATAATCAGGGTTAGGCAAAAAATTGTAGAGACCTTTTCTCTTCCAAATTAAATTTACTAACTTTTTTATCTGATTTTTTTTTAACATTAATATTTTTCAACTTATTACTCCCGCAAGGCAAAAATTTTTCTTTTTTTCTATTTTTTGTCGTTTTCTCCCCAATTTTACCGATCATCAAAGTGTAGATATTTTAATTGTGAACAATTTTTTCCTTAAACTTTTTTTTGTAATGCCAATACCAGTGAACTCCAATACCTTCGGAGTATTGCTTTACCGAGCGAAATCCGCGCCATTGTCGCAATATAAAAAGGTCAATCGATTAAACTATTTAAGAATTGTACTTCATTCAAATATTAAATATTGCAATCATTCAAATATTATTCAAATATTGTACTTCTTTAAGGTGAATGGTAAAGCAAAATGCGTTTTAGACGTCTTTTTGGCGATGTTTTTCAGCTAAATTACAGATCGGGAAATACATAAGTTTTGTGTAATTAGAAAGTGTATCTTGAAATATATTGTCGTGAACGATATTTTTGGTGATCTTTATTCAGTTATCAGAAAATACATTTTGAAAGTGCTATAACTCGCGTAAGATGTATATTTTAGGATGGATTTTTTGTTGGTTTAGCTAATCCGTTTATAATGAATCTTTGCATACATGTTTCTTTACTTTTTATTTTGTTGATCGCGACCCATTTGTGACAAACAGTATTGCAAAATAGAAGTTATATCATAAAACTCTTTGACGCCTACTGTAAATCGAACTCCACTAGTAAAATGTAGTTAAGTATTTGCTCATAAAATGTAACAGGCGCAAAATATTAGTTACGGAAAGGAACGCAAAGTTGCCAGTTCGCGCTGCGAAGGCCTGCGGCTGCGCCGAGCGGCAACGCCGCGCGCACTCGTTTGATATTATATTATTTTTGTAATTATTAGTTATTACTCTCAACTCTCAAGTTATTCGACGACCTCTGTGGCTCAGTGGTGAGCGCGTTGGTAGCTCAAGCCGGGGGGTTGCGGGTTCGAATCCCGCCGACGGAACAAAAACTTTTTCAATGTTCCCGGGTCTGGATGTGTATTAAATATGTGTATGATATAATAAAAATCTTAAATATATGTATAGTATAAAAGTATTAAATATATTTCCGTTGTCTGGTACCTGTAACACAAGTCTTTTTGGTTTTTTTTTCTATTCAGTGGGATAATAATGTGAATAAGGATTACAAAAAGAAGTAAATGAATAATTATTACAGTTTGACACGTTTATTGATAAAAAAATAGGTTATAAAATTCTTCAAGTTAAGCACCCGAGGTCGATGGAAGTGATTCCTCAATTTTGGCGATATTAGAATAATAGTTCTCTTGGCAATAATTAGTGCCTATCACTGAGCAAGAGAGGCCGACCTTTCTGCATCCGCACGCTTTGCCGCAGTTGGTTTTGCATTTGCAAGAAATCGATCTCAGTAAATTATCTGGAGCTGGTTTCAATGACATTGTTATCGGCCTCCAATCCACGGGGGGTGTGACGCTAGCCCCACTCCTCGGGTTCCAGATAATTTTCCAGCCAGTAATGAACTTGGTAGAAACACCTCAACGAGTGAAAAAATGGCGCATCAGAGGTAGGAGGAAGGGATTCTAATTTAACCCTCCCACTACCGGCCATTTTTTGTATATCCCTTATATCGGAGCTCGTTGAGATTTTATTCGTGTCACCTGCCTTGCGATACAAATTCAAAATGAATTGTTCGCCGTTTGAAGCAAGCGTTGTTTTATCTGCTTTGTTTTGTAGAAAAACTGCAGATAAAGAAACCAAATCCGGAGATTTTTTCAATGTGGTCATTGTTTTGATCTTGCCTAGGTTGAAAGGAGCCGAAGTTGTGTCGCAACCACTAATCGCGTGCAAAAATAAAAGGTTCTTTGCGGCATTCGGCCCATAGGAGTATATCGGTTTGAGGCAGTATGGGCTATATGTAGCTTCCGTCGATTTGCCTCGTCCAGGTTTCCTCAAATAAATGTTGTTGCACGCGCCGGCTGTTGCATTCAGCAAAACCAGTTAATCCACGTCCTCACCAATAACAACCGCAGAACTATACTCCTGCTCCTTTTGACGTGGGAGAGCCATGCTTCGGCACGAATGGGCCGGCTCGACCGCAGAAATACCACGTCCTCACAGAAAACCGGCGTGAAACAGCGCTTGCGCTGTGTTTCGCGTGAGTGAGTGAGTTTACCGGAGGCCCAATCCCCTACCCTTTTCTCTTCCCTCCCTTCCCTATTTCCTTCCCTACCCTTTTTTTTTTATATATCGCAGGGGAAACCCATCATGGGTGCCCCGGGTTGGGTACCCCGGGGGTATGTGAGACTCTTACTCACTCAAACCACCTGCGGTTCGCCTTCAGCCGTATAACGGAGGGAATCCCGGATCTGTCTAACACAGGACTCCCTCCACGATTGGCCGGTCTATCTCGGACCGGACTTCCACCAAAGTAAGGGAACGCTTAGGCGAACTAAAGCGTTCCCCTCGGCGCCGGGAGTCTAAGTTCTAACCTAACCTACTTTTGGACTTTCTGGATTGTGTTTGTTTTTGTTTTGGTATTAAGCATGTTTGAGAACAAACAAACGCACAATGCTGCGTGCGAGACAGTGATGCAAGCTGCCTGATTGCAATCGTTAACACGCAACGCTATTGGTCCGCAGCCCAACTCACCTGACTGCAAAGATTCGTCGCCCCGCCCCCGTTCGAATTCGCGAGCATTAAACAATCTGTAGTTTTCATTAAAACACGTATCAAAATATAAAATAGAAACCCTCAAATAGAATATCAGTAACCAATAATCATTAATAAAGCAGCTCACAAAAGTTTGCTCAAAGTGAACTTTTTAGTAGTTCGTAATGTATAAAGTAGCCCGCAAACGATCAAACATCAAACACGTCAAATACGTCAAACACGTAGTTTTTTGACAAACTACGTGTTTGACGTGTTTGAAGAAAATTTGGATTACGTAGCGTTTGACAAACGTGTTTGAACGTGTTCCGCTGTGTTTGTCAAACAAAATCTCATGATCTCAAACCGATTCTAGCTAATTGTTTGACAAACGTGTTTGATGCACGTTTGATCGTCTGCGCTGCTGTTTGTCAAACAAACTACGTGTTTGACGTGTTTGACGGTTTGATGTTTGATCGTTTGCGGGCTACTTAACTTCACTTAGAAAAATTGAATCTGTCTTTAATATTGCAGTTGCCCGTTATGTATTTCCTGTCGCTCACTTAGTAATACCGTCGCTCGAATAGATTTTTCTACATCTAAAATAGATTAATCACAATCCACTTCTTGTAAGCTCGTTCTGGATTTTATTATAAATCAATATTAGTCGTTAGTTTAATTTATTTTTCGCTTACTCTAATTCATACCGCTCAAGTTGTTAAAACAGTATGTTCATCATCAGTCGCTAAGTAATTTTGTATTCGCTCGTTTTATTATTTCGCTTATAAAAATAACGTTAGCTCATTCGAAACTTCAAAACGGTTTTCTTTTGGAACAGACTCTACAAATTAATAATTGTAAACACAAAAATACACAAGTATCAAAACATTTTTCTCCTACTATAGTCATACCATATAAAGATTTTTTGAATTTCCCGCTTTTTCTCAGGTCACGCTTTCGTTAGCCAGACTCTATTATAATTGGGAAGAGTTTGTTTGTCTGTATGAACACGCTAATCTCAGGAACTACCGGTCCGATTTAAAAAATTCTTTCAGTGTTAGATAGCCCATTTATCGGGGAAGGCTATAGGCTATATTTTATCAGTTATCACGCTAAGACTAATAGGAGCGAAGAAATAGAGAAAAGTGAGGAAAAAACGGCGGAAAATATTTGAAAGGGATTATTTGAACACGGTAATCTCAGGAACTATACTGATCCGTTAGTAGTGTGTTTTCGCGGGTTCTGGATCACGATTCTGGGTCCACCCTACCCCCCGCTCGCGGCTCGCAAACTTTCTCGATCACTTTTTGTCGGTTCGAGGGGTGACATCGCCTAAAAAAAAAAAAAAGAGTTTGGTGTCAAAATAGGGGTTTTGGACCATGCCGGATCGATATATGCGATCCGTTTCTGCGTATTTGCACTAGTTTCAAAGTTAGCTTTTGTGTTTAACCCTCATTATCTACTATCTCCACGCTGCATTGTTCCTTAATTACGGTCGCTGATTATTACAATGTAAAGCTCACCTCGGTGTCCTATTGTTCGTAATGAGTACCTGGCTAATCACTTACGTCACCTCAATTTCTTACAAGATTTTAAATAAGTAAATAAAACTTGATCAATTTTTTATTACATTTCATAAAACAAGATTCAAACATTTTATTCAAAAACATATCATTTTTAAGTGTGTCACTACCAAATTCAGTCTGAAACTCTGACAATGACTTGTTATGAAACTTGTATAACAATTAACAAGTACATTAAACAGTACTCTCCACACACAGAAGTCCAATCATTTTGTAGCCTGATAATATTATAACGCCATTTTCTTGCATTTCTATTCAAAAACATTTTGTGCATTCCCGTAGGGAAGCGACCATATGTATCAAAATATTCACCGATGCCATGTTTGTCTATGTGAATAGCTATCCAGTGAGATCCTGGTTTTGAGTCCGGGTCCAAATTGCTTATAAGATATGTAGGAGTCGTTATATGCATTGGCAATCGATTCGCGGCATATACACTATTTTTTAGACATATGAAATAATGAATGAATAAACAAAAGAAACATAGCTTTAGTACTATATTTTTTTTCATAATATCCACACACTATTAGGTAAACACTCACACTCACACACACACACACACACACACACACACACACACACACACGTTACACATTATAACTCAAATATATCATACATGTGACTTTTCTTAGCTTCTATAGTCAACAGTTACATTACGGTTTTATCTACTTTTCTATAATATTATCAAACTCTGCAAATACAATACAGTCAACCGTTTGAGAGAGACTAGAATCAATTGATATCCCATTTCCTTCATTAAAGAAATGTATACCAGTGCCAGAAAATTATGTATGATAGGTTGAAGTGAACATATTAGATACCATTGTAGGATGGTTGTAGAGTTTTTGAAGGCACTTGTTGCTGTCCATATTCTCTGTATATACAAATGAATTCATACCATAAGTTTCAAAATTAAAAGGATTCTTACTAATGATTAAAATATAATGTTGCATGATTTACAAATCACCTACAATACAATACAATCCTATGATAAATCTTTTGAGTACTTGCCCCCGGAATATTATCAAGCTTTTTTTTCTTATCAGTGGAAAGTCGTAATATCATAAACGTTATTCACAATTATTATTATTGAGCCATTCTTAGCATCAATTTAATGGTACAGCATACAATAGATACACTTTCACATTCTTTACTAATAATTATTCCTGTGAGTCACTAAAAGAACAGGATAACTTAATGGTTAGGACATATTTAGATAAGATTGCAAAACCTCATAATATCATTTTTAAATTAAAAAAAGTAATTTAATATTTATTAAGTTTTCCTATAACAAAAAAACATACGATAATAATTCTATAAACTAATTATATTCTTAATCCGTATCCGTAATAGCATATTCCGTATACGCCCATAAGTATTGTACTTTGTTATGAGATAATATTTTATACTAATTTTTTTTTTATTTTACTAACTAGTTTGTAATACTTTGTTTCGAGTAGCTATACTTTTATACGTATAATATTGTACTGAATGTATAATTTTTAAAGTTTCATTGTATTACAACATTGTAAAATATAATATTTAATCAAGATTTTCTTAAAAACATAAAGTTTTAAATTATGTTACTCATATGAGTTTCAATCAAAATTTGAATATAATATATTTCAAATTCATTAAAGCTTATTTCATTATTTTCAAAAACTTTTTAGAAAATAACAAATCGTGGTTTTCTTATAAAAAAATATTTCAAATTTATTAAAGCTTTTTTCATTATTTTCAAAAACTTTTTAGAAAATTATAAAAATTAAATACGTTTTTTGAATTTAATATAATATTTCAAATTGATTAAAGCTTATTTCATTATTTCAAGAACCTTTAAGAAAATTTCAAAACTTTTTTTTTATAAAATATATTTAAAATTTATTAAAGCTTATTTCATTATTTCAAAAATTTTTAAGAAAATTACAAAACATGTTTTTTTATAAAATATATTTCAAATTTATTAAAGCTTTTTTTCATTATTTTCAAAAACTTTTTAGAAAATTATAAAATGTGTTTTTTTAATACAATATATTTCAAATTTATTAATGCTTGTTTCATTATTTTCATAAACTTTTTAGAAAATTATAAAGTTTTTTTTTATTTAAAATATTTCTAATTTATTAAAGCTTGTTTAATTATTTTCAAAACCCTTTTAGAAAATCATAAAATGCGTTTTTTATTTTTATAAAAATATTCAAATATGTTCAATGTTGAAATTCAAATCTATGAAACATAGAATTTTCACATTTTCACTCAAAAATAAATGAAACATGTTTATCATAATCTCTAAATATATCAAACTTTATAAGTCACATAAAATCAATTTGTAGAAACCAAAATATATTAAAGGTCTTTTGAAATCTTGTGATAACGAAGAAATAAATTGCATTTGTGAGTATATTCATAACGTTCTACAATTTAAAGTACCACTCAAAGTACAGGAGAAAAAAAATTAGAATGTTATGAATATACTCACAAATGCAATTTATTTCTTCGTTATCACAAGATTTCAAAAGACCTTTAATATATTTTGGTTTCTACAAATTGATTTTATGTGATTTATAAAGTTTGATATATTTAGAGATTATGATAAACATGTTTCATTTATTTTTGAGTGAAAATGTGAAAATTCTATGTTTCATAGATTTGAATTTCAACATTGAACATATTTGAATATTTTTATAAAAATAAAAAACGCATTTTATGATTTTCTAAAAGGGTTTTGAAAATAATTAAACAAGCTTTAATAAATTAGAAATATTTTAAATAAAAAAAAACTTTATAATTTTCTAAAAAGTTTATGAAAATAATGAAACAAGCATTAATAAATTTGAAATATATTGTATTAAAAAAACACATTTTATAATTTTCTAAAAAGTTTTTGAAAATAATGAAAAAAAGCTTTAATAAATTTGAAATATATTTTATAAAAAAACATGTTTTGTAATTTTCTTAAAAATTTTTGAAATAATGAAATAAGCTTTAATAAATTTTAAATATATTTTATAAAAAAAAAAGTTTTGAAATTTTCTTAAAGGTTCTTGAAATAATGAAATAAGCTTTAATCAATTTGAAATATTATATTAAATTCAAAAAACGTATTTAATTTTTATAATTTTCTAAAAAGTTTTTGAAAATAATGAAAAAAGCTTTAATAAATTTGAAATATTTTTTTTATAAGATAACCACGATTTGTTATTTTCTAAAAAGTTTTTGAAAATAATGAAATAAGCTTTAATGAATTTGAAATATATTATATTCAAATTTTGATTGAAACTCATATGAGTAACATAATTTAAAACTTTATGTTTTTAAGAAAATCTTGATTAAATATTATATTTTACAATGTTGTAATACAATGAAACTTTAAAAATTAAACATTCAGTACAATATTATACGTATAAAAGTATAGCTACTCGAAACAAAGTATTACAAACTAGTTAGTAAAATAAAAAAAAAATTAGTATAAAATATTATCTCATAACAAAGTACAATACTTATGGGCGTATACGGAATATGCTATTACGGATACGGATTAAGAATATAATTAGTTTATAGAATTATTATCGTATGTTTTTTTGTTATAGGAAAACTTAATAAATATTAAATTACTTTTTTTAATTTAAAAATGATATTATGAGGTTTTGCAATCTTATCTAAATATGTCCTAACCATTAAGTTATCCTGTTCTTTTAGTGACTCACAGGAATAATTATTAGTAAAGAATGTGAAAGTGTATCTATTGTATGCTGTACCATTAAATTGATGCTAAGAATGGCTCAATAATAATAATTGTGAATAACGTTTATGATATTACGACTTTCCACTGATAAGAAAAAAAAAGCTTGATAATATTCCGGGGGCAAGTACTCAAAAGATTTATCATAGGATTGTATTGTATTGTAGGTGATTTGTAAATCATGCAACATTATATTTTAATCATTAGTAAGAATCCTTTTAATTTTGAAACTTATGAATTCATTTGTATATACAGAGAATATGGACAGCAACAAGTGCCTTCAAAAACTCTACAACCATCCTACAATGGTATCTAATATGTTCACTTCAACCTATCATACATAATTTTCTGGCACTGGTATACATTTCTTTAATGAAGGAAATGGGATATCAATTGATTCTAGTCTCTCTCAAACGGTTGACTGTATTGTATTTGCAGAGTTTGATAATATTATAGAAAAGTAGATAAAACCGTAATGTAACTGTTGACTATAGAAGCTAAGAAAAGTCACATGTATGATATATTTGAGTTATAATGTGTAACGTGTGTGTGTGTGTGTGTGTGTGTGTGTGTGTGTGTGTGAGTGTGAGTGTTTACCTAATAGTGTGTGGATATTATGAAAAAAAATATAGTACTAAAGCTATGTTTCTTTTGTTTATTCATTCATTATTTCATATGTCTAAAAAATAGTGTATATGCCGCGAATCGATTGCCAATGCATATAACGACTCCTACATATCTTATAAGCAATTTGGACCCGGACTCAAAACCAGGATCTCACTGGATAGCTATTCACATAGACAAACATGGCATCGGTGAATATTTTGATACATATGGTCGCTTCCCTACGGGAATGCACAAAATGTTTTTGAATAGAAATGCAAGAAAATGGCGTTATAATATTATCAGGCTACAAAATGATTGGACTTCTGTGTGTGGAGAGTACTGTTTAATGTACTTGTTAATTGTTATACAAGTTTCATAACAAGTCATTGTCAGAGTTTCAGACTGAATTTGGTAGTGACACACTTAAAAATGATATGTTTTTGAATAAAATGTTTGAATCTTGTTTTATGAAATGTAATAAAAAATTGATCAAGTTTTATTTACTTATTTAAAATCTTGTAAGAAATTGAGGTGACGTAAGTGATTAGCCAGGTACTCATTACGAACAATAGGACACCGAGGTGAGCTTTACATTGTAATAATCAGCGACCGTAATTAAGGAACAATGCAGCGTGGAGATAGTAGATAATGAGGGTTAAACACAAAAGCTAACTTTGAAACTAGTGCAAATACGCAGAAACGGATCGCATATATCGATCCGGCATGGTCCAAAACCCCTATTTTGACACCAAACTCTTTTTTTTTTTTTTAGGCGATGTCACCCCTCGAACCGACAAAAAGTGATCGAGAAAGTTTGCGAGCCGTGAGCGGGGGGTAGGGTGGACCCAGAATCGTGATCCAGAACCCGCGAAAGCACACTACTGCGGGCGAAGCCGCGCGGAACATCTAGTTTAATAATTAATATATTCCTTCAACATTCCGATATTCAAAGTTTAAAAAATACTTTTGATTTTCTACACACGTTACCTACCTCCTTGCTGCTGCGGAACACTTCATGGGCGAGTCCAACTCGCATTTGGCCGCTTTTTAGGGTTCCGTAGTCAACAAAACCCTTATAGTTTCGGTCTGTCCGTCTGTCTGTCTGTCCGCGGTTTTGCTCAGCGACTATAGGACCTACAAAGCTGTAATTTGGCATGAATGCACTTATTAATAATGGCAACAAAATGGTACATAAAATCTTAAAAAAAAAATTTTAATGGTTCCTTCCATACACATCAAGCGGGGATGAATTTTTTTTCGCGTCCACCCCATCGTGTGGGGTGTCGTTGGATAGGTTTTTTAAAAATATTATGAGTATTCATAGATCATTTTCCGATTTAGGGATCCGTTTGTGAAATAGTAAGTTTTAAAGTGGAAAAAATCGTTAGAGTCCAGTGTCCCCCCCTTCTACCAGCTAAACGGTTGCTTCTGGAAATGTGAAAAAATTCACGGGAGTAGGAAATATGCTGAATTTAAAAGGAAAACTATCACGGCTAAGTCAATCAACTAAAAAAACGTATTCGGCGAAGTATAAAGGAACTTTTCGTTCAAATTCCTTTGAAAGTAACTGAGATGATGTTGTTAGTAGTGTAAAACAAGTTATAAATGTACATTCATTGACCACACAATTTTCACCGACACGCACTTGGCCGGTTTTTACGTTAGGGTCAGGGACCGAACGCCCGTGGCTCCCATACAAAAAACACAATTTTTTGCATACTTTCTGATTTCTCTCTGTAACGGTACGGAACACTTCGTGACCGACTCGCACTTGGCCGATTTTTTATTATTATTTGCTTTAAATGCTTAAGCTTAACCTAACTATAACCATTAAAGGTGTTTATTTATGTATATTTTTGTAATAGAGGTACTAGGTAGAGTAGGGCGCCATCGTGCGCCGTTACAAATAACTGCGCCGCACGTTGAAAGAGATTGGGAACCCGTGCTGTTAGCTATAAGTAATTAAAATTGCTGAAACTGTGTCTTCATTTTATTGCTAAGCGTTAATTTTCCTCGAACGTACCATACTAATCCCGGCGCGCGGCGTGGCACTTTGTAACGTGTACGGCACCTAAAATATTTAATTGTACAATGTTTGGCTCTCTTTAACGACTTTATTTTTAAATTCAGTCCAAGATAGTAATGTGTGTAATATTAAATATCTACACTCCATACCTAATATTAACGAAGAAAAATTTATATGAGACATGACACATACTTAATAATAATTATGAGATACACGAGATTACGGTCTACTTATTATTATATGTGTTTTTTAAGAAATTACATAAATAATTATTATTATTCAAGAAAACCTACTACCACTTTCTTAAATAATGGCGACAATAAGTACTTCCGATTTCCGGTGTTACATCTTGTAGTGCCGACATAAGGCGTGGTCCACATTGTTATATAAAAATAGAAGGCGTTCGGCCAAGCTATAACAAAATAATCACACACGACTAAAATTATCTCTAAAGTGTATCTTAACCGTATCTAACTGTAATCATTATTTTATAGCTCTGAGATAGTTAAAAGTAAACTGCGGCTAGTCACGAAAGTGATATCGAAGTTCGAACGTGCGACTGTGTCACTGTTTCCGAACGTTTGTGCTCTGACGTTTCGAACTTGTGAAAATACGTCTTGTGTCTTGTTGTCAAAATCAGTTTTCCAAAGTGTTGAAAAGTGCGAAAACATGATTGAAGAAACGAAGCAAAAAACTTTTCTCGGATTCGATTTTAGTACACAAAGGGTAATTTTAATTAATCTTAAATTAAACAATTACATTAAATATTGTTTAATTAGTGCATACCGGTATAATTATTCTAAAAATCATTTTATATTAGTTTTGTACCTAATATCTTAGGAAATAATTATTAAAGTATAATATTTACTGCTATATTTACATAAAGACTGACAATGAGAAATAATAAAGTTATATTTCTAGATTTACTGTATAGTTACTGAAGCAGAACTTGGAATGGTTTTATCAAGAATAATTAACCTAATTTAATAAATATAACAACTCATAGTTAAATGTTATCCTTGTTACTATACAATTATAGAAAATTTGATAAGAAACAAAATTTGTTAGTGAATTTTGCATTAAATTGAAAATTAATAATGATTAATTTAATGTTTTAGTTAAAAGCATTAGCAATCGGTGAGGATTTTGTGATACAGCACGAGGCAGATGTGGAATTTGATGTTGACTTACCAGAATTTAGGTAATATTTTGTAGTCATTTCTAAATATAAATTTATATATTAATTAAAAGGAAGTTGTGAAAGTAAAAAAAAATATATGTTTGTGAATATTTTTTAGAACATCAGGTGGAGTGGTCCGTGGTGAGCGGGGTGAGGTGACTGCACCCCCTTTACTATGGGTTAAGGCCTTGGATATGGTACTAGACAGGCTAATAGTCGCAGGCGTCGACTTCTCTAATGTAGAGGCATTATCAGGAGCTGGACAGGTATGATGAACCCTTTTCACTAACATTTGAATTACATAAAGTACCTAATAAAAATAATTGCAACTTCAGCAACATGGATCAGTCTGGTGGGCCAAAGGTGCAGAGAATAAGCTAGGCAATCTGTCACCTGATGACTTTCTCCACACACAATTAGCTACAGCATTCCACACAAATTCTCCCGTGTGGATGGACTCAAGTACATCAGCTGAATGCCGGGCATTAGAGGAAGCTGTTGGTGGCAAACAGGTAATAAAACTTTTAAAATCTTTATGAAGAATAAGATTGACCTTAATTAGTCACAAGAACTGTTTTCTACTGTATCTTGTTTTCAGAAACTAGCTGAAATCACTGGATCAACAGCATATGAGAGGTTTACAGGACCCCAAATAAAAAAGATGTTCAATACTAAGCCCCGGGTTTACCAGGCAGCTGAAAGGATATCCCTAGTTTCTTCTTTTGCCTGCTCACTATTTCTTGGTAAAATAGCACCTATTGACCTCTCTGATGGCTCCGGAATGAACTTGCTAGATATCCACAAGAAGACCTGGTGTGAAGCTGCTTTAAAGGTACATCTTTCAGTTTCTTTTAATCCTTCAGTCTTAAAATCCAATTTAATAAGCATATTGTTGTTCTCATGTGAAGAAGAATATCACACCCAATTAATGCTAATAATTTTATTATATTAAAAGTATGTTTTTAATTGCTTTCAGGCCTGTGGTGATGAAACTTTAACTAATAAATTAGGCGAACCAGTGCCTTCGTTTACATGTTTAGGAGATATTTCACCATATTATGTGCAGCGATATGGATTCAAGCCTGATTGTAAAGTTATAGCCTTCACTGGAGACAACTGCTCTGCTCTTGCAGGTAACATAAAGAATGACCATTAGAGACAATTCATAGGCAGATGGGAGGCCTAATTTACTTGATTGGGTTATGCTAAGTCATTGTTAGTTGTGATCTTAAGATGTGCATTTCTTGAAATTTTCCTGATAGTATTTATTCATATAATATTTTAATGATATGAGAATTATTACATCACAATATAATAAAAAAAAAGGTTGACCTAACAAACACTGTGATAGCTTATCTCAAGCTATGTTGACCCAAGATATAAACATATTAAAGCACAATTTGTGGCAAATCTCAAGAGGGCTATTTGATAAGATAAGGTGTTTGTACAGATATGATAATCTTATGAATTGAAGCTCTATGTGACTATGTGTTGTTTGTTTTATATTGTTATCAAAAAGAATTTGCATACCTTTTAGTTTCCCTTATAAAAAAAAAAAAAAAAAAAAAACTTTTTCACTTATAATATTTGAACTTTCTCTTTACTAATGAGATAATATTATGGCAACTCAAAATATTTTACAGGTCTAAGATTACAAGAAGGTTGGGTGGGTCTCAGCCTAGGTACTAGTGACACGCTAGTGCTAGGTCTGGGCGAGCCCAGTGCTCCACTAGCCGCCCACGTGCTAGTGGGTCCCACCAAGTCCGTGCCGTACATGGCCCTGCTGTGCTTCGCGAACGGCTCTCTGACGCGCCAGGCTCATAGAGACCGGCTCGCTGGCGCCAGCTGGGACGCCTTCAATGAGCTGCTGCAATCCACTGTTAGGGGCAACATGGGATATATGGGTAAGGAGTTTATAGATATCACGCCTCAGCAGCTGAGTTTTGCTTTGGCTTTTCAAGACTATTTCATTAATCATTACACAAGATCTTCGAATATTTTTTTATTGGTACTTAAACGTAAATGAGGCACTTTCAAGTAACTTGATTGCATGTTCATAAATAAATAAAAATAAATCATTTGAATATCAATCAAGTCCATGCTTGATTAATCCTTCGATCGCGGATTCTTGGAATCTATTGTTATTCTATTGTTGTCGCGATCACCGGTCCTCTTATGGGGCTTGATAGGTTAACATTCAAAACATTCCAAAAGATTCTTTCAATGCTACCAGGCCATCCTGGTAGCAATGAAAGAATTACAGTTCTAACGGCCGCACTAATAGTCATTACTCAAATGATTACTTAACTTTAATTTAATTAAGACTTTAACATAAACTCTTCATTAAATTAAAGTTAAGTTATCACGGCTGCCATACAAATAACAGCTCTACGTATTTACCAATAAGGTGAGTTTCAGGTATCTACTACGACACCCCGGAGATTCTCCCGCGGGCGGGGGCGGGGCGGTGGGTGGTAGACGCGCGGGGGGCGGCGGTGCAGCCCGCGCCGCAGCTCGAGGCGCGCGCGCTGCTCGAGGGACAGGCGTTAGCGAGGAGGGCGCACGCTGAGGATATGAACCTTAAGTTGCGTGAGTACCTCCTTAAAAATTTACACAATAAATTGAGGAGCTGGCGATCAAAACGCGTTAATTACCATCTGGTCAAAATACTTTTTTTGTACATTCCGGAGGTTCTTGGCCTGCTGAATTCGAATCTCAACTCCAAATTGGCCCACTACGCTGGCCTTTCATGTAGAGCCGCAATAAAATTTGATTTTATGTAATTAACGCGTTTTGTTCGCCAGCTCCTCTATAGGATGTTCACAATTTTATATAGGTAAATTCATGACGTTGAGGTATTTGTGATTTGTCATAAGTCATAAGATTATTGTACAAGTCAAAAGTAGCTATTTCAACAGTGAACTATATACAGGGTGTAACAAAACTAAGTGATAAGATAATACTTAGGGTGGTGTACACTGTACGTGTTCGGTGTTCCTCGTAGGGAGTTCACTTTGAAAGTAGCAGCGCTGAAAGACCTTTTTTTCACTTTTGTATGGGGAAACTCGTGACGCTGGGGCGCGTGCCCATACAAAAGTGATTTTTTTATCTTTTAGCGTTTCTAATTTATCACTTAGTTTTATTACACCCTGTATAAGCAATGCATTGAAATGTTTTGTTGCAATATGAACTGATCCCTTAAAGTACTATAGTTTTGCACGTATTTCAACTGCAGGCTGTGTAGTGTAGTAGGAATAGCTCATATAATTACATCCAAAAAGCCAAAAGGATATTTTGACGCTACATCATTCGTCGTGTCGTCGGTTCGCTCAGCTAAAGTGTCTTTACACATAGTACGAGATTTCACCTCATATTATATGAATAGTCTTTCTTATATATAAAAATGTATTTTCAAATGTCGCGCTAAAACTCGAAAACGGCTGAACGGATTGGGCTGATTTTAGTCTTTAAATATTCGTAGAAGTCCAGGGAAGGTTTTAAAGTGACACGAAATTCACCGGGACAGCTAGTTAATGAATAAATATGATTGTATACAGACAAACAGTCACGCGTGGTGGCGACGGGCGGCGCGTCAGTCAACAAGCACCTCCTGCAGATATTCGCCGACGTCTTCCACGCACCGGTCTACGTGCAGGTACTATTAAGGTTCCGTACTCAAGGGCTAATGGAAAATTACTGAGATATTACTGTCTGAGAACAGCACTTTTTTTACAAAGGCGGTTGTTTACAAAAGGGGCGGCAAAAATCGGTTTACGTCTCGTAAACAATCTACACTCTACATACACTTATTGAAATGTAAACTAATAGTAGAGATAAACTACGATAACATGGCGCGTCCCTCCAAATTACTGATTCAATTGTGTTGTCACATCCTTATGAAAGAGTTTGTATGTAGGTAGGTACTAAGTATTCAACCAATCAACCAGTACTCGTAATATTTCACACAATGTCACTTATTACTTATTACCAAGATTTGTTGGTCAACTAATCATAACTAGCCGACAGCGCAAGACAACGCACTTCAAACGTTTTGAATTTTCGAGGGGCGCGCCATGTTATCGTAGTTTATCTCTTCTGTCATTGGTTGAATACTTATTACATACAAACTCTTTGATCTTTCATAAGGATGTGACTACACACATTGAAACTGTAATTTTGCGGGGCACGCCATGTTATCGTAGTTTATCTCTATTAGGCTCAACTCACACTAGTGCAGAGTCATTTTAATCATTCATCCCTATTGTTTTGCGTATTTTTAAAGCAGAAAATTGTACTTAAATATTAGAACAGTAGAGATGTATATGCTTTGGCTAAAAACATGACGCGTCGCTTTGCCTTTGCCCCAGTGTGAGTTGAGCCATATCCTTATGCCAGATGCATTGAATGAAAGAGGCGTTATTGAAAAAACTGTTATCGGTGTAGGATCAGCACGCAAACGCGGCGCTGCTTGGTGCGGCGATCCGCGCAGCAGAGGTGTGGGCTGAAACTAAAGGCGTGCAGTTGAAAGGTAACTTACAATTTATTGAAATACTTAGTAAGAATTTCTCAGCTGCCTATGTATTATAGTCCAAGGTGATATTATATAGTCCAAGGTGATGTCAAAATATCATACATTTTGATTTTTCTGTAATGTTTATAATGTTCAGAAAAACTAGTTTTTTCCAAACATTATGGCCTAATAATATTAATTTTAGTTTGAAATATTTAATCTCTCTGAAAGTCCCATGTTTTTGTCAGAAAAATTTACACAAAGTTTTAGGTTTTCGCACACACAAACGAATTTTGGCCAAACGATGCGGACAAGAAGTAGTTTCTTAATAAATACTTGATTATAAAATACGCTTGTTTCCCAGGTTCCGAGCTCACCGTCACTCCGGTGGCAACTCCGTACGCCGACGCCGAGACTATATACACGCCCATGTTGGACCGATACAGGAAAATGATCGAGAACATTCCTAAACTAGAATAATGCGCTTTTACTACACAACGTTCCATTAGGTTTATCTCATGACAAACATTCCTCATTTTACTACGAGCAGATGTGCAATATTTATAGCAATTTTTATATTTATTATACATATAACATAATATAATATATACTTACAACATTTTGTATTTAGTTAAGTATGTGTATTTCTAAATCGTTTTCTAAAGTTTTTAATAATAATTGTTTACTAGTTCTAATATTATTATTAATGTTTAAGTGATTGTTTTCTGATCAGTGTTATTTTAATTTTAAATGTAATAAAATACTCAATTTTAATTACCTAGTCTAATAAAGTAACAGTAAGCGGGCTTATTTTACCATAGGTCACAGTAATTTTATATACTTACATCACATCTAAAATAGTTTGCGGTGATATGCATCTGAAACTGTATGAGTTTATACAGTTATATACAGGATGTTCCAAAACTCAACGATAATCTGGGACCGGATGAATGGCCAAGTTACACCAGTTCCGGGAAAAATAAAATAAAAATTCCATATCACTTGGTTTACCGATAATAGACAATTTTGTAAAAAAGTCGAAATTCGACACCGTTGGTCGCATTTTCAAGTCCTGTGATCACCAATGTCACAATTTCGCTGTAATTTTTTTTAATTTTGAGATCTTCATTAACGATGCTATTAATCGCAACTACGAATTAATGCAAAAAACATTGTTAATTTAATAAAATAAGTTAAGTTTCAGTGAATCATGGTTCACAAAAATATTGTTCGTTAACTTTGACACTTCATTTTGAAAAAAAAATGTACTACGCCAACTTTTGAAATAACTACCCTTGGAAAGTTATTTCAAAAGTTGGCGCATTTTATCAAGATTTAAAAATGGTGCAACACTAGCCACTTTTGTTGCCATTAAAATTTTTATTTCTCATTTTTTCCAAATTGAGCTCATTTTGAACAACTCAAGATTAGGAATTTTTGTTACTAAAATTTGTTATTTTTTGTTTCTGGTCTGAAATAAAATTACTATTTTTAGTAAAGAGGTAATTCAGTCAGTTAATAACCAAGCTTATTGTAAAAAACATAATAATAATTAATAAAACAATGAAAGAACCGTCGTAAAACTTTTTATTTAATTATTCTCCTTAAACTACAGTAAATGTTCGAATTGTTTGCCTCCGGCACGAATACAGACTCTGCAGCGCCTTACAAAAGACCAATTCGAACATTTACTGTAGTTAAGGAGAATAATTAAATAAAAAGTTTTACGACGGTTCTTACATTGTTTTATTAATTATTATTATGTTTTTTACTATAAGATTGGTTATTAACTGACTGAATTACCTCTTAAAAATAGTGATTTTATTTCAGACCAGAAACAAAAAATAACAAATTTTAGTAACAAAAATTCCTAATCTTGAGTTGTTCAATATGAGCTCAATTTGGAAAAAATGAGAAATAAAAATTTTAATGGCTAGAAAAGTGGCCAGTGTTGCACCATTTTTAAATCTTGATTAAATGCGCCAACTTTTGAAATAACTTGCCAAGGGTAGTGTAGTACATTTTTTTTTCAAAATGAAGTGTCAAGTTAACGAACAATATTTTTGTGAACCATGACTCACTGAAACTTAACTTATTTTATTAAATTAACAATATTTTTTGCATTAATTCGTAGTTGCGATTAATAGCGTCGTTAATGAAGATCTCAAAATTAAAAAAAATAACAGCGAAATTGTGACATTGGTGATCACAGGACTTGAAAATGTGACCAAGGGTGTCGAATTTCGACTTTTTTACAAAATTGACTATTCTCGCTAAACTGAGTTATATGGAATTTTTATTTAATTTTTCCCGGAACTGGTAAATTTGGCCATTCATCCGGTCCCAGATTATCGTTGAGTTTTGGGACACCTGTATATTTTCGTTATATCCGATGGAGCTTATTTTTACTAGGAACCAAAGTCAATTTGCTATAAATTATTATCAATTGTTTTATAAAATAAGTGCTACTTGGAGTAAAATTTTAACATTATGGCGTAACTCGTAAGTAATTAAGATTTTCTTAGGGGTAGTTTATGAAAAAATCCATTGCTTTATTTACACATTCCTCAAGGAAGACATATTTATATACACATATTGCTTTGTTAAGCTTGTTTTTTACACTTTTTAATAAAATGTTATTACTATCGAAGAATTTTTATATTTTATCTTAGATATCCATCTAAAAAAACTGTAAAGTGTACTAGGCACTTAAGGGTTGGACCTCATCTGGCAGCAATCGCATTGGTTCCGCCTGTGCTACCACGTGCTGCAGTGTGCTGCCGCATGCGAACGCGCGCTGTCGCATTCCGCAGACAAAAAGATGCAAGTGATCGGCGGTGAAAGGATGCGTTAGCATGCTATCGCGCGCTTCAGCGTTCCGGAGTTTCCCTGCCGACCATTGCATTTTGTCCGTGATGCCGATCGCCTCGAGGATTCCGCCGCATGCTATCGCATTACTCTTTCTGTCTCGGTCTAGCAAATGGCAGTTCTAAGCGACAGAAAGAGAAAGGGCGACGGAAAAAGGCGATTCTGTGCTGCCAGATGAGGTCCAACCCTACGGACCTCATCTGGCAGCACGTCGTTTGAACTCACGTCTGTGCTGCCAGATGAGGTCCTTAGGGTTGGACCTCATCTGGCAGCACAGACGTGAGTTCAAACGACTTTTAACAAGATACAGATAGACAGAATGAATAATACAGACAAGGTAAAAAAAAGTATAGCATAATTATTATATCCATCATGTTATTACATTTTCTATGAGTACAGTCTGGGTGCCTATCTATTCAACGCATGATATTATGGACGTATTTTATAAAGCTTTGTATTAAGTTTTTTCCTAAACTATTTTGAAGTAACTTTACTACTTTGAAACTATTTTAACCTATCAACACCCAAGCGGTCGAATTCGACCGCGTAAAGCGTAAACAATAGATTTCCAAGAATCCGCGATCGAAGGATTATTAATACATATTAAGACATATTTCAATTTCTAAATTATATTTATTCTGTCTAATAAAGATAACAGCATCGACTTTTCACAATGGTAAAATTGTATAATATAATCAAATAACTTATTTCTTTCGGCCACCGCGCTCCTTGATTTGCAGCTGTATAGACGATCCCGGCGCCACGTTGTAATAAGCGAGTGTGTTCGTATCCTTGAAGAACAGACCCTGAAACAAAAAACAATAACTGATTAAGCTGGGAACAAATTATCGGACGAACGTCCGCGGACGTTTTCATCGGATGCGGATAGTGTTTAAATATTTAGTAGTAAACCTAGGTAATTACTATTTTAAGCTGAAAAATAACTCAAACATGTTTAATATTTTCGTATGAGGAAATGATTTTGGTATTAGAGATCGTCTAAACTGAAATGACGCGCCCCACTACTTAATTAGTCTATTTAAATGTGTGAGTGCAAATATTAACAACACTTCATCTGTGTGGGAGCATCGATTTATTAGTAAACTACGATCTCTGAGTGTACAAGACGGTTGACTAGTCGGGCAATAAATCCGATATCGCTCGCGCTATCGAGCAGCGCCGCGTCATTGTATGAAACAATACGTCCTCTCCTCTCGCGCGTTTAACATTAACTAAATTAGTTGGACAACAAATCCGAGAATAACCGGCAACTGAGCGACCAATTATAATAGCAGAGTTTTACCTACCAATAAAACTCTTATTAAGTCCGGAACCTTATTCAAGGCCTTTAAACAAAATTGAGATGGTAGTCTTCCGTTTCCTGCCGTAATATTGATCGTTGTAGTTCCTTTCCGGTCTTTTTGGCGCCAAGATGGCGATGGCGGTAAGTTGGCGGTATCCGGTGTTCACCAGGTGAGGCGCGCGCGCTTTCTTCCTCATTGCAGTCTCAATTTTTAGCACCAGGCAAACCTTACTGTAAGGCCTTGAATAAGGTTCCGGACATAATAAGAGTTTTATTGGTAGGTAAAACTCTGCTGTTATGTCCTATCACTGTTATTCAAGGCCTTTAAACAAAATTGAGATATTGTTTGTTGTCGCCTGGTGAACAAGACGCCAATGTGAAGAATCAAAATGATTATGAGACACGAGTTAGTTATATATATTTTTAATGATTTAGTATTTTAAGTTGTGTATGGATATTTCTTATTTATATTCCAAAAAATAAATAAAATCAATTACTATTTATTACATAGGTATTTGCATACATTTTAATAATTACAATTTGTTCAAAACCTTAGGTTTGATAAATTATATATTAATTTATAATAACGTACATATTTTTACAAAACTATGTAACGGGTTCAAAAAGATTAGTAAAGAATTAGGTACTGGTAAAAGAAATCAGCTAAGAAGCTACTTCCTTTCATAGAAAGGAAGTAGCTTCTTAGCTGATTTCTTTAAATAAAAAAAGGTCAGTAAATATAAAAAAAAAAAAAATAAGTATAGACTTGGTTTTTTTTATATTTACTGACCTATTTGCTCTAACTAAAATTTTATCCAAGGGCTCTTTACCAAGCCAACTCCTAGAGGCAACGGAGACCGTACGCTTCCCAGAGTTGCCTCAACACCGGCTTCTTTTAAAATCAACTTAACCCATCCAGAAATTACTGTTCTAGAAACAGCTTTTGCTACTCCCCGAGATACAAATAAATGTTCGATGCCGGCTTCTTTCCGTCTATCGCAACCTAGAACAAGTGATTTTGGTACGGGATCAAGATTTGGATTTTCATTGTTCGAAAAGAGTTTCCAACCTAATTAAATGTGGGATTCTGAATCGGTTTTAGAAACGTACATTGGTCAGAAAGTCACAGTATCACTTTCACTATCATCTACAAGGGAGTCCTGTGACACGCTTAATAAAGTCAAGTCGTGCACTCTACGACCCGAGTATAATATTATGTTATAGTAAAATGGCGCATCGCCTGAAAACTTGACATAATTTTTTACAATTTACGCTACTCGTAGATAATAAAGGTATTAAAACACGTCTAGTGGTCCAAACTGTACTCGGCTTTATTACATTTTTGAACATTATTTGTTGAAATGGTGTTCCAATTTTTCTTCTTCAAAACATGAGAGGCAAGACTAGCACTATTATTTGTATTGCAAAGTGTAGAAACAACTGACTTATGAACTAGGATTGTTTTGTAAGCTAGATTATTTTTAAATGTAAATCAGCTAAAAACTGCACTAATTGAGACCCCGAGGAGTTGGTAGGCCGGACCCCCAAAACTTTGCACCAATTTAACCATCCGATTCAAATCTCCATCGTCAGGTCTTGTACTCGTGGAGGGGGAAGGCCCATTGATACATACAGAAAGTTCGACACCAAGTCTCAAACCGTGAACGGCGGTGACTCGAGACTTTAGATCCGCTATCCAGAAAGTCTGAGGCCACTTTGAAACTAGTAACAGATACACTTTCACGTGTTAATACACAGAGCCTTGGATAATGTGGACACTGGATAATGTGACGCGGTATAATATTATATCGAATAGATCTAAAATGTAAAATATATATATATATATATATATATATATATAACTCAGTTTCATTATCATTAGAGAATTTGATTTGTTCCTCCCTTCATTTCTTAGGTATGCCACTAAAGATTTTTTATCGCACTGCATAAGGCATAAGCAGAGACGACTTACTTAGTGTAGGACCGTATTCACGTAAATATTTCAGAATAATTGTTAACATTATTTTCTTTTGATTTGAAAATCATTAGGCCAATCTCACGTTTAAAATACACCATTTAATTCAATTCGCTCCCCAACCAGAATTGGAAGCGTCCGTAGTTAGAAAATTAACTAATTTGGGGAGGTGAAGTCGAGAAGACTTTTTACAATTAGCTAACCACCATTCTTACTCAATAGCGTGAAAAGGTAGAGACTGCTTTTCATGGGGGCTACATCGAAGTAAACTGTTGCAATGGGTAAAAGACTTCGATAATTTGAAAATTTGAAAATTTTATTTACACCTCTATTATTTTTAATAAAATCGGACAAAAGCGGGGCTAAAATGGACGCTTTGGAGTCATATTATGAATCATTATGGTTTTTTTTTTTTATTTATTTTTTATCGCAAAATCGTCACTCTGCTTGCAATTCATGTCTAGTATAGTTCTTGCAATCTACGAGTGCGCGTTGCCCAGCGACCACTTATCCCAATAGACGCCTAATGTTTTGATTTCTCTTAACAAATAATTGTGTCAATGCGCTGAGGTAAGCGACGCGCGGGGTGAGGGAAGAAATGCATTACGATTGGCCAATTCAAATTCACGGCATGTCATAAATCATAACTAGTGATGGGAAGTACGAGAAGCGCTGGCCAAAAGAAAAAAAACAGTACATAATATTTATTTTATTTTTAAGTGTAGAATGAAGAAAAGACTTTTATAAATTAATATTTAATCATTTTTAAAATGAATTAACTTCGTATAAATTCTCCGAACTGCAGGTTTCTGAACCGAAGATTTTGTAAGAAATACCAATCTTGTAGTTATGTATTTATACATCACACTATTTGCTAAATCCACCACATGATTGGTTTCGTCATAATGAAATTGATGGAAACTTATTTCTGAAAAAAGTTGTTCACTAATAAAGCTGCTTGAAGTTTTATTGACTAAAAACTCAGCTTGGTTCACTTTTCTTTACGCCTCCAATATACAATTTCATGATAACTTCACAGCGACGGCAAATTTTAACAACACTTTGTGATGGGTAGATTAAGCCACCCATGTCTCTGTAAGCTATAAAACTGTTAGCATTTTCGTTTAAAGTAATCAATACCCCTATGCAGGTTTTACATTTCAAATGCTTTATTAAAGAGCTAGCAACAAAACCTGCTATGTACTCAATAGTATTTTCAGCAAACTGAGATAAGCAAATTGATTCTATGGCACTGGCTAAATCTTGATGACTTTCGGTGCCGAACTGAATTTCGCTCTTATCTTCTGCCGTTGTAGTCAAATTTATTCTTTGCAGTGCAGATGAGCAGTTTTGAATTGATATATTCTCTAAAGGTATGCAGTTACCCGTAGATACTTCAACCAGTTCTGTGTGTATCAATATTTTTTTAACACGAGACGTGGTAATGATGATGATGACGATGATGATGATGATGAATTTGAATTGCGTGGTAGCATATGCTTTCTGTACTTAAAACAACGCCGAAACTCCCAAACGTGTATCTATAAGGAGTCAGGAGTTCTCTCAGCATCTTCGAAACCATGGTATACCTTGACCCAATATTTGAATTTTTGGTAGCATATTCTTAGTACACTTCACATAAAACCAAAATCACCATATGTTTCCATATAAATTTCGAGGAGTTCCCTCGATTACTCCTGGATCCCATCAGGTCACCGCTTTTGTGAATATGGTACCAAATTGGAGTGAAACCTAATACAACAAAACAAAAATTTCGAAAATCGGTTCACAAACGGCGGAGTAATCGTTGAACACAAAAAAAATATATCCACAGCCGAACATATAACCTCCTCGTTTTTTGGAAGTCGGTTAAAAATTTAAAAACACATACTTACACACGTTTACAAAAACAATTCATAAAATATTACTCTTTTTCAACAACATGAAAAAAAAACAATTTGTTTAACTGATAAAAAGTCAATCATCGCATCACTAGTGACGCTTGACTCGGCTTGACAGTAATGAAAGAAAGGATAAGGATTACTAGTTTGTGTATGATAGAAAGGGAAATACTTATAAACAAACGTTTTCCTTGACGTATTCGGACCAGCGTAAGTTGAGCTCTGAAGAAATTGATTCCTGACAATATAAATCTTAAAATTGGCTTACCTATGAAAAGTTATGCCGTCTTTGCTAAAATTAGACGATTGGCTACATTTTCCACACCATTTTACTGTACAGGGAGCCATATTTCGCCTTTATCGTATTTTATTTAGTAGTAGACGCATGAGATGTACATAGGTCACGGAAGTGGTCGATAATGAGACAGATTTCGCTGTAATTGTCTCAAGTAAGACCTATTAGTCTTACATGTTGCCAGACAGTATTTGCCTTGCATTAGGCGTCTATTGGGATAAGTGGTCGCTGGCGTTGCCGTTAGTTGTTGAGTGACCATATCTATGCACGCGTACATGGCTCGCTCGCTACTGACTGCTCCGTCGGGTACGCACACTAGCGAAAATGTCTATTCACATTTCCAACTACAAATAAAGGCGACGCGCACTCGTAGATTGCAAGAATTCGTACTAATTTGATATTCGTCAGTTTCACAGTTTTGACAATAATTAGTTTTCTGAATTGATTTGAGAGGAATTGCAAAATGTGACCATTTGAGCCCGGCTGCTCTTTATCAAATAGATATTCGCATGACGGACTAATTTTTAAATTTCAAAAACTATTCTTTACTAGATTTATGGAAAATTCCCGACGTTCAATAATATCAGCACGCCTAACGCAAACTAATTGTAAACAGTCCAAAGAATTTTTTTGAAAATCACCGGAAAAACAATCTTTAATTTTGGATAATAACGATATTTTACTAATATTGTCACTATTTTTAGTCCATACTCCATTGTAATAAATCAGAAACACCCCTTTTTTAACGCATCATTTTGCATTATTACTGAACTCGTAATAGCACCCAAAGACCTATCACTCGTATTCAAATTAAAATTATTTGCTTTCTCAAATTGTTCCAATTCTTCGTTAACCTCCAATTATTCGACAAAACCAGGCCGGGCGTTATAAGTTTTTTGAATATCCGAATAACGGATATTTGACCAATTGTCAGAGTTAAAGTGTTGTAATTACATAATTGAGTGTCTGTAAATGCTCCGAAAAGGCATTCTGAATAGGCTGTTCTTTGAGGTTGGTCGTCAAATCAAAATTAAAAATTGTTCGACGTATTAGAAACAGCGTCATGTTCAATACTTTCGTAGATGTTATCTAAAATATTACTAGCACAATTTTCATCCTGCGCAATCGTATCCAAAAGTGGATAGACACAAGCTAAGAAATTTTGGATCTGACTGACCTGCTTGACAAGGTTTTGCAATATCTCGTCATCCCATTTTCGCTTCCGTTGTGCGACTGGTTCTTCATATGACGATGACGATGTAGAAGAAACACACTCGCAAGCACTTTTATCACCATTATATTTGGACAATGTAATGTTAAAACTTAAATTAAAATTTTCGAAACCACAAACGATCTAGAATAACTTATTAACTGTTTGAGAAAAAGAATATAGATATTTGCAAAGAAACAAAATTTCTTATAATTTTAATAACTTTAACGAACGCTAACACCGTTATACGTCTTTACGGCACAAAACTCAAGACGCCAATGAGGAAGAAAGCGCGCGCGCCTCACCTGGTGAACACCGGAAACCGCCAACTTACCGCCATCGCCATCTTGGCGCCAAAAAGACCGGAAAGGAACTACAACGATCAATATTACGGCAGGAAACGGAAGACTACCATCTCAATTTTGTTTAAAGGCCTTGAATAACGGTGATAGGACGTAATAGCATGTTTATGTGTATTACGTCCATATTTGAGTTGGGGTTGTGTGTGTAAATGTAGAGGTGGGGCGCGTCATTTCGGCTTAGACGAACTCTACGTATGTATGAGAATTTCGATGGCACCCGGCCTCTTAATCAGTCCCTTCGACATACCTCGTAATGCAGCTTCTGCTTGGCGGTGGGCATGTTGGTGGAGCGCTGCAGCATGGACTTGAGCTCACCGACCGTCGATGCCAGTGACACCTGTAGCGGCAGCGCGCGACCGTCCAGCCGCCACTCCGACCGCTCCGGCGCCAGCGGCAGCATCACCTGGAGGTAATGCACAAACAGAGGTTGTTTAAATATATATTTTTGGCAACAAAGAGGCTGTTTATTACAGCCAGTACATTAACGTTTTAAAAAAGAAGTATTAATAGAATACTTATTAAATTAAGAAATTTAGTCTGCATTATATTATACCCCATTCATTTTATGATCAAGAAGCCGAAAGCATAACCTCAACTCAAATCTAAGACTTAAATACTGCTCATTTTCTTTGGTCTCCGTTACCGTCTTTAACGTGAGTGCGCCAGCAAAGTTGTTCAAGTGTATGTATTATATCTTTGACGTACCTACTCAATATATTATGTAAATCAAATATGGATGTAAACAACTACATTAGATTTGAGTTGAGGTTATGCTTTCGGCTGTAATGTTCATAAAAAAAATATCGTACCTGAATGTGCACGGGACCGGGGTGAGCATTGAGCCAGGCCTGCTCGGGCTCCAGGGCGTCCTCGGTGCGCGCGCGCTTAGCGGCCGGTTCGTCCTCCTCCGGCGGCGGCGGCACGCCCACCACGCCCGGCACCGCCACGCCGAAGCCGAACGGCGCGCCCACCGGCGTCGGGATGAGCGGCGGGCGGGGCGCGAGCGGCGGGATCACCATCAGCGGCGGGATGGGCTGCAGCAGCACCGGCTGCGGAGCGGGCGCGGGCGGCGCCGGGGGCGGGACGCGCGCGGGCGCGGGAGGAGGCGGGGCCCGCTGGCCGCCCCGCCCACCCGCCACCGGCTTCGGACCGATCTTCTCCTTCTCCTCGTCCGGTAGAAGACCTTTGACCTGTTGATTGTGATTAGTTTAAGTAAGAAAAGTTATAAATTTGTAAATACATTTGAAAGGGCAAACTTGAACGCGCTAATCTCAGGAACTATAACTGGTCCGATTTGAAAAATTCTTTCAGTGTTAGATAGCCCATTTATTGAGGAAGGCTAGGCTATATTTTATCACGCTAAGACTATAGGAGAATGTAGAAAAAACGGGGGAAATTATTTGAAAGGGCTTATCTCGCGAAGTACTGGAGCAATTTTTATGTTATTTGGCACAGACAAGAAGTAGACCACGTGAAGGATCATAGGCTATCGATTTTAATAATTTTTTTCAGTGGCTATATATTTTATATCCGCGCGACGCTAGTATTATATAAATCAATAATGTCATATATTTTAAGTTAGTTAACCTAACTTGAAATTGACAAAAAATTCCAAAAACAATGCAGTATAATCGTCATACAAGGTAGAGCTTGTCCAATTTGAAATGACGCGCCCCACCCCTTCAAAGTAAATGGAAATATAAATGGAACATTTTTGTACTGTGAATACGAGGGAGGGGCGCGTCATTTCTAATTAGTTTATGTCTACCTTGTGTATCTGCTGTATCTGATCCTCGAGCGTGATGTGCGCGCGCGCGGCCCGCGTGGCGGCCTCCACGCTGGAGGTGTGGCCGTCCCACGTGACCCGCTCGTCGCGTCGCTTCTCCTCCTCGCCGATCTTCTTACCGATGGCCGTCTCCTCGTCGCCCACACCGAAGATGTCGGTACGACGCTCGGCTAGCTGAAAAGTTATAATTTAACAGTTACGAGAAAAGATCTTTAGACACTCCAAAATAAAACTATCGAAATACTTAGCATAGTTTCTCAACGTGGGCGATAACGCCCCTTGTGGGCGTTTGAGTTTGAGAGTAGAAGACCCAGAGAAAATAAGAGGTAAGTGAGATAGCGCAGATGGGGCGTGGGTAGATTAAAAATTATAGTCTAAAAAGGCAAAAAACACACGCTAATCACGTTATTAGCGTGTGTTTTTTTGCCTTTTTTATTTTACTTTAGTATAAAGTACGTACTTTATACTAAAGTAAAATAAAAATTACTATCGTTTATTTTTGTTAAATGTAGGTATTGTAATCATTTTTATCACGTTTTGGCACGAGCTTGAAGAGCGATTAAAATCATCATTACTAAAAACTATAAAATAAAAATATAATATACATGCGCGTGCGGTCTTTATAGGCAAAAAGGCAGTGCTTGCCATTCACAGATAACAGATATTTTAATTTAACTTTCGTACTTTTTAAATGACTCATGACGTTAATTTTTTAATAATACATAATAGTAAAAAATATAGTAAAAAAATGAATATACACATTTAAAACGCCTCAATTTATAAAATAGCAACATGTTATCAGGTACACGCGCGAACGGGTTCACGAGAGGTCAAGATAGGCTCAGTGTTGAGGTGGGGGCGATACCGGTCCGTCCACGTCGTGTCCCTGGGCACCTCCCCCGTGTCATCGTGAGCTTTTTCACGGTGACACGGGAGGGGTGGCGGAACGCCGGTATATGTGTGTTTGTGTGTGTAATTCTGTGTGTGCTTGTGAGATGGATGGGCCTGTGGGCCCCGAAGCCTAAGTTCAGTGCCCGGCGATAGGCTGCATGGCCACTGGGTGTGTAGGTCATTAGGGCACAAAGGTTGACCCAGCCTTAAATGGGAATATATAATGGAAGGTTCGCATGGAAAAAATACTCCCAGGGTGGGTTCCGGCAACGCCGGGGAATCCCACACTCCCGCTTCGGCGGGGGATCGGGCCATGTATACTGGGGGCCCTAAACATGCGGTAGAAGAAAATAACGACTTTGGCTTGAATAAGGAACACGATTCGCATAGTGAACTGGCTGCATTGACGATGTCGCGCGTTGGTCCGGGGCCGATGCCCCTAGCCGCATCGGAAGCGGACTTAACGGCGAATAGGAAGGACGATTCTATGAGGATAGAGTTGTCGGACGGTTCGCGGTTGACCGCGCCGTTACGAAGCAGGAAAGCTAAGAAGAGGGAATTGGAGAGTGATGCTGATGGGTCGCGTGATGTGTCACGTGATGTGTCACGCAATGTGTCGCGTGATGTATCACGTGATACATCTCTAGACCGATCCACGATCAGGGGCGGAGTCACCGTAGAGGAGTTGCTGGGTCGCGATTGGTCGTACTCGGAGTCGGATTCTGGTCCATTAAAGCGCCGACTTGAGGACTTTGGAGCTGCAGCAGACAAGATGGCCAAGGCCAAGCGCGGCAGGGTGAGGGGTACGGCTGGTAGACAGTCTTCGTCTCGCCCTGCAGTTAGGGATACGTCCGAGGAGGCTGGAGATTCCGATATAACGGTCTCTCTTAACCGTAGGGTCTACAGTAGGTCAACTGTAGAACCCATAGATGTTGACGCGATTCCCCCTGGTCCCCTGGATTTTGATCCGGATCAGATGGGAATTGAGGACCTAAAGACGGTGGCAGAAGACGGTATCAAGGAGATCCTGGGCTTGACCGGTCGGAGTACGAACCTGAAAGGGGGTTACTCTAATAAGATCCGTCGGGCTGCAGGAGTCGTGAAGATGGTCCTCGAGACCTTGACCTCTCGTTCGGAGGCTGAAGAGACTCGTCGCCTTAAAGCCGACAATAACCGCTTGAAGCGAGAGGTGGCAAATCTCCGGGAGGAGGTCCGGGCATACCGGAGGGATTTTGAGGAGGCCAAGAAGGAGGTAGCCCAGAAGAAGAGTCCGAGCCCAATGTCCAGCGAACAGCTGGGTGTCTTAGAGGCAAGCATCGCCAGGCTGGTCGGAAACCTGGTTGATGGCAGACTGGCATCATTAGAGGACAGACTGTTGCCTCCTGTTGCTGTTCGTCCTCCACTTGCGTCTGACAACACAAGGATTGCGAAGGAGACTCGGGCTGCAATTGCGGCTAAGAAGGCCCTAGTTGAGCGACCGATGTCTCCGATCTTGGCCCTTCCTCGGATGGAGGTACGGGCGGAGAAGGTGGCGCAGCGATCTGCAGGGAAAGACGATTTCCCTCCGCTGTCTGTTCGCCCCAATTTGAGGCCGGCTCCGACCGCTAAGAAGGGCAAAGGGAAAGGGAAGGGGCAGAAGGAGGCACAATGGTCCAACTTCGGTCCCTCCACCTCCAATGTAGAAGAAAGGAGGGTGGCCCCGCAACAGAATTTGCAGGCACCAGCCACAAAGAAGCAGGCTGCAGATGCGTTTGTGGCAAAGTCACCAGCTGCAAATGCTCCGCCTGCTATGTCGCAGAATGCGACTGCAGAACCTGCTGCAGATGCTGTCACCAAGGAGGCGTGGTCGACGGTAGTAGGAAGGAAGAAGCCGAAAAAGAAGGCTGTGCCACAAAAGAAGGATGTACCTCAGGCCAAACTGGCCAAAGGTGCGAAACTGACTCTGCCTTCTTCTTCGGCAGTTGTTGTAAGGTTGCGCCCTGAAGCTTCTCAAGCTGGGGTCACGTATGGTGAGGCTCTCACCAAAGCCCAGCTCAAAATTGGAAGTGTGAAGGAGTTGGGCATCGGGCCTCTAAAAATAAGAAGTTCGGCCACAGGGGCTCGTCTTATTGAGGTGCCGGGACGCTCCAGTGGAGATAAAGCGGATGTCCTAGCTAAAAAGCTATCGGAGGTGCTAGCTGACGTCGCGGATGTTGTCAGACCGGTCAAAACAACTAGTTTTAGGCTGACTGGCCTGGATGACACCGCGACTCAGGAGCGGATTCGGTCGGCAGTTTCGGTCGAAGGTGGTTGTCCTCTGGAGCAGGTCTGGGTCGGGGAAATAAATCACGGTCCACTTGGAAGCGGCTTTGCCCGCATGACATGCCCTGTGGCAGTGGCCAAAAAGCTACTGCGTCAGGGCTACTTGGTTGTCGGTTGGAGTAAGGTCCGATTGCGGCATGAGGGTACTCGCCCCATGCGCTGTTTTAGGTGTCTGGGTCGGGGACATACTGCACCTTTATGCCCCTCAGATAAGGACCGTGGTGACCTATGCTATAGGTGCGGGCAGCCAGGTCATAAAGCAAGGGACTGCACAGTTGCCAAGGCTCACTGCTTAGTGTGTGCGGAGGCTGGTAGGAGCGCTGATCATGTCATGGGGACAAAGGTTTGCAACCCTCCATCAGTGCGTGGTAAGGTTTCTCTGCCCCCTCGCTCGTCGGGGGCGGGTCCTTCGGTGGCGCCAGAGGCTGAGATGTCCGAATAATGCCTGGATATCTTAGCTTCTTACAGGCCAATATAAATCACTCCGCCGCGGCTCAAGATCTTCTCTTGCAGACCATGGTGGAGTGTGGCATTGGCTTAGGCATTGTGTCGGAGCCCTATTACGTGCCTCCCCAACCATATTGGGCGGGTGATACTTTGGGTTCCGTGGGGCTGGTTGTTAGATCAGGTGCTGGACCTCCTCTCATACCCAGAATGAAAGGAGATGGATATGTGGTAGCTGTTTGGGGGAATGTCGCAATCATCGGAGTGTACTTCTCCCCGAACCGTAATTTAGCGGCCTTGGAACAATTCCTCGATGTTCTAGGGCCCCTAATTAGGCGACTTGCCCCTCTCCCTGTGATCGTGGCGGGAGATTTCAATGCCAAGTCCTCGGCGTGGGGGTCTCCGGTCACGAATCCAAAAGGAAGGGAGGTGGAAGAATGGGCAGTGGCGGCGGGACTGTCCCTTATAAATAGAGGGTCTGTTCCTACGTGTGTGCGACAGACGGGATTTTCCATAGTGGACTTAACGTTTGCCACTCCTGTCATCGCACGCCGGGTGGAAGGTTGGAGAGTTGAAACGGAGATGGAAACACTCTCGGACCATCGATATATTAGATTTGAGGTGTCTCCAGCCTGCTCATCGAGCTCGGCGTCGTCGCCTGGGGGGCGTAGCAGATTCCCGCGTTGGGCGATTACCAAGTTCGACCGGGAACTAGCGGAGGAGGCGGCCATAGTCGGTCGCTGGAGTCTGCCGTCTTTCGAGGGAATGGGGGTAGACGATATTGCTGATTGTCTCGGTAAGACGCTTACGAATGTGTGCCGAGCGGCCATGCCTCGAGTTAGGGGTCGTCCTCCTCCTCATAAGGCGGTGTACTGGTGGTCGACCGAATTGACCGACCTCCGTGCTGCCTGTAACGCGGCACGACGTGCTTATGTTCGTAGCAGACGGCGGCGTCCCCAAGACGTTGAGCGGGATGGCCGACTCTACAGGGTCTACCAAGCTAAAAGGCAGATCCTGCGGTCGGCCATCAGTCGGGCCAAAGAGCGAGCGTGGATGGAGTTAGTTGAGGGGCTGGAAAATGACCCCTGGGGCCGACCATACAAAAGGGCGCGAGATAAACTTCGCGCACAGTCGGCCCCACTGACGGAGACGCTACAACCAGACCTGCTGAGGAACATTGTCCGGGATTTATTCCCTGATCCTCCAGCGGGTTTCGTTCCGCCGCGGATGGCCCGACAGACGCCGGGCTCGATGGATGAGGGTGTTCCGCCACCCGTCACTGATCTCGAAATGGAGCAAGTTATGCTCCGCCTTCGTAGTAGGAAGAGAGCACCTGGTCCGGATGGGGTGCATGGTAAAGTTCACGCCGTTACTCTCGTGCATCTTGGAGAAAGCCTTCGGGAATTGTTTAACCGCTGTTTCCAGTGCGGTCAGTTCCCGAAGGCGTGGAAGGAAGGCCGCCTTGTCCTGCTACCGAAGGGCGGGCGAACATTGGACAGTGCTTCGGCGGTGCGGCCGATTGTATTGCTGAATGAGGTGGGCAAGGCGTTTGAACGCATCATTGCCTCCCGCCTTGTACAGCATTTGGAAGGAGGTCCCGGACCTAGACTGTCAGATGAACAGTTCGGGTTTCGGGCCGGTCGGTCGACCGTTGACGCCATAGGGCGCTTAAGGTCAGTGACGTTGGAGGCGGAACGCAGAGGGGAGGTGGTGGTGGCGGTGTCCGTGGACATAGCCAACGCCTTCAACAGCCTCCCTCACAGCGTAATACGCGAGGCACTTGATTACTTTGAGGTGCCTGCGTATCTCGGGAGGCAGTTGAAGGCGTATCTCTCCGACAGGGTGATAGTGTACGAGGATCGGTCGGGGTCCTTAGTAAGGGTGGAGGTTGATTGCGGTGTCCCACAAGGTTCGGTTCTGGGTCCGAACCTCTGGGACCTTGGTTATGACTGGGCCCTGTGGAAGGATTACCTCCTCCCCGGAATGGACTTCGTCTGCTATGCAGATGATAAGTATATCACGTTCCGGGGAAAGACGTATAGGGAGGCTGCGCGGTTGGCTGAAGAGGGGATAAGCCTCGTAGTCAGCCGCATTGAACAACTTGGGCTTCGGGTTCGGATAGAGAAGACCGAAGCCGTGCTCTTCCACGGGCCAGGGAGGAAAGGACCCCCACCGGGTGCACGTCTCCTTGTCGGAGAGTTGGAGGTAAGGGTGAGTCCGACACTCAAATGTCTTGGACTCATCCTGGACGGGAGGTGGACCTTCGGCCCACATTTCCAACAACTGGGACCGAAGGTCGTGAGGGCGGCGTCAGCGCTGGGCCGGCTACTGCCTAACATAGGGGGGCCCAGCGAAGCCTGCAGGCGGCTGTACTCCGGGGTCTGCCGGAGTATAGCCCTGTACGGTGCTCCAATTTGGGCGGATTCCCTCACCGTCCGTAATAAGGCACAGCTGCGAAGGGCGCAGCGGGTCATATCGGTGAGGGTTATCAGAGGGTACCGTACGGTCTCCTGGGTGGCAGCCACTGCTCTGGCTGGAGATCCCCCGTGGGAGCTCGTGGCTATGGTGCTCGCCGAGGTGCACCTCTTTGTTTCACAGAGGAGGTCACTTCTCGGTGAGTCACCGAATTGGGAGGAGCTCTCGCGGGTGCGAAAGCAGGGGCAAGAGTGGTTGCTACGAAGGTGGGGTGAGGATCTGGCGCAGACCCGGTACGGTAAACGTACCGTCGAGTCTCTGCGTCCAGTTCTTGTGGCGTGGATGCGCCGCAAGAGGAAACCCCTCACCTTCCGCCTTACACAGGTGCTCACCGGACACGGGTGCTTCGGTGAGTACCTGTGTAGGGTTGCCAGGAGAGAGCCAACGCCAGCCTGCCATGAATGTGGCGCTGCGGAGGACACAGCCCAGCATACCCTTGAGGTGTGCGATCGTTGGGCCGTGCAGCGCCACGATCTCGTGGCAGTGCTAGGTGGAGACCTGTCACTCCCGAGCATGGTACGCTGCATGCTCGAGAGTGATGAGGCCTGGCAGGCGGCGGTTTCTTTCTGTGAAACCGTCCTTTCACAGAAAGAGGCCGCGGAGCGAGACAGAGAGGACGATCCCACCTCTCTGCCGCTCCGCCGGCGTAGGACGGGAGTGCGGAGGCGTCGCTACGCGAACCTCCAATCTCTCGTCTAACGGGGCTCCGGGTCAGGATGGGAACCTGCCCGGCTTTGTCAGTCCCGGCGCCGAGGGGAACGCTTTAGTTCGCCTAAGCGTTCCCTTACTTTGGTGGAAGTCCGGTCCGAGATAGACCGGCCAGTCGTGGAGGGGGTCCTGTGTTAGACAGATCCGGGATCTCCCTCCGTTATACGGCTGAAGGCGAGCCGCAGGTGGTTTTAGTGAGTAGGAGTCTCACATACCCCCGGGGTACCCAACCCGGGGCACCCATGATGGGTTTCCCCTGCGATATCAAAAAAAAAAAAAAAAAAAAAAGGCTCAGTGTTGAGGTGCCTGCCTTGCGCGTATGTGTGAGTGTGTCCGTGCACAGCCGAAAACGCACACAACCATGAATATCGAATGCGATTGTGTACTGCAAGCTCTGCGGCAGACACCAGCAGTGTTGCCAACTATGGGGATATCCCACTTTTAATAGGGAAAAATTAAATATATAGTGCGTATTTTAGGGAGTAAAAATATTATATTATATTCATGGGCGTGAAATTTTTTAAGCAAAAATGTATATTTATTTGGTTTTTATTACTGTTTTTATATAAATAATGACATCATGAGTGACGTTTTTGCCGCAAACACAATAATTGCGGTCGGCTGAAGTAGTATTTTCAGCGTTTTGATCTCTCAGTGGAAAGTACCCCAAGTAATAAATAATATATTTAAATAATAGTTGGGGAGTTCTGGTTGAAATTCAATGTGTTTTCAAGTTAATTTAAGGGGGAAATTTTTGAACAGTTGGCATCACTGGCGCCGCGGCCGGCGCGGGCGCCCGCGCCTTGCTGACGGCGATCGGAACTACTCGTGAATTATAGTCGTGAGCAATCGGATATAATCCGAGTAAAATGAATAGACGCAATTAATCTAACTAATTACGTATAATATGTACATTATGCATTTTTGTTTTGTGAGGCTTATAATATTTGTTTACATTTTACATAGCTGCAATTTTTAGTGTTTTGGGAGGTCATTTGCTTTTTTCATGTGATCGAGAACTGTTACTATATTATATTATTATTTTTGGTTTTATAGTTTTCTAAGAATATTTTAGATTTTAATATTCGAAAGTTTGTAATAATATTTAACAGTTTAACATTAAGGGCGTTCCGTCCGGAGATTCCGTAATTGACCGTATTTAAAACCTTATAAACTCATACCCCCTTACTAATAAACGCTGTATACACTTTAAATAGTTATGCAGTGTTTTGTCTTCTTCAATCCAATTAAAAATGTCACTTGTGTGACAGGAACAAAACACTGTATAACTATTCAAAGCTTATACAACGTTTATTAGTAAGGAGGATAATCTGAAAGCTACAAAGTTATAATAAAAATACAGGAATAATCTCCAGTATATCAACATTCCTTTTGTCGTTTTAAATTTTCTATTTTTGTTTCTTAAACTCATGATATCAGCTTCCAAAGTAATACCAATTTGTTAAAATTCAAGCATACATTCAGCATCTCCTCAGAATTTATAAATTACTTTTATTTGAAACTCACGCCAATAGATCGACAATATCATAAACTACATATTTGCCGTTTAAAAATTTTTTTTAGGACAATTTTGAACTAAGATAAGTAAAAATAATAGGGTTTTGGCGCGATCTCGGCAAGGCGGCAAATGTATGGCCAAGGTCGTTTGCTCGGGGGACGGCCTTAATAATTGCGTACATTCATAAAGTATCACTCACTTGGATAAGATAATTTGTGGTGGCCGAAATTTTGCATTTATTTACATCGTATTATGGATCGGATCTCAAGTAACCGGAACCTTGATTATGTGAAAAGACAAAAGTTAAGCTGATTAGGTGAGTACTTAAAATATACTAGATACAAAAATGAAAAAGTTGTAAAAGAAAAAGTTTTTGTTTTGTTTTGTTTCACGCCAAAACTAATGAACCGATTGTAATAAAATTTTGAACACAGTTAGTCTAGAGCCTGAGAGAGCCATAGGCTACATTTTGATGAGGCAAAGATATATTATCTAATTTCCATGGAAATATCGATGAAAATAAATTCACATTGTATTTCTAATACGTAACAATAGATGGCGTTTTTATTTATTTTAGCTTAGCGCACAATATTATGTTGTATGGTAATTGGTATAATTCCATGGAAACATCGATGAAATAAACTCTCATTGTAGTTCCAACGCGTGACAACAGATGGTGTTTTTTATTTCTTCATAACAGTACGTAATTATACTAATTAGTTTAGAAAATAGTTTTCAATGTATATCCACACTATTATTATTATATTAATATAGTAGTATATATTAATTAATAATAATTAATTAAGTAAGTATATATTAATTTATGCGAAAATATCTCTTTTTGTCCGTTTGTCTGTCTGTTTTGCTTTCACACCAAAACTACTGAACCGATATCGCTGCATTACCAGTGTCAAAATCTTGTGCACGCCCCTGATAATATAATATCAGTATATATAATATATAATACTAGCTGTCCCGGCAAACGTTTCTTTGCCGTATAAAGTAAGTATTTCGCCCGTATTATTTTATTGAAGTGACTAAATAAGTATGACGCCAGGGCAACGTCGATCGCTATCCCGTCGCACAAACAATGGTCGCCGTCAGTCTCAGGTAGTAATAATTTACTATTATTTATTCAACAAATGCACTTATCAATATATAAAGTACCCAGTAGGCGATTCTCAGACTTACTGAATATGCATATAAAATTTGGTAAAAATCAGTAAAGCTGTTTCGGAGGAGTTCGTGGACTAACATTGTGACACGAGAATTTTATATATAAGATAATCGTGGCAATAGCTGTTTAAGTTCGCCATAGATGGTAAGTAAAATTAAGATGGGGGGCTCTAGAAAAAAAAATATTCTCAAAATGGGCAAAATAAGGTTGAGAAACTATGCTTTAAAGGCTCAAGTAGGCTCAAATACATAAATATAATATATAAAACAGTAAATTAGAACAGCAGTTACCTGTTTAAGTGAAGCCTCAATAGCTGCGCCGGGGGCGAGCGCCTCGTCGCGGTCGGTGCGCTCGGCGGCGGCGCGGTCGCGTTGCTCGAGCCAGCGCGGGTCGAGCAGGCCGATCCTCACGTGGTCCGCCACCTTGTTCGCCGGGATCTTCTCGCCCGTGATCGGCGACACCAGCCACTCCTCGCTGGTCGGCGCCGGCTGGGGCCGCGCCCGTTTCGGATCGTACTTCTTGACCACCACGCGGTCGGGGCGCGGCGGCAGGGGCGCCTCGTCGGCGGATGTCTTCGGAGGCTCCGGGGGCATATCGTCCTCGGACGAGGAGCTGTCCTCCTCCATGTCCTGCACCCTGTTGTCGTCGGGGCGCTGCTGCTGCTGCGTGCGGTCCTCCATCTCAGCCAGGTCGTCGTCGGAGGAGCCATCCGAGTCGGACTCGAGCTGCATCTCGGTGTCGTCCTCGTCCTGCTGCGCGATGTTCTCGCCGCGCTCCTGGGCGAGCACCCGCGCCCCCACCTCCAGCGGCGTCGTCGGGGGCGGGAAGTCGCCCATCTCCCCCTGCGGGTAGTCGACGGTCTCGACGACTACGAAGTCGTGCCAGTCGATCGACGCGTAGGCCAGCCTCTCCTTCTCGATTCTCGCCTCGTCGGCGGCCTTGCGCTTGGCCTGGTGGGAGTGCCACGCCGCCCGGCTCCGCGCCTGCTCCAGCACGCCGCTGCGAATTTCGGAGCTCAGCTTGGTGACGAGCTCCTTCGGCGGCAGGAGAACTTTAGTGTACTGCTCCAGGAGACGCGTGAAATATTGAAAGAGAGAGTGCTGGGGGCGAAGGAAGTCGAACTGGTGGTTGCGCTCCTCCTTCTTCATCAAGTCGGTCAGGAACTGTCTGCCGTTTCGCGCTACGAATTGGGCCGTCAGTTTGACTATGTCCAGCTCGAGAGCCGATATAGAGGGCGGGTCGGCGATAAATTCGAAGTCTGGAGGAGGATCCCTGGGCGGAGGGGGTTCGATGGGCGCGGCGGCTTTGAGGAGCTCCTGCTGGCGGGCCGCGGTGGCGGGGGCGAGCCCGGGCCGAGTGGGCGCCGGGGCAGGTGCGGGGGCGGAGGGGTCCGGACCTGTAGTTATTTAGAATATTATTTACTACAATTTACTTTAAACACAACAAAAAATAATACTATTGTATGACAAACATTTATTCCTGTATGTATATCAACATAATATTTCATGATTCATTTATTTAATTATATTAATTATTATTGTACACTCAATTGTAATTCATTTATAAACCTCATATGAAAAACAGAAAAATGCTATAAGTTCACCTAGCTAAGTATGCCTGTGTAGCTTGTAAAAATATTAATTAAAAGTAACTAATGATATCTAATGATCAACAAGAAAAATAAAATGGAATCCATGAAGTTAGCACTCATTTCAAATAATTTTACTTTTTACAACAAATAGTATAGAACAGTGATCCCCAACCTTTTTTTCACATTGGCCACAACAAAAAAATTTTGAGGTTAAAAAATAACATTCTTCAAAATTAAGCATATAAAGCGGAAAATAATTCATGACTTAACGATAACTTTACATTATTTTGCTGGTGGGCATGAATTTCAAAATGGTTTAACATCACTCGGGTCACAGATAAAGTCCCGGAGGCCCACGAGTTGGAGATAGCTGGTATAGGAGTAAGTTTAATAATAATTAAATCGCTTATATTATTTAAATATTCAATACATACCTTTTCCTTCTCTTATCTCTTTAACTTTGTGCTGATAGTAAGCATGGTATGGATCACCAGAGTTGAGAAAGTTAAACTTGGGATTGCCCAGCTCATTCTGTCTAATACGAGCTTCAAATTCAGGTCCATTTCTTGCAACAAAGCTTGCAGTTTTGTCAACAATATCTGTGATACTCGGAATTAAGAAAATTATGGAAATATTCATGTTGCTACTTCATTAAACTAAGTTCAATTCTTGTGGGTTTTAATAAAAACTTTAATTATTATTAGAACATTATGTTCAAGTAAATAGTATGTTACAATTAACATTTTTAAATATAAATAGAAAGTTTACAAACCCACCTTTTCTTGGAGGACAAAATGCTAAGTATGATCCTGTGTATTGAAATATATTTGTAGCATCCGTTTATTTAATTCAATACAGCTCATATCTAATGCATTGGTATAATCCTGAAAGTAATGATAAGTAATAACTTTTAACGCAAGGTTTATTATTATAAATAATTCTAATTAAAATGTATGCAAATCTATGAATAGCTTCATATTGTTATTGAAATATAAGTGCTTGTTTTGCATCAAACAAAAATGGTCTCCAAAACAGAGGGAGGATTTGTAAAAGGTTTACACTGTACCTGATATAGTTGTGATCGGTCGAATACATTGTTGAACATTTTAAAAAGGATACTCCTCACTTCCGGAGGTGGATAAATAATCCCTATGACCGGAGCTGGCGGTGCTGCGGGCACGTCCTCGGACGCACCGTCCGTTTGGCCTGGCGGGCCCATCACATCGATAGACGGCATAGTGCTGGTTTTTATTTATAGCATTTGAATAAAACTATAACTATTTAGTGTTTAGCACTCAGAAATTATGTATCTACGAAGAAAAAATCAATTATTAGATGAATTTTAGTAATAATAGTATGCCCACAGATTACAAGTATATATTTGAGTATGCCCAACAGTGTTGCCACCTTGCCCAAAGAAAAAGTTGCTAAGCATACGGTAAAAAGTGGCTAGTTTTGAAATAAATAACTATCTGAGCGCTTTCCCACGAGACACGACACGACACGACAAAATGCGGTGACGATTCCGTGCGCCATATATTTCTATGTACCGTTTTCACACGGAACGACACCGCACAGCACGACACACGATTTTGAGACGACAATCCGCTATGTCGTCATGTTTTTTGTCTACAGATAATAAATAAATATTTTTTTTTAATGAAAAGTATGATAAATCATAATTTAAGTTTTAACAGCCTGCCAAACTGTATAGCGGTTTGCCGGCGAGCATGGCGTTTTCACACGAGACACGACACGACACGGTTCATAGACAAATATAAATTGTCTATGAACCGTGTCGTTTGAACGTTTTCACACGAGCGACGATTTCTGCGACGACACCGCATTCACTTATGGCTGGTTTACACGTGATAAGTAGATAAATGGTCAACTAAATTTTAACTTATGACCCTATACTTACTTAACTAAATTTTAACTTGCTATTGGCTACTAAATTTTGTGTTTACAATTTACAAATTTAAAATTAAGTTAACTACTTATCAACTTAGTACGTGTAAACCAGCCATTAGTACTTAAAAATATTATGTCATCTATGGTTGGGTTTTGTACAATATAATTTTAAAAGATAGTTCGATGATCCTTTCTAACGTCAAGTGGTACGCGGGGCATATTGTATTATTTAAGGCAGTAATTTTAGTGGCCTGGTTCAAAATTCAAACTGAATCAATGAACCACAGACAACTTTCATAATATCTTTGTAATTTTTTTATCTGTGCTAAAAAACGTGACGACATAGCGGATTGTCGTCTCAAAATCGTGTGTCGTGCTGTGCGGTGTCGTTCCGTGTGAAAACGGTACATAGAAATGTATGGCGCACGGAATCGTCACCGCAGTTTGTCGTGTCGGGTCGTGTCTCGTGTGAAAACGCTCTAAACGCCACCATATTACCACCAGTAGTGAAACGAATGTACTTGCGCAGAGCAACGGAGGGGTACCCGCGGGGAAGCGGGCGGCGCGGACCCGCGTACACAAACTCGCGGAGTTTGTGTACCTGCCCGCGCAGGGGTGACGTTGGCGCGTTGTCTACGAGTTTTGTGTTGTAAAACGATAACTTATCTTATAAACAATGGGATATTATAATATGTGTTCAGTGTCCGGATGTAAATCTGATTAAAAAAACAAAAAGGATTTAAATTTTCATAAATATCGGCTCACAGTTCACACTAATATTGTGTTGGCCTTGGCGGCATTTATTTGCATAATATTTGTTTTATTGTTTACGTTGTAAGTAGTGTAACATGGAGAGAAACAATAAAGAATAAATTAAAAATCTGTCAAATACCCTGTTACATACTAATTAGTACCTACCTAGCTAGGTACACAGGGCCATACATCAAAAAATGTTACACTTAGTGTAACATTTTGACCTTTGGACCGCCTTAAAGCGCACGTTATAAGAGCGAGATTTGAAGTGCTTCTGTTACACCTGACGTGTGGCCTACCGAGTACCGTACCTACCAATTGTTATATGATTAATTCTTGGATACTTTATATATTCCTACTTTATTATTCGTAGATAGTATATTCAAATGCGTCTTCATTATTTTAATCCTTCGATAGTGGATTCTTGGAAATCTATTGTTATTTTATTGCATCTTGCTCACCGGTGAGCTTTTGGGGCTTGATGAGTGATGAAATTTTTAAATCCATACTAATATTATAAATACGAAAGTGTGTCTATCTGTATGTTACCTCTTCACGCCCAAACCGCTGGATCGATTTTGCTGAAATTTGGCATGGAGATACTTTGAGTCCCGGGAAAGGACATAGGACACTTTTTGTCCTGGAAAAATGTACGGTTCTCGCACGATAAACGAGTTTTGACACAACGAAGTTGCGGGCATCATCTAGTAGAGAATTGAAATCATCTAAAAATAAAGTTTCACGTAAATATAGATTAAACAGATTAAATGATAACATTACAAGCACAATATTTAATTTTATTTTATTTCCCGTTTCGTGGCAACCCTGGCATATCTGCTCGGTACCTACATCGGTGGCGGCATCGTGCGACATCAAAGGCGTTTCGTTACTGTAGGGATAATAATAATTATTGCTATACTGTGATATTACTATAATATAATAATATGAAATAATATAATAACTATATTTTATACTTACTACCATTATAATACTATACTATAGGTCTACCAGAATCTGATGGCAAAAAGTGAGAAATTAAATTGACTCTAGCTATATCGGGGTAGTTGGAATAAAACATGTTGATCCTTTTTTTTCTAAATAGGGACTGCTTCTGTGTGTTAAATATACAAATATAAAAATAAATCCAATAATCAAGGATATTTTTTAAAAATCTTCTGTCAAAAATTGCCATCAGATTCTGGTAGACCTATACATAGTATTCATAATATATTATATGACTACGTTTTTAATAAACTTAAACTATCTTAGGCACAAACCCAACCGGTTTGTGGCATACCTCCTAGTACCACAAAGCAAGTGCTCAAGTAATGGGGTCACACACTAAGCAGGAAGCAATGGGCTTCATAGATGCATATTATGAACAGGAAATGTATTTGGAAAAATTGTATTAGACTAATCATGTGAAAAATCAAAAAATCAAAAAATAAAATTGTGAATTAATAAGCCCTGATAATGTTAGGGGGAGGATTAAAAAAAAAAAAGCAATGGGCTTGAACACTCCAAAGCGCTTATTCCTGGCTCCAACAAGAAACTATCAGAATACCTAAACAAAAAGGTATTTGTAGCATAACGACTTGCAGATTCTGTGAGGAGGATGAGACACATATTCACCTTTTTCCGACTGTCTTGCTCTACTACAGAGCAGGAACAGGCATCTTGGTCGCCACGAATACTAATCCACAGAGGAAATTCGTGGCACCTTTTTTTTTTTTATGTCGCAGGGGAAACCCATCATGGGTGCCCCGGGTTGGGTGGCCCGGGGGTATGTGAGACTCCTTCTCACTAAAACCACCTGCGGTTCGCCTTCAGCCGTATAAGGAGGGATATCACGGATCTAACACCACCAACCCCAACCATATCGAACAATATATGAGCAGTATTGGGTTGGGGATGATACTCTAGTCCGAAGCAGTCACAATATATCCTTACGGCGAGGGCAGGTCGCTGTAGCCCTGAGGCTACAGTGACCTGCCTTCTTAAAAAAAAAACCCCAACAACAGATGACATAATATTTTTAAGAACTAATGGCTGGTTTACACGTATAAAGTTGATAAGTAGCTAAATTTAACTTAATTTTAAAATATTAATTGCATGTAAACACAAAATTTAGTAGCAAGTAGCAATGCATAAAATTAAGTCAAGTAAGTATAAAGTCAGAAGTTAAAATTTAGTAATTGACCTCTTATCTAATTAATACGTGTAAGCCAGCCATAAGTGAATGCGGTGTCGTCGCTGAAATGAGCGTTTTCACACGAGACCCGACCCGACACGACAAACTGCGGTGACGATTCCGTGCGCCATACATTTCTATGTACCGTTTTCACACGGAACGACACCGCACAGCACGACACACGATTTTGAGACGACAATCCGCTATGTCGTCCCGTTTTTTAGCACAGATAAAAAAATTACAAAGATATTATGAAAGTTGTCTGTGGTTCATTGATTCAGTTTGAATTTTGAACCAGGCCACTAAAATTACTGCCTTAAATAATACAATATGCCCCGCGTACCACTTGACGTTAGAAAGGATCATCGAACTATCTTTTAAAATTATATTGTACAAGACCCAACAGTAGATGACATAATATTTTTAAGTACTAATGGCTGGTTTACACGTACTAAGTTGATAAGTAGTTAACTTAATTTTAAATTTGTAAATTGTAAACACAAAATTTAGTAGCCAATAGCAAGTTAAAATTTAGTTAAGTAAGTATAGGGTCATAAGTTAAAATTTAGTTGACCATTTATCTACTTATCACATGTAAACCAGCCATAAGTGAATGCGGTGTCGTCGCAGAAATCGTCGCTCGTGTGAAAACGTTCAAACGACACGGTTCATAGACAATTTATATTTGTCTATGAACCGTGTCGTGTCGTGTCTCGTGTGAAAACGCCGTCGTGTGAAAACGTTCAAACGACAGCCTGTGTGACGTCTGTCGTGCAATCTATATTTGTCTATGAATCGTGTCGTGTCGTGGCTTTGAACTGGACCCAATAACATAATCTGTGCTTGATCTGTGCAAGGTCGACTGTGATTGGCTGATAAAAAAGACCATAAAGAATATAAACTACATGAGAAAAAAGACGAAGAAGTAGTTCAAAACTCAAAGTTCGATTTTCATTTTGTGAAAATTATTTGTAGCAACTCATACAAAAATTGTAAATTAGGTGGATTAATTATTGAAAAACGAAAGGTAAGCCATTGTTAAATGTAAATGTAACCGTAAATTGATAAATTGAAGCAAAACATAACTATGTCATACCATGTTTTAATACAAAGTTACATGTCGTAGTATTATTTGCATTATGCAATTTGTACATGAATTTACAACTTAAACTATATAATATGAAAAAGATATATTATTATTTCATAGAAAATATTATAATGTATATCAGTATGCAGTTAATTTGGAAAATGTTGAAATGTGTATATTGTTTTATTGTAATAATACATGAGGTTATATTAACTATACTTTAATAATTTATGTGAACTGTATAGAAATGTAGTAAATGAAAAATGTTTAATTAATTTCAGATTTTTAGGTCCCTATACTAGTTTGCTACATTTTAGTCTGCAAGCAATAGCTGTTAAGGAGATTTTAGGAGGAGAAGGAAGGTATGGGATTGTAAGGGTCGTTATGACGTAAGTCGTAACATGTAGAGTGCAAAGTTCACACCACGGAGCTAAATACAATGCTCCTTTAGAGTTTTAACTTTTGAAGTCAGTATGTTTTAAGGAACTGTAGATCGTGCCCGCGCGCAATATATTGTACTAGCCACTAAGTATAGTATTGTGACTTTTGTGTAGTGTTTTAATAAACATTTATCTGAGCCTACGAACTTTCTATTATAATCACCTTAGAACATACCCAACAGGATTATGAGTGGTACGGCAACCAAGGAAAAATCCTCTGATCAAGTGATGTTGTATGCAGCTGGCCTGAACCCGCGTGATAGATTTCAGCTGTCGTATACAGGGTGTAACAGAACAAAGCAATGATACTTAAGTGTGTATATATAAAGGTGCGCGTCCACTGGATCGGAGAGAATAGGAATGAGGAAGAGGGAGAATCGGAGCGTAGGTACGCAGCGGACGGATTTGTTGCTTTGTATGTATGGTATGACTACTGTGAACTGCACTAGAAGTACTGGAACGTCATTCTGCGCCTGACAAATATATTATGATATTATGACGACACGACGCGCCATCCGCACCGTCGCGTACGTCCCGATTCCGACCTGGTGGACGCGCAGCTTTAATCCCCTCCCTATATAGAGTTTACTGTATAAGCCAATCAAGTAGTTAGTAGAGTAGCATAGACAGCTATTCTATTATATTTATATAAATAAAACTTATAAAACTGTACTGTAATATTAAAATACTGAATAATAGAAATCAACAAAAGCTTGTGGATTAAATCTGTTTTATTGTTTAATTTACCTTATTAGCCTATTTATTTAGCTATGTACAATAATTTTTAATGAAATAAAACATTTATTTGAGCTCATTTCCTTTTTATTTAATTTTTTTTAATTTTTGGTATGTTTAGAGCGAAAGGTTTTGCACTTAAAAATTTTAACTTCAGTTTCAAATTAAAAAAATAACGGATGTTAATTTTTTTTCTTCTAAGTCCGACCTCTTGTTACGTAGTATACAGTTTACATCCTCTGCGTATTATGACAAGTAACAAAGATAGGCTGAAATGACTAGTGATTGGACAGTACTAGTCATTGGCCAGAGCACAAAAACACAATATATATTTAATGAAGGTTGCTTTTAAAACTACCTGTTTTTCTTTAAAATCAGGCGTTCTATTACTTTAAAAACAGGCAGTTTTTAAAGCAACCTCAATAAAAATTGTGTTTTTGTGCTTTGTCCAATGACTGGTACTGTTCAATAACTAGTCATTTACCCATGAACAGTACAACGTATAAATTATTTATGTACCTAACCATATTATTGTATATCAACCGTAACCTTTCCATTACATTTACAATTTTATAACAAGAGAGTCATATTTTAAAAATAAACGGCTTTAATTGTAAAGCTACCACCAGCTCACAGCTGCCTCTACTCTACATCGACATACGTGCCTCATCATTTTTATGGATGGGTTTTTTCATTGGGGTATTGGGTATTATTCGTAGACCGTAGTAGATTGAGGGACTTATATATATTCATTACTGAATTTTTAAATACAGACAAGATGGAAATAAGACAGATGATAATTAAACAATCTTTTGACTTTATAAATGTTTATTAATCTACCATTATTCGAGTAAGTTTAAATAGAACACGAATTACAATAGGTACTTGTAAAACAGAATATGTATAAAATATTATACTTTATTAATCTAAAATACTAACAACTACTTCATAAGATACTTATTTTAACTAACGACAACCACAAATCAACAAATAAAAATTTAAAGCAGCCGGTTGAGTGTGCCACTGACAACTATAATTATTCTTGATCCCAATAAATTGTATTTTGCCGATAGTTTTGTATCATTACCTACATTAATTTATTAAAAAAAATATACTTACGTAAATCTCAATAATATTGTACAGTCCATACTGAGTTCTTTAGGCTCCAGTACACAATGGTGCATCATGGCCCACTGCAGGCCATCGTCAACTGTAGACCACGATCACTTTGTGTTTACACAATGGCGCATGGCTCATTGCTGCCCGGCAAGCCACTTGCGATGGACGTGGAGGAAATTGCGGCTGCGGCTGTTTATTTATATTCTGTTTACAAGCTTATAGCTAGGCATATTAATATATATTTTCTATACTAATTTTCGCGTGGCCGCACACTCAGCTATGATATATTATAATATTTCTGTGACGTCATGTGGATTTAGTATGGAAAATATGCCTAGCTATAAATATATTAATATTAGTAGAACCCGTTTAAGACGATCACGCTTAATACGATTTTCCGCATAATACGCCATTTTGCATGAGTCCCTGCAACTTGAGACATTTTTTAACGCTTAATAAGATCGTCATCCCGTTTATCCCGTTTAATACGCCCTAACGCCCAACACATATCACCTCGCCACGACATTGTTTACTGTCAAATCAGTGGGAATTGAGATGTTGATAGTTGATACGTGGATGGCAAGTGGCAACACTTCCCGAATTGTTGCAAAATTCGCAGGCATTTTTAACGCAGACGAATTCGGTTTATTTTTTAAATTGATGCCAGAAAAATTCTATGTTTTCAAGGGAGAGACTTGTCATGGTGGCAAAGCAAATAAAGAGAGACTGAATGTCCTGGCCTGTGCCAATTCTGATGGGTCAGAAAAGTTACGTTTCAAGTGCACTATCCCGCGTCATCACATATGTCAGCGGTCGGTGACGAACTAAACAATGGTCGATTGTGTGAACACCACAGGCCACGGTACGCCACGATTCCTTTGAAGTGTGCCCAAAAAACCGACAACTCCCCGATTGCGCGCAACGCCCGGCCATCGTCCGCCATCATACACCATTACCCCGTCTACACAATGGCGATGGCCTGCAGTGGGCCATGATGGACCATTGTGTACTGGGCACTTTACATTTTCGTCCTTACATGACTTGTAAATTTTAATATTATGTACATAATTCATTTATTGATATGTGGTTTACAGTTTAAATTAACTAAATATAAAAGTCTAGTTAACACCGTTAATAGTGGCGAGATCATCTCGTTGCTCGTAAACTGAGCGCGGTGTTATTTTCTCCCGCTCCTCGTTTCCCGCCAAAAACATCGCTAGATGTTCCTGTAAAAAATTAAAATACTTATATGTATGTATGTATTATGTTTATTGATTTTTTTTATACCAAAACATTAACTTCATAAAACGAAATGATAGAGTCACAAACATAAAACTACATTGCTTGATGTGAAATGATCTCAAAATAGTGGATTTTGTATGAATGGAGATGATAGACAGTTTTAATATTTAATATATATATATATATATATATATATATATATATATATATATATATATATATATATATATATATATATAGACAAATAATTTGCAATAAAATAAAATTGCGACTATAATTAAAGATCTAAGTTATCCTATCCCTCAAGCTGGAAAAAGCACACATTTAAAAAACATTAAAATCGGTTAAGTAGTTTAGGAATCCATCGCGGACAAACATCGTGACAGGAGATTTATATATTAAATATAATTATATATATATATATATATATATATATATATATATATATATATATATATATATATATATATATATATATATATATATATATATAATAATATACAAATCTCCTGTCACGATGTTTGTCCGCGATGGATTCCTAAACTACTTAACCGATTTTAATATTTTTTAAATGTGTGCTTTTTCCAGCTTGAGGGATAGGATAACTTAGATCTTTAATTATAGTCGCAATTTTATTTTATTGCAAATTATTTGTCTATAAAGAGCGACCATTGTTTATGCGACGCGGGTCACGGGATAGCGATGGACGTTGCCATGGTGACATACTTATTTAGTCACTAAGGGAAAGGCGCTAATGGTAGACACTGAACTAATAGATGACACTTATGACAAAAATGCCATAAAAATAAGAATTATTCTAATTATTTCTCAACACTGTAAATTTTATAAGCTTCTTATGCTATCTGTTGATGTGAAAAAATATATTAGGGATGCCTTCGGGAACAAAATTTTAAAATGGGATCAGTTTTCGTAAATGATGTGACCGCGTCAACACGCACCCGGCAATTTCTTAGCAAATAGGTTAAGGATGGCGAAATTTTGCACGTAAGTTTTGAATACATTTATTAGATTTTTTGTAATTTCTATTGACTTCATTGGATTAATGGTCATGTTGTTTACACTAATTAATGTTTATTTATGATCTTTTATCCATTTTCTCTAACAATATAAAGGGTGTCTACTATTAGTTCTTGAAAATGTAAAAAACCTAATAGATGACATGGATCTCATCTTTTAGTTTTTCAATACATACTAAAGTTATTTTGCACTTTATTCTACTGCAAATATCATCACTATTCTCTAAAAATTACAATTCTATTAACAAACTAAGAACTTAGAACTACTGTACCTAAAAATGGACATGGTGTCTAATATTAGACCTTGCACTGATCTAAAAATCGATGCTTTAGTTTTGTAGCAGTAAAAAGAAGAAAAAGGAGAGCTGAGAACAAAAAGAAGAAAAAAGAAGAGGCAAAAGAAGCATGGAGACTTAAGACTAAAAATAAATTTGCTAGGAAAAAAATATGAAAAATAAAAATAAAAGGAAAGATAGTTTCAGCATGGAAGAAGAATGAATAGAATCTGGAGACAACGTGGATAATATTTCTGATGCATGTAGTTACTATGATGAAGTAAATGAAATCTTTTGAAAAACGGCAAATAAAGACCTAATAATATGAAAAATGTAAAATGTAATTTAATGTTCTATGTCAACTATTAGTTCATATTGGTGTCTACTATTAGTGTTGTTCGCTTATTGTGATGTCATCTATTAGTAGGTACTTATGACTAAGTTTACAAAAAGACCAATAATATATTTTTTTATTGATTTGTCAGAGAATAATTATAATAGTTTTATTTTGTAAGAGTTACTGAAGACATGGAAGAAGTTATCAATCCTTTATTTTCATAAATTATATATTTTATAACATTCGAATGTTTCATGTTTCCTTAAAGTGTCTGCCATTAGGTCTTCTCCCTTAATTCAATAAAATAATAGGGGCGATATACTTACTTAATATAATAAGGCAAAGAAACATTTGCCGGGACAGCTAGTAATAATATAGATTATAGATAGATAGATGATAGAACGATAACTTCTTTTCTATCTGTCTGTAAGCGCAGCTATCCAAAACTATGAAAGCAAATTCAACTATATGTATAGCGTATTGATAATGTAAAATCGAACTTTACCAGGTACACTTTGGAGTTGGCTTGCAGCTGCTGCAGCAGGTCCCAGATCTTGTCGCGCAGACCGCGGACTTCAGACAGCGCCGCGTCCACGGGGAGAGCCTGTTGAGATTGAAAATATAATAAAAGTTGTACCTAACTGAAGAACACAATCGTAGCCTGACCACAGACGTTCTTAAGAATGAGAAATGCAGGCCGCGTGCCAGGTTTTCACACAAATGAAATGAAATTTCCGCACTAAACTCGAATGAATAAAAAAACTAGTGTCATAGACTAAGGAAATACTAGATACTAATATTAAGTGCCCTCTAGCGGTATCTTAAATTTTTGAGCACTTTGATTTACAAATTCCAAGTGTGGCGTGGTCAGGAACGTTTTTACAACACAGCTGCACACGTGTCTATAACGTCTAACCCAAACATTGGGACTTACCTTGAGTAACGACTCAGCAGCCGACGACAAGTGACTCGTTACTAGCGACATCCCTTGACGAACATTTCTGTAAAACGATTGAATAAGTAAGCATATTTTGTAAGGTCGTGGTCGGTGGTACGCGATTCTCATTTTTAGTGCCTTGATTTTCTCGGAACAAAGTGTACAGTATAGCAGCTAAGAGCCTGTCCACATTGTCAACATGTCGTTGCATCGACGCAGCGCGGCGTTATTACGAAGCAGTCTTAACGTCAACAACCCCTCCCGTTTCGTCTTGGGGGCTGCTGTCTGTCATGTGTGCGTTGCGACGACGCAGCGCGCCGTGTAAACACCTTGGTTATTTGTATGTAAAACAACACAACTGCGTCGACGCAACGCTGACAAAACTCGCGCCGTGTCCTTCAACTATACAGAGATTTTAGCTCAGCGCTACAATTTTTGTCAGCACACTCACGAGGGCAGGTCGGTGTGCGTGTAGTTGACGAGGTGGACTAGCTTGCGCGCGGTCTCGCGGGCGAGCAGCACCACCAGCTCCTCCAGCGTGTCCGGCCGCGCCTGGTTCTCCGGCTCCGGCGCGCTCAGGCTCGCGTACAGCTCCTTCGCCTTCGACCACGCGAGCACAGGGTCCGTTGCTATCTGTGAAGGAGATATGATCAACCTTTCTTCTAGCGTAGCCGAGCAAATAGCAATACACAAAGCTGTCACAACTGAAAAAATAATATCAAAGTTGTTGTTACCAGGGGTCGGGCCTCAAAAGCTAGAGGTGATATTTTGACACGTAAGTAAGATTATAATTCCTTAAATCCTTGAAGCAAGTATAATAACAAACTAAATTTAAAGCTATGGATTTCCGCAAAGTAACGCCTGATTCCATTAACTATATAATATATTTTGTCTTTTTGATAAAGCGGCTTCTACACCTTGGGCCCTAATCCCTATATATAGTTTTAGGCAACAAACATGTAGAGTGGCAATTAATCACAGCTGCCCTTGATCGGCTTGAATAGTAGCCACCACGTCGAATCTATGATATTCCATCACGGCCCAAAAAGGCATAACATGTACAGATTATAAAATAGTTATGGTAGAGTAATACTTACAAGTTCCGCAACATAGACGAGCACGTGTATCTGCTCCCTGATGGCTTTGGCCTCGGCGAGCGCCTGTCGTGTCAGTCGTCGCTGCAGCTTGCGCCTCAGGCGCTGCCCGTGCTGCACCGCCTGCGCCGCGCGCGCCCTGCCCCCCTCCCCCGCCTCACCGTCCACCGCGTCCGCGCTCGTCACTATGATCACCACTGATCAGAACAGAATGTTTCAGCCCAGTTTGCCCCGTAACCCACTTTCAGATTATGAGAAGCATCGAAATAAAAATGAGAATTATAATTTTAATCTTATTGTCTAATCGAAGGACCATATCTCATTTATAATGACGATTAATAAGAATAAAATTGGGATATTTTCTGTATATATGCTGGCTTTATAAGCTTTCAAAACAGACTCCCGTGATATGGAGGAAGGTGGCTAGTTACATTTACGTGTATACCGCCTTCATCCATATTAAGGCAGCAGGACTTATGAATTCTAATGGGTTGATTGTTCGAACCAACTGCAACTCAAGGACATTATATTTTAAGATACATTTTTATCGGGAATATATTCGACACTTGAGTAATATAGTGTCCGTCTGATAGAATCTGGCGTTTGATTTATCTGTCTCACTCAGGGTCCAGAGTCCACCGTGACTTATCTACAATTTGTCACCTCTTGGACCGATAACCCCGGCCAGCAATCTCCTGCATCCGTGATCGGAACTTTCAAATAATTTAGTTTGTCATTCTAATGATAACTAAACACATTAGGTTACTTTATTTAGTTGAGGAAAAAATACGTACTTATTGGAAGCATATGTCAAGCATGGTCTAAAATCAGAATTATTAGAGTATACTTTTGATGGACAAACTATTCTGTAAGTAAAACGCACGGGGGAGAGGTATTGGGGATCTCCCCGTACTCGACGTCTTATCTACGTAGCGAAAGTACGGTAAGTCATATTATCAGCTACTGTGTTAATTCATTGCCTGTTTTAACAATACTTTCATTAACTACAATTCGATTTCTACGTCCAGAAGTAGGTCCGGAAAGAGTATGGTAGACGGCCAATTTTGATTTTTAGGGTTCCGTAGTCAACAAGGAACCCTTATTTATAGTTTCGGTCTGTCCGTCCGTCTGTCTGTCTGTCCGCAGCTTTGCTCAGAGACTATAGGACCTACAAAGCTGTAATTTGGCATGAATGTACAAGTTAATGATGGCAACAAAATAGTACATGAAATCAAAAAAAAATATTTTTTATGGTACCTTCCATACACATCAAGCGGGGATGAAAAATTTTTTTCGCGTCCACCCCATCGTGTGGGGTGGACGCGAAAAGAATTAGGTTGGATAGGTTTTTTAAAACTATTATGGGTATTCATCGATCATTTTCCGATTAAGGGATCCGTTTGTGAAATCTTAAATTTTAAAGTGGAAAAAATCGTTAGAGTCCAGTGTCCCCCCCTTCTACCAGCTAAACGGTTGCTTCTGAAAATGTGGAAAAATTCACGGGAGTAGGAAATATGGTGAATTTAAAAGGAAAACTATCACGGCTTAAAAGACTTCATAAGTTATTGAGTAATAGTCGATCAACTAAAAAAAAATGTATTCGGCGATGTATAAAGGAACTTTTCCTTCAAATTCCTTTGAAAGTAAAGATGATGTTGTTAGTAGTGTAAAACATGTTATAAATGTATGTACATTCATTGACCATACAAAAAATTTCAAAAATTAGCGGTACTACGGAACCCTATATTGCGCGTGGCCCGACACGCACTTGGCCGGTTTTTTTTAATTAAATTGCATGTGACATAACAGTTCCAAGAAATTTCACGGAACAAGCTAGTTGGCGATTGCGGTCAGTGGTCGATTCCAATTAGACAACACCCAGACAGACGATAACGCCAATATAAATTAGTGTATCACCCGGACTTTAATTACTTGTCGTCTAGGACAAATATATTTAAGTAAACAAACACTAATTAGGTAATTATGTTTCTTTATGTGCAAATGTAACATAATTTAAGGAAACGCATAACATTTGAGGAAAACGATTACATTATAAAACTATTGTTTTGTCACGATTTAAAAAGATTATGCAAATAAGTTTACCGTGCCCGGTAGATAATGTTGGTGGGTACCCGAAAATAGAATGCGTTACGGTAATTAGAACTTTTCATAGGACAAGCGATTATATTTTCATGATAACTAAATAGTTAATAGGCTGGGCCTATTGAGTCGATATTGTCCAATGCGATAACCAATGTTTATGAGCATTTAAAACGATGAATAGTTCAAAGTAATATATATTACTTTGAACTAAAAATTATTACAAGCAAGTTTCGAGATCAAGTTGGCGTGGGGACACGTTACGGTAATTAGAAAAACATGGTTTTTGAACAAGACTTTAGTGTAAATGGAATACTTAAATTAGAAGCCTGTGTTTAAATTTGTAGCTAGTTACGGATGCTACCTACCGTAAACCGTTTCAAAATACTGCATACTTAAATAAGATAATATTACAGAGTATACATGCCCGGGACACTTAAATTTTGCTCTCCGGAGAATGGCCGAATATAGCGTAGCTCGGAGGTTTGATCTTATTCCATGATAATGAACACATAGTTTGTGTCTTATTTACAAAAGAATCCCATTATTTTTTTCAGAATGAGTCATGAGATTGCATTGGTCGAATTACGGTTTGGAGAAAGTGTTCATTAAAAAATATTTTGTTTTTAGTTTACTTGAAGACCGAACTGGCTCGATTGATAGAGGATCGATCACCTTTGGCAAATGAATTCAGGAGGAGAGAGATGGGCAGTATCAGGAAGGTAAGATTCTCACCGTCAGCGGCGTCCTGCTGGTCCGGCGGCAGGATCCTGTCGACGTACTTGTCGGCGGTGGAGAGCGCGCGGTCCAGCACGGTGGCGGTGACGGCGGTGACGCGCGAGTCCAGCACCGCCGAGCCCAGCTGCGTCACCGAGCCCGCGCGACGGAGGACGAACTGACGGGTTTCCGAGTACATCTGTTAATACCACGGAATGTTCAATCTATATCTATATCTTCTATACCTATACTTATTATAAAACAAAGTTGCTTTTTTCCCTCATGTCCCTTTGTTCCCTTTAATCTTTAAAACTACGCCACGGATTTTGATGATTCTTTCAGTGTTAGATAGCCCATTTATCGAGGAAGGTTATAGGCTATATTTTATCACGCTAAGACTAATAGAAGCGAATAAATAGAGGAAAATGTGGAAAAAACGGGGAAAATTATTTGAAAGGGCTAACTTGAATACGCTAATCTCAAGAACTACAGGTCAGAGTTGGAAAATTCTTTCAGTGTTAGATAGCCCATTTATTGAGGAAGGCTATAGGCATAATTTTTTCAGTGGCTTTATATTTTATACCCGTGCTACGCCAAGGCGGGTCGCTAGTAGGCAATAAAATAAGCTAATCCCGCGAGCAGTTGTTTCACAAAACGGTTGGGAATGGTTTTTTTTTCTCTAATCGATTTTAAAGTGAGCTTATCTATAATGCAATAAAGTTGTATTTTCAAAGCCGAAAAATTAGACTTCAAGTTTTTATATTTGGCACTCTTTACTCGTAGATAAATCGTTACTCTACCTACCCATCAAATGAAACATCCTCACAATTATAACATTTGTATGATTATTTTTTGTGATGCAATCGTAAATAAAAAAAGAGATACATTGAAGAGGTTTAAAATCCACATGTTAAGTCAATAGTACTATCAGAGAAGTTGATTTATAGGCAGATCACAGATAGCGGAGCTACGTAATTTCATCGCGTTATGTAAAACCCAGCCGACATGACCAATATTGAATTGATATAATCCGACCACATAACGTAGGCCCGACAACTGCCTTTCGATTAATTTGTTCCATGGTACTTACAGCCTGTGGTGGTAAGTATATAGAGGGCACCCTCTTTTCCACGATGTCGAGGGACTTGCAGAGGAAGCGGTCGAGCTGGTTGATGGGCGACTCCAGCAGCTGCACGGCCGGCAGCGCTAGCTGAACCCCCGTCGCCAGGGACTTCTCCCCCAGTGTCAGGTACCAGCGGATGAGGGGGTTGGATTCCTGAATTAAACAATAATGCAATGTAGGTCTTCGAAGATCCTAGTACACTTGCAAGCCAGTGATTGCACTGGCTATATATTTGGAGAAAATGTACTGGAAATAAACGAACGTCTCAACGGTCTCAGAAAAATTATAACAGGTGTCAGGTATAGATACACTAAACATATTCTGATCAGTGAAAAAGTTTATATTTACTTGATATAAACATTCTATACTTATTTAAACCACCATATTATATACAAAAACGATGAATGAGTTATTTTGGGGAATACCTATTCTAATTCACACTAATACGTTACACGTGTTCAAATTATAGCTCCAGTTAGCGGGCGCCTAGACCCACAATAATATTGAACAATTTCACGTATTGCGTAATATTATTGCCCGTCTATGATTGATATTGAACATCGCGCGCCTTCAATCTAATTGTCAAATAAACTGTTCCATAAAATTGAAGCGTGATATTGAAAATAAAATAGCTCGTCTAGGCGGCCGGTAAGTTCAATGTGAACTCACTCTGATCGTGGAGTAGATCTTCTCTGTAACGACAATGCCGGACTCCACTATCGGTATGGTGGCGACTCGCTGCAGGGCCTCTAGCCTCGGCAGCGCGGGCTTCTGTACTTTCGTCACTGAAAACCATAAACACGATGAAGACCAATGGTATACAAATATGCGTATATACTATATACCGGGACATATATATATTGTACACAATACCACTTTGCGGCACATTACAGCCATTTAAATCGGCAGCAAATCATTCAAAACTCATAATAAATTAATTAGACTACTAAAGATAGATAAAAATCGTGCTCAAAGATTCCGTTACGTACATACAGCCCAAGCTAATAAAAGCGTGCTAATAAAAAAAGAATTCCGCAAACTTCGGCGTTGCAGTACTGCAACGTGATTGTGTGCTTCGACCCTAAACTAAGTGAATATACAATGCTTGTATTAGGATTTTGTATTATAATATGAACAGCTTTATGCGGAAAGGTAGTTTTTCGATATTCCAACCTCACACCTACTCCGAAATGGTCTGGGCTTATCCCATGATTTTTGGGCTTTTAGGATTCACTTATATCTGTCGCGTCTTGGAGGACTTATCCCCTCCACGGACCTAGAAACGCGCTAATTCCATAATAATTTTAGACGCAGGTAACGTTTATTATCTTTCGTCTTATTAAAGTAGCGATGATGATACTCGCCAAGTATACGCAACGGAGATATGATGTACCAAAATGCTACATTAGTGGACCCTTTACTTACACCAAGCTTTCATTTACAATACAGATAGTAAAACCACCATGAATTCTGTTGTTTTTATTATTTGTGGAACTGTATCTAAGCAAAGTATAAGATGGTGAAACTATGTAAATAAGAGACACACATACCGCTTATCACTATCATGCGCACGATCATAATAATATGGCTATTTACTAATCATATGTGTTGATCATTACTTTCACTATCTCACCATTTGTTTATGAAGTACGAGCACTTATCGAAGGTCAAGGGTGAGAAAGATAGTGGCGAAAGAAAAACAAATGACATACTTTTAAGAATATTGAGAACTTAGTAACTTCGAGATATTTCTATAAATTATCATAATATACACATTATTTGTGTTACCGTCTATTTATGCAAGGGTTTTAGATAAAATTATAATATTAAACTTGGCTAAACTCGACATTTTAAATTGCTCGTCCCGCCTTACACAGGTATTCACCGGGCACGGGTGCTTCGGTGAGTACCTGTGTAGGGTTGCCAGGAGAGAGCCAACGCCAGCCTGCCATGAATGTGGCGCTGCGGAGGACACGGCCCAGCATACCCTTGAGGTGTGCGATCGTTGGGCCGTGCAGCGCCACGATCTCGTGGCGGTGCTAGGTGAGCCACCTAGCCGAGGTACCTCTCACTCCCGAGCATGGTGCGCTGCATGCTCGAGAGCGACGAGGCCTGGCAGGCGGCGGTCTCTTTCTGCAATTTGTCATGTCGCAGAAAGAGGCCACGGAGCGGGACAGAGAGAATGACCCCACCTCTCTGCCGCTCCGCCGGCGTAGGACGGGAGTGCCGAGGCGTCGCTACGCGAACCTCCTAACTTCTGTCTAACGGGGCTCTGTCAGTCCCGGCGCCGAGGGGAACGCTTTAGTTCGATGGGTTGGTTTAGACGAACCCATGATGGGTTTCCCCTGCGATATCAAAAAAAAAAATTGCTCGTCCGCCGTAGACCGTGCGCGTCTCTTGGCGTCCGCTGAGCCACAATCGGGGTATTGGCTCCAGGAAATCCCGTCATCTAATATAGGCACACTTTTGGACAATAACCTATACGCAAACCGACTGAAACGCTGAAGGTTCAGCGTTTCAGTAGGTTTGCGTATAGGTGCAGACATCACCGAAGCCCATCGCTGTCACTGCGGCACTTCAGTGGACCGCCAGGGGCACCACGGACTGTCTTGCCGCCGGAGTGCCGGCCGCCAGTCTCGCCATGCCTCCATAAATAACGTCATCCGCAGGGCTCTTGCCACCGTCAACGTGCCGGCTACACTCGAGCCGAACGGTATCGCACGTGACGATGGCAGGAGACCTGATGGAATGACGCTCATTCCATGGTGCCGGGGCAGGCCTTTGATTTGGGACGCCACCTGCGTGCACACGCTGGCGGCGTCGCACTTGACGGCCACCTCGAAAAAGGCGGGAGCGGCCGCCGCCCACGCGGAGACCAGCAAGAGGCGGAAATATGAGCGTCTGGGCGAAGACTTCATATTTCTGCCTTTTGCTGTTGAAACCTTGGGTCCGTGGGGGCCCTCTGTAAAGATGTGTCCAAAAGACTGGTTGCCAAATCAAATGACCCCAGGGCTGGCGCTTACCTCGGCCAACGTATTAGTTTGGCCATTCAGCGAGGTAATGCCGCCAGCCTAATTGGTACTTTGCCCGCAGCCTCCGATTTAGATTTAATTTTTTACTTATAAATAGTGTTTATATATTAATTATTTATAGATGTTGTATTTTCTTATAGTTGTAAAATAAATGCGTTATATATTAAACTTTATATTACCGTCTATTTATGCAAGGGTTTTAGATAAAATTATAATATTAAACTTAACATAAACAAAACATTGTAAAAGTGTATAATTTTGAATGTGCAAAATTTTTGAAGGCAGACCAGAGCGCGTTTCGTACCCTGCTACATCGTGCTACGGCGTAGCGCATCGTAGGCGCTCGTAAACATTCGTAGCCAAAAGAGCTTACCGAATTCGCGCATACTTTGCGAAAACCTAAAATTATTTTGGATTTTCTAAATTAAACATTGTTAATTTTATTTTAAACATACTGTTTATAAATTTAATATCACTATGTAATTCAAATTATTGTTTTAATAAGTTAAAAAATATATGTATACTCATAAATCAAATATGTCCTGCCCTATTTGTAATTTGTTGTGTATAAAATTAATAATTATACAAATTAAAAATAATTTAAAAATATAAAAAATCAATGATACCTTTGACTTTACTTTTATTCACAGCCTCTAATAACACTTCAGCCTTCTTCATAATAACACTATTGGCCCTTTGGTTTATTGTGAAAACTGCCGTGCCGTTTGTAGTTTTCGATTTCAAATTATTCACTGCCATTTTGCTTCGCTTTTAAAAGTAATAATTATTTTATTTTAGTAATATATCATATGAAAACTATTTTAATATTATTAATGAATATTATAATCTTTGATAAAAATATTTTATTGCACAATCACCATAATAGGTGTTAGTCAAATGTTATAACGTTAAATGAGTGAATGCATTACAGTGTTCGTTTGTTTTTTCCAAAGGTTATCGGGGTGTTACTCTGGACGAGTCATTTATTTCAAGCGATGATAGCAATTTTATAATAAGAGGCGCCGGACCTTAAGAATGAATAAATAACATGATCGTCAAGGTTTCTTCGTTACCGGTGTACAGTCAAAAAGTTTAAAAATAAACTTGATGTTTAAAGAAGTTAATTTTATGGTTGCCTATAACTATTATTTACTTACTGCATATTTTCAGATATTCGTAACCTACTTAAAAACAGTTCACATAAAAGTTTAAAGTTTTGATTTGAATATTTCTATAAGTGATTGTTTCTTTAGGTATTATTGTTTTTTTTTTATATACAAGATGTTAGTGTAATTCAACTTATATCTATATTCTATACTAGCCTAATTCTACTAAGTACATATTATACTTAGTAGAAGTTTTTAAATAAAATGCTTGTAGCAAAATTTGACAGGTTTCTGAAACTGAATGTTGGTAAAATTTTGTAGCTATCTATAAAACTTTTTTTTAAATATTTTTGTAAGTTTTTAGCTTTGAGAAACTTTTAAAAAGTGTATCACATTCTTTCGTTTGATGGATCAAAAAAATTTAATTTCCGAACGAAAATTACTTACTTCATGGTCAGTATATTTAAAAAGTTAACTTGTTTTACTTGCAATTTTCATCTACTAAATATTATAAACCTAATAATAGCTAGCTAATAATAAACAATGTACTCACTGTTGTCAGCGGTAAGATCAGTGCACCCTGTACATTGACGTGAACACAACTACCGCCTCCCGCTGCTGTGTGGTCCCCATCGCGCCGCGCACACATTAGCGACGCGCGACACATGAGGCGACACGCGACACATTCGGCGACTACCCGCGACTTGCGACCACGTTTCAAATACCATTACCATAAAATCTACTTCTTTTCCAAAATCCTTCTTCAAAGAATTGTGTTAAACTTAAATTTGGGCCTTTTATTTTTTCGTGCAACAATACCGCAACTAAGTAAAATTTTATCGATTATTCAATTTCCTATTAAAATGCGAAATTGTAGTTTTATACATTTACTACATGATGCCCGCAACTCCGTTGCGCCAAAATTCGTTTATCGCGCGGGAATTGTACATTTTTCCGGGATAAAAAGTATCCTATGTCCTTTCCCGGCACTCAAAGTATCTTCATACCAAATTTTAGCAAAATCGGTTCAGTGGTTTATGCGTGAAGAGGTAACAGACGGACAGACAGACAGACACTTTCGCATTTATAATATTAGTATGGAAGTATGGACTATGGACGTCACGTGGCGCAACCTAGATGCCAGAATGAAGATGGAATACAGACACTGTAACCAGCGCGCAGCGCAGCATTGCAATAGTTTATTACTTTCACCTAAGGCGTTATATGGACTAAAAATTGATTTTTATGGACTAAATTAGAATTTTAGTCCTTGGTACAAATAATAGGTACCTATTAGTATTACCGAGGAGATACAAAAGGAATATGGTAAAAAGCCCATGCCCCATAAACGACTCGAATTTGAATTAAAAAATTATTAAAATTTATTCTAGCAAGTCGCTCTACTTTAAAATGGCGTGAGTCTTAGCAGAACATTTCCGTGTATATTTGAATTGGACTTTACGCTTGCACGTTTAACACAAAAACTATAAGCGTGTGCAATAAAGTCCATGTTATGTAAATAGACCTTAATCTCAAGGAAGAATACGGACCTCGATACATCTATCATGATTCACCAGGCTAATGTTATATGTAGACAGAGTTATATTATTATACGTAATATTGTACTCTTGTACAGTACAGAAAATAAGTTAAATCAGCCAATTATTATTAGCATGTTAAAACTTAGAAGTTCATAGGTTAGGTTAGTACCTACGAGTATGACGGTATGAACTTCTACAAGAATTTCTGTAATTAGAAAGTCTTGTCAAGTTAAAAGCATTCAGAATTATTATTATTTTTAACAAAAAATTAAAACCGACTTCCAAGGTAAAAACAATATTAACATTAATATGAACTAAAAAGTATTAAATAATTTTTGCTATCTAATAGTGCCTTTTTCCGAATTCGGCTAAACCTCAACTATTTCTGTACTCAATCTTCATTATTTTGAAGTCGGTACCAGATAGCTGAATCTTCAGTCCTCTGACAGAATATTTGAAACTTTTGGAACTGGCACCGACTTCAAAATTATGAAGATTGAGTACAGAAATAGTTGAGGTTTAGCCGAATTCGGAAAAAGGCACTATTAGATAGCAAAAATTATTTAATACTTTTTAGTTCATATTAATGTTAATATTGTTTTTACCTTGGAAGTCGGTTTTAATTTTTTGTTAAAAATAATAATAATTTCACTCTTTTTAGTTACACTAGTAGGTAAACCTTCGCGTATATTTTACGTATCTTATTACAATTTGTTAAGAGTCACAGTTCACACTCACAAAATAATATATCATCAGTGAAGTGAACATATTGTGCTAAGTAATTTAACAATTTTAATACTTCAAACCCCAAGCGGTCACCGGCGATTGCGATAACAATAGAAAGGCTATTGTGTCTCGTTTTTCCACGATCGAAGGATCTATCAGATAAAAAATTGTATAAACTTGCATAGGATGTAGCGTAGCTACTCATCTAATATAGAAAATTCTCGTGTCACAGTTTTCGTTGCCATACTCCTCGGAAACAGCTTGACCGATTCTCATGAAATTATGTGAGCATATTGTGAGGATATTGGTCTGAGAATCGGCCAACATCTATTTTTCATACCAAAAATTATTTATATGGCAAAACAACGTTTGCCGGGACAGCTAGTAATATAATATAATACTAGCTGTCCCGGCAAACGTTTCTTTGCCATATTAAGTATATAAAGTATTTTTTTTTAATTTGATCGCAGCGCTAACTGTCGGGGCAGACTAAAATTAAAATTCGAATTCGAATATTATTTAAAATTTGACACTGCGATGGTAGCGCCGTCTGTCGGATCCAATGTAATACATTCCAAAATCAACAACTACTAATAAATTAAAAATTAATTAAAAAAACATTTTCCAGTAGACCAAACTGTAAATCTAAACCATTCTCGAATCTCCACGAACACACACAAAAAATTTCATCAAAATTGGTCCAGTCGTTTAGGAGGAGTTCAGTCACATACACACGCACACAAGAAATATATATATTAAGATTATCATAATTATTGACAGCTGTTCTTGTAATCAAGAATTCAATTTCAAATCCATTCAAATCGATACTTAGTGCGCTATCTATCGATTAATAAGTATAACTAATTAAAAAGACACTTATTGACTTTGTTTTATTTAAATGCTCTTTTTATTAAAATAACTTTATTTTAATTCTATATTTTGTCTATTAAAATTTTATAAAGTAGTTAGTAAAGTATTCGATCTGTATATAAAGTAGTAAAGTATATTCGATCTGTTGTCTTCCGCCACGCGCCGCGCGGCGGCGCCGCGATACCGTCGCCTCCGCGGCGCTGACCGCCGTGTATATTTAAACAAAGTGTTGTTATACAGTATAAAATTATTATTATTATTAGTATATCCACACATATGCCTTGTACTATTATCTATTCTGTGCCATGAGACATTGGTGACCTTAACACGACGTGGTAATGATGAAGACGATGATGATGATGATGATGATGATTATGATGATGAATATGAGTTGCATAGTAGCATATGCTTTCTGTTCTTAAAACAACGCCGAAACTCCCAAACGTGTATCTATAAGGAGTCAGGAGTTCTCTCAGCATCTTCGAAACCATGGTATACCTTGACCCAATATTTGACTTTTTGGTAGCATATTCTTAGTACACTTCACATAAAACCAAAATCACCATATGTTTCCATATAAATTTCGAGAAGTTCCCTCGATTACTCCTGGATCCCATCATCAGGTCACCACTTTTGTGAACATGGTACCAAATTGGAGTAAAACCAAATACAACAAAGCAAAAATTTCGAAAATCGGTTCACAAACGGCGGAGTAATCGTTGAATATACAAATATAAAAAAAAAAAAATAAAAAAAAAAAATATCCACAGCCGAACATATAACCTCCTCGTTTTTTGGAAGTCGGTTAAAAATTGTTTAAGTATAATACTACTACTATGATTTTTGGAACTTACTATTATCATAATATAATATATTCTGTGCTATTATCACAAACTTATAAATTAACTATTATAGTAGAAATCTGTATAACAGCTGTTATTTCTGTCTATTGAGAAACAAAAACTAAGTACTTAAATAATTCTATTTTTTTACAATAACAGTTAGTTAAAAGTTATCATCATGATACCTAAAATGAAAAGTAAAACAATTCTTAACTACCTATCTTGACTTTGATAAAAATAATAGTATCCGGTGGTTATGTCCTGTATCAGAAACGATTAACGGTCTTGTTACACCTACTGAGTGGAGTAAGAGAGCACTGTTTCGCCACTCTACTCGGTAGGTGTAATCTAGGCCTAAGACTGTTTCTTTTGACAGCAGTAGCCCTAGCATGGCCGCCAGTAGAAACAAAGAATTATATTTAAACGTAAATAGAATTCTTTGAGTAGAAATGCGAAAGTAAAGACAAACTGTGGAGATAAACTTAAGGTGCCATTCCGATTTTTTACGAACCGAAAAATTCAATTAAAATGCCACTTTATGATAGACTATATAGTCCTAAAAATTCAAATAATATCCTACTTTATGACATAATATACTTTAGCCTGTTATAAGTGGCATTTTAAATGAATTTTTGTCGGTCGCCATTAGGCGCGTTAAAGATCGGAACGGCACCTTAAGTTTATGTCCACAGTTTGTCTATACTTTCGCATTTCTACTGGTGGCCATGCTAGGGCTACTGGATAACAAACATAAATTATAAGGCATCCGCAAAAATAGCTATTTTAGATTAGATTATACCATAATAGCTAATCGATATTATAATGGTTTGCTATCGCAACGTCATCTTATCACTAGATAATGCTTTGACAAAGGAAGTATCCTTATTGATAGTTTAGTCATAATTAGTGGTTTTGTGCAATCGGTGACTTAAATTAAAGTAAACAGTGAAATCAATTACTATAATAGAGGATATTTTTAGGTAAGAGTAAAATTTTTTAAAGCTCATGTCGTGAGCTGATAGGGTAACAATGCATAAGTTTATGAGCCCATATTTGCATTTGTTATTGTGTCTATCTATAGTCACTAGTCAGAACGCATAATTAAATTTTTCTTTTTTAAATTACACTAATTGTTTCAATTTGCAGTTATCTGAGTGAAGTAAATATTTAAGCAGGACCAAATATTATGTCTAGGAAATATTTGAAGTCTGTAGAAGTTTCTTAATTTTTATTCATCAATATTCAATCATCAATGTAACGAAATGAAAGAGATCTCAAGTGTGTGTTTTTTGGGTATCATTATTTTACTTAATGGGTAATTTGTTCTATGTGACGGTAATGTTATAAATCCGAAAGTGTGAATTTTACTACGTATAAGCAAAATTACTTTAAAAACTTGTTTACCTGGTGACAATATTTTGTTTTTCGTAAAACTCGACATCCCGAGGTTTTATTTATAACAAAATAAAATATAAATAATTACACAACTTAAAAACACGTCAGGTTTTATGAATGTATGATGACGTATAAGTAAATATATTTATAATTATTGTTATTGCGTTGCTATCTACACACAAGTAGGTAATTATTAAAGATAACAGTGTTTTTATAAGTGCTTTCTTCTGGAATGTAACGCATGAATACTAATAAAATAAGGGTTTTATATTTATTTATATAGTTTATAAGGATAAACCTACGCTGGGTGTGGATTTTTTGTCAATTAAAAATAGCTTTAGTGCAGTCCATAGTGACCTGTGTTTTAAAGCGGGGAAGAAACGTGGTTTTTAACCGACTTCCAAAAAACGAGGAGGTTATATGTTCGGCTGTGGATATTTTTTTTTTTTTTTTATTTTTTTTTTTTTTGTATGTTCAACGATTACTCCGCCGTTTGTGAACCGATTTTCGAAATTTTTGCTTTGTTGTATTTGGTTTTACTCCAATTTGGTACCATGTTCACAAAGTGGTGACCTGATGATGGGATCCAAGAGTAATCGAGGGAACTCCTCGAAATTTATATGGAAACATATGATGATTTTGGTTTTATGTGAAGTGTACTAAGAATATGCTACCAAAAAGTCAAATATTGGGTCAAGGTATACCATGGTTTCGAAGATGCTGAGAGAACTCCTGACTCCTTATAGATACACGTTTGGGAGTTTCGGCGTTGTTTTAAGAACAGAAAGCATATGCTACTATGCAACTCATATTCATCATCATAATCATCATCATCATCATCATCATCGTCTTCATCATTACCACGTCGTGTTAAGGTCACCAATGTCTCATGGCACAGAATAGATAATAGTACAAGGCATAGGTGTGGATATACTAATAATAATAATAATTTTATACTGTATAACAACACTTTGTTTAAATATACACGGCGGTCAGCACCGCGGAGGCGACGGTATCGCTTTACTTTATACTTTACTACTTTATATACAGATCGAATACTATACTAACTACTTTATAAAATTTTAATAGACAAAATATAGAATTAAAATAAAGTTATTTTAAAAAGAGCATTTAAACAAAACAAAGTCAATAAGTGTCTTTTTAATTAGTTATACTTATTAATCGATAGATGGCGCACTAAGTATCGATTTGAATGGATTTGAAATTGAATTCTTGATTACAAGAACAGCTGTCAATAATTATGATAATAATATATTATATTACTAGCTGTCCCGGCAAACGTTGTTTTGCCATTTAAATAATTTTTGGTATGAAAAATAGATGTTGGCCGATTCTCAGACCAATATCCTCACAATATGCTCACATAATTTCATGAGAATCGGTCAAGCCGTTTCCGAGGAGTATGGCAACGAAAACTGTGACACGAGAATTTTATATATTAGATGAGTAGCTACGCTACATCCTATGCAAGTTTATACAATTTTTTATCTGATAGATCCTTGGATCGTGGAAAAACGAGACACAATAGCCTTTCTATTGTTATCGCAATCGCCGGTGACCGCTTGGGGTTTGAAGTATTAAAATTGTTAAATTACTTAGCACACATCCTATGCAAGTTTATACAATTTTTTATCTGATAGATCCTTGGATCGTGGAAAAACGAGACACAATAGCCTTTCTATTGTTATCGCAATCGCCGGTGACCGCTTGGGGTTTGAAGTATTAAAATTGTTAAATTACTTAGCACAATATGTTCACTTCACTGATAATATATTATTTTGTGAGTGTGAACTGTGTAATAAGATACGTAAAATATACGCGAAGGTTTACCTACTAGTGTAACTAAAAAGAGTGAAATTATTATTATTTTTAACAAAAAATTAAAACCGACTTCCAAGGTAAAAACAATATTAACATTAATATGAACTAAAAAGTATTAAATAATTTTTGCTATCTAATAGTGCCTTTTTCCGAATTCGGCTAAACCTTGACTATTTCTGTACTCAATCTTCATAATTTTGAAGTCGGTGCCAGTTCCAAAAGTTTCAAATATTCTGTCAGAGGACTGAAGATTCAGCTATCTGGTACCGACATCAAAATAATGAAGATTGAGTACAGAAATAGTCAAGGTTTAGCCGAATTCGGAAAAAGGCACTATTAGATAGCAAAAATTATTTAATACTTTTTAGTTCATATTAATGTTAATATTGTTTTTACCTTGGAAGTCGGTTTTAATTTTTTGTTAAAAATAATTACGTTTGTTTACGCTATCATGTTGATCTACTTATTAGATAGGCAACGGAAATCCGTCTTACTCACACACTCTTAAAAAATTAGTAGCATTCAATTTTTAACATACTTTACAATAACGCTGTTTCAGTACTATACCAAGTGAACATGAAAGATGGAACTTCGGCCTATTATTACAACGGTGACAATCCTCCTTGCCTTAGCTAGGAGCTCGCTTGCTCAAAGTAAGTAAAACAACATGACTACATACTTAATGCTACGTATTCAATCGAAATTAGTACACACAAATCAATCCATATTAATCCTTTGATCGGAGGTTCTAGGAATTCCCATTCTTTTGTTCTCGCGATCACCGGTGCTCGCGCGGGGCCTGAAGGATTCATATTATAAATGCGAAAGTGTGTCTGTCTGTCAGTCTGTCTGTCTGTTACCTCTTCACGACCAAACCGCTGACTCAAATTATCTCCATGTCAAATTTCAGCAAAATCGGTTCCACGGTATATATAGACAGACAGATATATATCTATAGTATAGATAGACAGACACACTTTCGCATTTATAATATTAGTATGGAAGTATGGATATGGTTAAACACATAAAACTTGTTCGTTTTAAATATCAACTTAATATGTTAATTTAACATTTAAAACTATCAAGTCTTTTATGTCCGAATAATGTCAAAGAAACATAGTGTAGCCAATTATATTATACTCGTATTAGTGTAGCAATATGTTTTGCTTGTAATAATAATAAGCCGTTATTTAATGTTGCATATTGCAGGTGCCAGCCGATGTTCGTACATGATAAGTATACCGAGGGAACCGAAGCCAGATCTACCCGAACTTGACTTTACAGGTGAGTTGCCAATTACATTACAAGCCTCTTATTCTGCCTTCAAGCTAAAGGATGTCTCGAAGGTCAGTGTGCCTCTCGGCATAGGCCTCCTCCAGCCTTCTCCACTCGGTTCTGTCTAGTGCTACTCTTCTCCAGTGGCGTCCAGCTGTTAATGCTAGATCATCTCCCCATCTGGTTTGTTGGCGACCTCTACTCCGTTTACCATCTCTCGGGTACCACTCCAGTGAGTGATGGCTGTGCTCCATTTATTTTGTTTGTCTCTTAGCATGTGTCCGGCCCATCTCCACTTTCTTTGGTCTATTTGAGTAAGTATGTCTATTACTTTTGTTTTTTCTTTTATTGTAGTGTTTCTGATCCTGTCTTGTCTCTTTATACCTAGCATGCATCTCTCCATGGATCTCTGGCATCGTTCCAACTTTTCTATGTGTTGTTTTGTGAGGGCCCAGGTTTCACAGCCATATGTTATAACGGGTAGGACACAGGTGTTAAACGCTTTCTTTTTTACAGTTAAACTCAAGTCAGATTTAAATATTTCTTTGAGCGACGAGTTGCCAATTAGCTTTTAACAAATTAATGGTATCCATACTCCATAGTTCAATCATTATGATTTTAGGGTTCCGTAACCAATTCCCAAAGAGTAAAAACGGGACCCTATTACTGAGACTTCGATGTCTGTCCGTCTGTCTGTCTATCTCCAGGCTGTATCTCAAGAACCGGTATAAATAGACTTCTGAAATTTTCACAGATTGTGTATATCTGGTGCCGCTATAACAACAAATACCTAAAAACAAAATAAAGCTAATATTAAGTGGGGATACAACAAACTTAATTTTTTTATTTTTTTGCTCGTAATCCATAATGGCAACAAGTACGCACTTGAAACATTCACGCAATCCTTTATTATATTCGTACTTTAATATTTAATAATAAAAATAAAATATATAAATAAAAATTACTATGATAAAGCACAGATCAATAGGCGTGATAGTTTTTCCGTAAAGTGTACCACAAAATGTACAGAACATAATTATACATACTTACTAGGGCTCGTTTCGTTCGCCCTGATAACATAATATTCCCTTATTTCGTGCTATATTAAGCTATTACAAAGCTTTTATATTGCGAGATTTGAGAGTAGCGACCTAATCGAGAAATTCCGTAACGAAAAAAACCTAACCCTCGACCGGCATGCACAGCAGTACCAAACTTCGGCACGAAGTTAGTGTGCGTGCAAATAGACGAATGTGAATTATCTAATAAGTAAAATTCTCGTGTCACAGTGTTTGTGCGCGAACTCTTAAATGGCTCAATCGATTTTAATGAAATTTTGTATATGTACATTCTTTAGGCCTGCGAATAGGGTTTATGTACTTTTTATATTGATAAGTGCATTTGTGTAATGAATAATAGTAAATTATATTGACTTTCTTAAACCAGCGAAGCGAAGTTCGCGGAGTCAGCTGGTAATAATTGTATAAGTTGATAAAAAATGCTAATCAATAGCTTCAGCAGTCTTCGAGTGTCACACCTATTTTTTTTTGTAATACAAACTTTGCGAAACTTGTAGCAGTGTGGCGTAGACGTCTACGCGGTTTCACCTCCCGTCCGATATACTCGTAGCAAGCAAATATTGTGTTTATAACTCCTATAAGAAATAACAAAATATCATATCAAGTTCCATCTTCTTTGTTTATGGTAAAGTACACCCCGTGTCGGTGCCAAAATCCCAAAAAAGTTTCAGCTTCATTTAAAAAAATATCTTCTATTGAATTTCAGGATCAACCTGGAGTGAGAGGCCGTTCGTTCCGGCGCCGGAGCGAGATGACGTGTGCATGGACGAGTACTACCCGCTCACCGCCACCAGTGGCACACAGATCATATACATGGAGGAGGAGATAGAGGGGGACGTCGCCATCGCCAAGTTAAATTATGAAGGTATCTCTACCAGTTACAAAACTTTGTGTTTATATTTTCTAGAACGTTTAGGCCCAATTTCACCAACTGCTGTTAAAGTTAATGCTCGAAATAGTATCTCGTTACCTGTATTGTTTTTGATATTAATGAAAGAGCAGACATGACATTTTAACAAGCTGCTTACACTTGGCTGCTGTTAACAGACGTTGGTAAAATTATACCTTAGCTTTTTTGACCACTGAGAAAGAGACCGCAATGACACGTGGTTAAACTACAGATTATTCCATAGCACTATACATAACGTGATTGAACTACCAACTTACAAGTTTGTGTGCATGCGCACGGTTAAACGGTGATCAATATAGGCAATTTCCATCATGTCCCTGGTCAAGCGGAAATTTTGTCGATAATACGCCAATAATCCTGAGCAGCATAATTCTTGTAGCAACCCAGCTTTAAATAGAATCATGTATTCTAGTAGGTTTAGTAGAATCAAAGTTTAATATTATATATTCGTCAAATTTTTACAGGTTCATCTACGCCTGAAGTGGTGAGGCCACTAGTAGCCGGTTCATTCGTCATGTTGGGACCAGAAATACGAAGAGAGGACGATGGCTGGTATCTTTACATAACTAATAGGTAATATTGTTTGCTCCTGCATGTAACATTTGAAACGATCTCAAACGAATTTAAAACACCCAACTATTGACACTTTAAAAGTTTATACCACAGAAAGTCCTACTATTGATTGGCATTGCTAGTATTTTTAAATATGAATCTACGATGTCAATAACACAATATGACTGCCAACGATGGTTCATTTTACTCTTTAATATCATCAGCCTTCAACTTTTCTCTCTACGCTTTCTTTTTCTTCTTCGTCTTCTCTTTTCCTAGTCTTTTATTGAAATTGCAGACAGGACTACGAGACGCCCGGCATGCAGGTGTACATGTTTAACGTTCGTATTGACGGAGAGACGCTCGTGGCGCAGGTGTCGCTGCAGATCGTCAACATCGACGACAACGACCCCATCATACATGTGCTCGACCCCTGCGTTGTTCCAGTGAGTTCAATGAATACTGTATTAGAATTGTTTATTAGGTATAAATCGTGTAACTTTGCCACTGTTAGTGGTTAGGAGTTGTCCTTGACAATTGTTTTAATTTTAAAACTGTCTTGCACGTTCAAAGCACTTGTAGCTTCTTACTATCTTCTTGTATCTGTTGTCGATATATCAGTGCTTTTGAATTAGTCATAGTTTCGGATATCACACTGTTAAAGTAAAAAGCTATAAAGTTCAATGAAATCTTTTGTGTTTATGATATAAACTAATCAATTACTAGGTCATCAGCATCCTTTGTTATAAAAATATGCATCTAATTTTACAGGAATTAGACGACACTTCACTAACTAGCTGTATTTACAACGTAACAGACGAAGACGGTCAGATCAGTACCATAGCAATGACTTTCGAGATCGAAAGCACCAGGAACGACGATGAGATATTCTTTATGCAAGGAGACTTGATACCGGGGGAGTGGAAACGCATGTACATGACTGTCGGACTAAATCAAGCGTTGAACTTTGAAATGAATGCTCTGCACATATTCCGAGTTACCGCTCTTGTAAGTTGTATTGGAACATTTCTCCATTAACATTAATTAAACATAACATGACATAGACGTAGTACAACTTCCTTGTTTTCAGGATTCTTTACCGAACACCCATACAGTGACCATGATGGTTCAAGTAGAGAACGTGGAACATCGTCCACCGCGTTGGGTAGAGATCTTCGCCGTCCAACAGTTCGACGAAAAGACATCACAGACTTTCACTATCAGGGCTATTGATGGCGATACTGGCATAGACAAACCTATTGAATACTCTCTAAGCATCGCTGAAGGTACTATTCTGAAGGAAACTATTCTGTTTAATTAGACTTACGGCACACTTACAGTGTTAACGTAGATTTATAACAAATCATTTTTTTTAGAGGACAGGCAATATTTTGATGTGACCACAATAGAAGGAGGCAGAAGCGGTGCGATACTCCACGTTCACCCCATAGATAGAGACGAACTAGAAAGGGAACTATTTCAGATGACTATTACAGCGTACAAATACGACAACGAAGATCTCGCGACTCAAACAAATATTGCAATTATTATTAACGACATAAATGATCAGATACCCGAGCCTCTACATGAGGTTTACACAGTATCCATTGACGAAGAAACACCACAAACTCTAAATTTTGATCAAGAATTTGGTTTCCATGATAGAGATTTGGTAAGTGTCCCATAAAATGGTATTCGGATATCGCATGAGCATTTTGTTTTGTTACAGAAGTATAAGAACAATTCAATTTTGTTTCAGGGAGCGCACGCTCAATACCAGGTACATCTGGAGAGTGTGGACCCGCCAGGAGCAGCGGCGGCTTTCTTCATTCAGCCAGAGATCGGCTACCAGCGACAAACGTTCATAATGGGTACCACAAATCATAGCATGCTAGATTTTGAAGTTCCGGAATTTCAAAATATAGAATTAAAGGTAAAAATAAATAAATTTCTTGTTACAATTAAATAGCGCAATACAAAAAAATTTTGTTTATAATATTTTTAAGGTCATCGCTACGGACTTAAACAATACAGATTTTGTGGGAGTTGCAACAGTGTACATTAATCTAAGAAATTGGAATGACGAACTACCTATCTTTCAAAATAGTGTGCACACTGTTACATTTGATGAAACTGTTGGCAAAGATTTCTTCGTTGGAACGATGTTGGCTGAAGACAGAGACATAGACGATAGGGTCGAGTAAGTACGATTACTTTTTAGCCGACTTCAAAAAAGGAGGTTATCAATTCGACGCGTATGTATGTAATATTTCCACAACTGCCCAGTTTTTGTATATGTTAATCTATGACAGCTTCTGAACAAATGTGCCAAATTTCAATGTATGTATGTTTTTATGTTTGTGCACGCATATCTCCGGAAGCACAAGTCCGATTTTAGGGATTCTTTTCTAATGTACTAGGTATTGTTCAACTTAGGGGATACTGTAAGTTTCATCAAAATCGGTTCAGTAGTTTTTGAGATAGGAAATTTTAATTCTTAATTCTTAATAAAAAGATAAAACCGACTTCAAATTTTTGTACGTAACAAAAATTTGAAGTCGGTTTTATCTTTTTAAAATACTATTATTATCTGCATTATAAGAATCATCAATTTAGATAATATTAATATGACGAAAATCTTTATAGACACACTCTCATGGGTAATGCTCAAGACTATTTGACTATTGACAAAACTACTGGAGATATAACCGTATCAATTGACGAAGCTTTTGATTACCATCGACAGAACGAACTTCTGATTCAGGTAATAATTAAGCTCAATTATAAGGAGGAGCTTTGTGAAATAATAATTAACGTAAAATAACCAAAGTATATATTTTAATCCTCCAGATTCGAGCTGATGATACGTTAGGAGAGCCTTACAATACAGCTACATCTCAATTAGTTATACGTTTGAATGATATAAACAACACTCCACCTACGTTGCGTTTGGTAAGCAATTTGAGTACATACTACATACAATTGACCATAATTATTATAATTTGTAAATTGATAAATAAAAGTAGTAAAGATTGATGAGTAAACTCTTTAGGCGATCTGACATTATGAATTAAAATATTTCTAAAATAGCCTCGTGGAAGTCCACACGTAGAAGAAAACGTACCAGAGGGCTACCAAATTATTCAAGATAATCAAGAAATACAAGCGACTGACCCGGACACGACTGCCGAACTTCAATTTGAAATTGTCTGGGATTCTTCTTACGCAACGAAACAAGGTCGAAATACAGACCCTGTGGAATATCATGGGTAAAATAAAAATGATCAGATTAATTTTAATTGCTTCGAAACCTATTTTTTTAATATAATGCCCAAATTTTAGGTGTATAGAGATACAGACAATATACCCCGACCCATCCAATCGTGGCGCAGCTATAGGTAGATTAGTCGTGAAAGAGATAAGACACAACGTTACTATAGATTATGAGGAGTTCGAGGTCCTCTTCCTTACCGTTAGGGTGGTGGACGTGAACACTGCTATTGGTCAAGATTATGACGAATGTAAGTACAACTATAAGTACCTGTATTGTTACAAAGACTTTAAAGATTTTTGAGACTATAATAGTTTTGGTAATGTGAAAAGCATAACATTTTTGGATCCGAACATAATTTCCTTTCAAGATTGGAGCTATTATGTCATTCTACTTTCAGTAACATATACGATCACAATCATCGACATGAATGATAACCCGCCGATATTCAATGATGGGACCCTACAGCAAAGCTTTAGGGTGCGTGAGAACTCTGCAAGTAACACCATTATCGGCTCAGTCCAGGCGACAGACATTGATGGCCCACTGTACAATCAAATCCGTTACACAATAATGTAAGTACAGTAACAGTTATAGTTATACGTACTTCTATGAGGCTTGCTTCCAATAAACTTTAGGACATAGAATATAATATATTATTTCGATTAAAGCTTGCAAAATTTTTGTAAAAATTACAAGCCTGTTTTTAATTTTAGGCCTAGAGATGATACACCTGACGGTCTAATAAAAATTAACTTCAACTCTGGACAGATCGAAGTGGATGCAAATGGAGAAATAGATGCTGATGACCCACCTCGGTACAACTTGTACTACACGGTCATTGCAAGCGATAAATGCTCGGAACCCAATCCAGAGGACTGTCCTCCAGACGAAACCTACTGGGATACTCCAGGAAATGTAAATATAATGGATTTTGACAAGTCTTTCCCTATACAATCACCCATTTTTTTATGAGACTTGGAATATTTTTTACAGATAACAATTGAAATAATAGACACGAACAATAAAGTTCCGTTTGAGAGAATAGACAAGTTTAACGTGACTGTGTACATATACGAAAACGCGACTACTGGAGATGAGGTTGTGGTTCTCGCTTCAAGCGACCTTGACAGAGATGGTGAGATGGGCTATTTCTTTTATCAACTTCTAAATGAAATTACCAAGTTACATAAATTTGATATGAGGAATGTAACATATTTTTCGGGGTTAAACCAACCCAACAGACGTTTTTAAGAAGAAGTTTTAGATAGATCATGAAACCTTAGACTGCACGTAAGGGTGCGTCCACATTTGTTTCATTTCAGCGATCAGATCTCCGTCGCGTATCATCGAAGCGTGTCAAAATGATACGCGTATCATGATACGGCCCGATCGCTATTAACCGCGTATCTGATACTTGTCATATCAAATACTCGCATGATCGGCAGAATGATCTAATAGGCGTCCACACTATGATACTCATACTTGATACGGCGCGATGATCGCGACGGAGATCTGATCGCGCAAATGATACAATTAATGTGGACGCATCGTAAGATATATTACTCAATTAAAAATCAAGATATTGCTGATGACCATTACTCAAATGATTATTTTCAGAAATATATCACACGGTCTCGTATCAGATCAACTACGGTGTGAATCCTCGTCTGCGGGATTTCTTCTCCGTGAATCTGGATACGGGGCTGGTGTACGTCGACTACACTACAGGGGAGGTGCTGGACAGAGACGGCGACGAACCCACACATCAGCTGTTCTTCAATCTCATTGATAATTTTTATTCGGAAGGAGGTACTTCTACACGCCAATTACTTTTACGCCAGCCTGGTTGTTGCTAATCGTTTATCGTCTTCTATTTCGATATATAGCTAAGAAGAACAAGAACACAATATTTAGTACACGACTAGTTAAACCTACTAGTAAGCCCGAGTGAGCCTCTAATATTTTCCCAATCAATTTTTTTCTCAGACGGCAATAGAAATCTCAACACTTCGGAAGTTCTCGTCGTTCTACTAGACGTCAACGACAATGCACCTGAGCTACCACCACCAGACGAACTTTCATGGTCTATTTCAGAAGGCATGCTTGCGGTAAGAATTATTATAAAATTAAATACCGTCATAACGTATTAAATTAATCTTGAAACACTCACATACACTGGTGATTTACCATTAAATAAATAAAATATTGGTATAAAGGAAAATAATACCAAAATTCTTATTAATATGATTTAGGATTCAAGAATTCTTCCCGAGATCTACGCTCCGGACCGCGACGAGCCGGACACGGACAACTCGCGCGTGGGGTACGCCATACTCAACCTGACCATCACAAACAGAGACATTGAAGTGCCCGAACTGTTCAGAATGATACAGATACAGAACGTGACGGGAGAACTAGAGACTGCGATGGACTTGAGAGGTTACTGGGGAACTTATGCCATTGGTATTTTTGTAAGTTTTAAGTGATAAAAAATTATTTATACTAAACCCTATACCAAAAAATATTAAAAGCTAATTTAATCCTTCGATCGGATATTCTTGGAAATGCTATTGTATTCTATTGTTGTCGCGATCACCGGTGCTCTTATGGGGCTTGAAGGATTAAATAAAAATGTTTTAACGAGGAACTATAAAGGTAATCTATGTTTTAGTCGGGAAGGTCATTTGACAGACAGAGATAGCAGTACCTTGAAAAGTTATTCACTGCGGCTGCGTAATTATTATATGTTTGTATTTGAAAGGGTCAGACAATTATAACAATCGAACCTTTTAAAAAATGGTAAATGCATTATTATTTTCAGGCTTATGATCATGGTATTCCTCAAATGGACTCTAATGAAATTTACGAGCTAGTGATAAGACCGTACAACTTTCACCATCCTGTCTTCGTTTTTCCACAAAATGGGGCTCGGATACGTTTATTCAGAGTAAGTAAACCATTAAAATCAATAACAAAATTATACAGCTATAGTAGGACTGAATTCTACGACATATTAAGTGCATACAGCCAACGCAACGTAACATACGGTCTGCGCAGCGTAGCATACGGCCTACGCAGAGTAGCATACGGCCTACGCCGCGTAGCATACTTCCTACGTAGCATAGCATGCGGCCTACGCAGCGTAGCATACTGCCTACCCAACGTAGCATACTGCTTACGCAGCATAGTAGACAGCATAGCAATTATATACGGCCTACGCAGCATAGCATACAGCCTACGCAGCGTAGAATACTGCCCACGCACCGTAGCATACGGCCTACGCAGCGTAGCGTACGGCCTACGCATCGTAGCATACGGCCTACGCAGCGTAGCGTACGGCCTACGCAGCGTAGCATGTGGCCTACGCAGCGTAGCATGTGACCTACGCAGCGTAGCAAGCGGCCTTCGCAGCTTAACCTAGACTTATCGGGGTGTTAGCTTTGGTTTTTAATGTTTATAAAATCAATATTAATAATTGTATCTATTAGCCATCTAAAGTGTCATAATACTGCATTAAAAACTAAATCATATTTCAGGAGAGGACTGTAGCACTTGGCAGACTAGTGTTAGTGAATGGGGAATTCCTCGACCCGGTACAAGCTACTGACGAGGACGGGTTCGAAGCCGGTATTGTTACATTCTCCATCGTCGGAAATGGTAAGCAATGTGTACTTGTATAATGCAAAATATATATTTTCACTAGATGTTTCTCGCGTTGCGTCAAATTCGTTTACCATAATGCAAATGTAATATCAGAGATTGATTCATATACAAGTTGTGGATCTACGTTATTTGGTAGAGTTATAATATACCTAGACGTAACAACTACCATAAATTAACTAGACAACCCGACCAAATAACTTAATATTAAGTCTTTTATCTGCCTACAAAGCTATTTATCAAATTTATTATAAATATTCCATAAAATACTGATAATAATTTACCATAGCATATGTTATTGTGTGATGAAATTTATTGCTGCTTCACTATTTTTAGCGGAGGCCCAAGAGTATTTTACAATAGACAACAATGTGGAAAACAAAGGAAATCTCATGTTGAAAGACGTGTTTCCCGAGACCACTAGAGAATTTTACGTAAGTACTCAAGACATTTAAAAATCGGTTGTCTGTAAAGTCGGTTTACTGACGATAGTTGAACGTGACAACTACCTTTGTGGAGTTGAACTTCATAATATTTTATAAGTAAATTTAGTTCCGCGATTTGACAACAGATGTCGCTGTTAGGCCTCTAGATCGCGCTATCGCTTACCCGACAACATTTGGTATATGTAATTCAATGAAATCTCGTCCTCTCGCTGACACTCACTGGTTGTTTAATTTTTTATTACGCCAGAGGGATTTGCGCTCAGGGTAATAGTGCAGTGAGCAGTCGCCAGAGATTTCAACCTCCGAAAGCTGTAATAGTGAATGGATTTTTGTTTTTGAGGTGTCATTTTCTTTTTTACACTATAACTTGCAAAGTTTACCAAAAAATTTTTTGTGCTTTTAATTTTTTAGTTACTTAATTAAAAATTAATATTTCACCACATAAAACCGGTCCAGAATTTTTTTTTTCTTGTTCCTGTCTGCCGATCCACATTCGCGCGCGAAGGCACGCCGCGGACCGCGGCGTGGATCGCGGCGCGAATCGCGGCGCGGATCGCACATTACTGCCAAATCCTCTCAAAGTTCGCGACATGTCCGCAGTGTAGTTCGCGCTTTAAGCGTTCTTTATTTGAAAAATTTCCCGCGCGTCTACTTTTTTCATAATATGGCGCTCGGCTTTTCAAGAATGGCCAGTGTCAAGTAAAATATGGCGGGAAAAAAAACTTTCGTGAAAAGTTTACAAAAAGTTGTTTTTCCAGATGATCGTCAAGTCAAAAGTCTAGTAAAAGTCTAAAAATAGTATTTTAAAAAGATAAAACCGACTTCAAGTTTCACGTAAATAATTACGTAGCATTAAAATTCCTTATCTCAAAAACTACTGAACCGATTTTGATGAAACTTGCACCATTCCCTAAGTTGAACAATGCCTAGTACAACAAAAAAAGAATTCAAATTCAAATTCATTTATTTGAATTTGAATTTGAATTCTTTAATTGGAGAATCACTTAAATTGGACTTGTAGTTCCAGAGATATGCGTGCACAAACATAAAAACATACATACATACACTTTCGAAATTTGGCACATTTGTTCAGAAGCTGCTATAGATTAACATATAAAAAAACTGGACAGTTCTGGAAATACTACATACATACGCGTCGAATTATTGATAACCTCCTTTTTTGAAGTCGGTTAAAAAGTAGTCAGTAAAGTCAACGAGTCAAGTTAGTTGTTTTAGTAAAGTGGTAGACCCTTTACTAAAACTTTCGACGGAGTTTTGGAGGGAACACAAAATGGCACGTTTCTTGAAGTTGTATCACTTGCCCACACTTGTGCACGACATCAAATTTTTAATGTTTTTTTTATGAAATAAGGGGGCAAACAAGCAAACGGGTCACCTGATGGAAAGCAACTTCCGTCGCCCATGGACACTCGCAGCATCAGAAGAGCTGCAGGTGCGTTGCCAGCCTTTTAAGGGGTAATAGGGGAAGGTAGGGAAGGGAATAGGGGAGGGTACGGAAGGGAAAAGGGTAGGGGATTGGGCCTCTGGTAAACTCACTCACTCGGCGAAACACAGCGCAAGCGCTGTTTCACGCCAGTTTTCTGTGAGGACGTGGTATTTCTCCAGTCGAGCCGGCCCATTCATGCCGAAGCATGGCTCTCCCACGTCAACGCCGGTTTTCTGTGAGGACGTACGTAAAACGTAATACGTAATGGTTAATATTCTACCAACATTACACATTAAAAACCGAAATAACACAATTTTAGGAAAATAATACAAAAACACAACGTCACTCTTTCGTATTCCCAGCAAAACTCCGCGCGTCTACTCTTTCTTGACAGACTGTATTAATATATTGTATTATCTGTTCACTAAACAATGCTGGCATGTCTTGTATGGCAAAAGCCTTTATTAAAATAAAGATTTAAAAAAAAACCCTTTGTCGCGGAACAGAAAACCGACAAGATTCGGGGAACGGGCTGCGAAGTGCGAAACATATGCGAATCGGATCCACACTCATACTTCTCAGAAATATCGCGGCGCCGCGGCGTCGCGCACGGTCGCGTGCGAGTGTGGATGCGGCCGGGGAACCAGCCGCGAAGTGCGAAAAATATGCGAATCGGATCCACACTCACGTTTCGCGGAAATTTCGCGGCGTCGCGCGCGGTTCGCACGCGAGTGGGGATGGGGCTTGTTATTTAATGACTTATATCCGATTGTTAACATTGAAAATTAACCAAATACTTACACTATTTTAAAAAAAGAAAGTTTGCTTTGCTGATCCAAATACAAATATAAGGTTTTTGCAAAGTTTTTAGAGATTAACGCTCGTCGTAACCAAGATAAAAGGGTTTGGGTGGATTTAAGGGTTGTAACGTTAAGTGTGTTAAACTTACTTGTTGTGCGTATTTAATTTTTAGAGAAATGATAACTTTTAAGTACTTAAAAACGTTTAAATATCTCCAAAAATGTGTAAAATAGACCGAATTTATATATATTTTTGGTTATGTTAAACCTTAATAATGTTGAATCTGTCGTATATTTGGAATTTATTTAAGTGAGAGCTAAAACATTAAATGCATCGACAAATTAAAGACTTTTTCTAGTCTTTGAAATTTATTTAAACTTCCTAGTTAAAGCCAGAAAAAAAAAATTGGGTGCTACAAATCTCACGTACATACCAAAGAGGATGTAAACTGTATACTACGCATAAACGTATGATGCTAAAGACCAACAAAGAGTGCGAGAGAGAAGAAAATCCTTTATGGAATTATAACAAGATGAAAAGAGAGAGGCAGTCTAATGAAAACTTTAACCACTTTCATTTGACAGGTCGTCACCAAGTCGTCACACGTTTTTATGCCCTTTCGGTATTTGCAATTTATTGTTTAAATCCTTTATTATTTTCGACAAATACTATTACATATAACAATGGTAACTTGTTCTGTGAGTGATTGCAGTGTAAATCATAGGAGTAATCCTGAAAAATATACATTTCACATGTAATTAATCTTCATGTCCTAATTGCTACGATGTGTTTATTTTAGCTATATTCTGTCTATATTTCTCTATTTCAAATAAAATATTGTTAATCCTCCCCTTTACTTTCATATTTTGCATAATTAAAGGTACTATTGTTCTTAAATAACACAATTTTTAAAGAAATTTTTTTCATTAAAATTGTTTACATATACACTAGGGCTTGAATCAAATTTATCGATATGCCTATCGGTATTTAATAAGAACATAAAAATAATCTAAAAATGTAATGGGGGTGTAAGGGCATGATGATATTATGTATTTAATTTAAGAATAAATAATATACTATGTTTGTCGTTTACTTTCAACTTTATATTTGCATTTCTATTAATGTAAGAGCTGATTTTTCACATAGTTTTTACCTGAATAACAAGTAAGTAACTTTAAAATGTGTATATTATTTACCGTTATAAGAACCTCATGTTATAACATATCCGACGATTGAAAAAAAGACGGGTTGCACTCCGGGAGTGCCGGCAGAAGTGAAAACTTAATTATTAACGTTGTGCATTTTTGTAAGTTTTCACTTCAAAAATCACCCTAACCGAAAATGTGTATCTACTTTTCAATCGTCCCCTTTTTACTGCCAAATAAAATATATGATACCTAATTTGAATTACAAAATCTGTCAAAGTTGCATATTATTTATTTCTCATAGAAACGCAGGTAAAATAACTCGATCGGACAATACTATCGATGGTAAAATATACATCACTAGCACACGCACACATTGACAGATCAAAAATCGTCACGCATTTTCGGGTTGTCAGGTGGTCTATACGACAGTATATATTATAAGTCTATGATACTACGTAACAAGAGGTCGGACTTAGAAGAAAAAAAATAAACATTCGTTATTTTTTTAATTTAAAACTAAACGACAAAATTTTAAGTGCAAAACCTTTCACTCTAAACATACCAAAAATTAAAAAAAATAAAAATAAAAAGAAATGAGCTCAAATAAATGTTTTATTTCAATAAAAATTATTGTACATGGCTAAATAAATAGGCTAATAAGGTAAATTAAACAATAAAACAGATTTAATCCACAAGTTTTTGTTGATTTCTATTATTAAATATTATAATATTATTACAGTACAGTTTTATGTATTTTATTTATAAATATGATAGAATAGCTGTCTATGCTACTCTACTAACTACTTGATTGGCTTAAGCCATTATTCCACTTATCCTAGCGGCTAGCTAGGTTCCTAGGTAGGATCCTAGCTAGGATCCTAGCTTCTAAATGTTGTTCCACGTCTTGACTAAATCGGAAACGATTTAGGATCTAGGAACCTAGCTAGGATAAGTGGAATAAGCGCTTTATACAGTAAACTCTATATAGGGAGGGGATTAAAGCTGCGCGTCCACCAGGTTGGAATCGGGACATACGGTGCGGACGGTGGCACCACGTGTCGTCATATACTTGTCAGGCGCAGAATGATGTTCCAGTACTTCTAGTGCAGTTCATAGTAGTCAGTACCATACATACAAAGCAACAAATCCGTCCACTGCGTACCTGCGCTCCGATTCCGATCCAGTGGATCGCACCTTTATACATACACACTTTGTTTTGTATACGACAGCTGAAATCTATGGCGCGGGTTCAGGCCAGCTGCATACCACCTCACTTGATCAGAGGATTTTTCCTTGGTGGCCGTACCACTCATAATCCCATACCTTCCTTCTCCTAAAATCTCCTTGCATTGAATCTCTTTGCTGCTTTCGTTCCCAAGCGGTCGCATGCGACCGCGAGAACAAAAGATTTCCTAGAATCCGCGATCGAGTTAACAGCTATTGCTTGCAGACTAAAATGTTGCAAACTAGCTGTATAGGGACCTAAAAATCTGAAATTAATGAAACATTTTTCATTTATATTCCATACAGTTTACATAAATTATAGTAAGTATAGTAATTAATAACCTTATGTATTGTTACAATAAAACAATATACACATGATACACATTTCATCATTTTCCAAATTAACTGCATACTGATATACATTATAATAATTTCTATGAAATAATAATCTATCTTTTTCATATTAATATAGTTTAAGTTCTAAATTATTGTACAATTATGCAAATAATACTACGACATACTTTGTATTAGAACATGGTATGATATCGTTATGTTTTGCTTCAATTTATCAATTTACGGTTACATTTACATTTTACAATGGCTTACCTTTCGTTTTTCAATAATTAATCCACTTAATTTACAATTTTTGTATTTTTGTAATAAATAATTTTCACAAAATGGAATTCGAACCTTGAGTTTTAAACTTCATCTTCCTCTTTTTTCTCATGTAGTTTATATTCTCTATGGTCTTTTTTATCAACCAATCACAGTCGACCGTGCTTAAAAATTGTACAGATTATGCGATTTACTTTAGTAGCTACGTTTAAATTTTGAACCCAATTTTTTTTTGTTCGGAAAGTTTCGTCCACCTGGTACATACTAAAGACGCTTGCTGCGACCTATGTTTGAAAAATGCTTACCTGAATACAAAAAATATCAGATCTTAACCTAATTTGTATTTTTTTCCTTTAAGTATGTTTTAGCAAATATAATTAATGAAAAAATAAATAAAAAATCAATTTTATTCTGTAAAAATCTAACCAAAAGAAATAAAATACAGATTTTCTTCGAAATATCCGTAAAAAGTTTGTGCTACATTTTCAGAAAATTTAATAAAGTAAGAGCTAAAAAGTTATACACATTAATAAATAGGAGGCTTTGTTAAGCCTACAAAATAATTTTAAACTTCCTATTTAAAACCAAAGAAAAATAGGAACGCCATTTACCTGGCGAGGCACACAACAAGCACATTTGGAGGTATGCTCATCTACATACAAAAATATTAATTTTAAATCTAAATTATATATTTTTCAACTTATTTTCTTTCTTTGGAATATAAGCAACGATACAAATCAAAAAAATAATAATAAATTATATTATTTTGCTATATATTTAAAAGAAAGAAATATGCAAATTTTCTTCAAAATTTTACAGTTTATGAGTTTACTTGAAGTGGAAGAGAATAATTTAAAAAAAAAATCAAAAGCACAACTTTTTAATAGATAAACTTTATTATTTATGTTATCAGCTACACATTCCTTTTATTCTTTTCAATTTTCATCCACTATTGCAAAAATCGGAGGTTTGCACGATTTTTACGCTCTGGGAACTCCACTATAACCCTACAGAACAGATCGGACCGTATGACGTCACTCAAGTAGGACTTAGATTGCTATACTGTGACTTAGGAGAGAGACGGATGTCGAACGCTGCCGAACGCAAAGGCCGATTGTGCTTCCTTGTCGCTCGTTCCGCGCTCTCGCTTGCACTTCAAGCCTTAAATGGAACGCCTCAGAGCGTTGATGCCGCATAAACTGTCATGTTTTTCGGGCAAGCAGCCCATATCGAATTATAAGACGTTATCACGTCAAAAACCTTTTAACAACTAATGTTGCTTTATTGCAAATAGCTTGTAATTTATACAATATCGATATTTTGTCTCGTAGGTTACTATCCGAGCTACAGACCGCGGGACGGAACCACACTCTCTATCTTCTGATGTGACTATTCATGTAGTATTCGTCCCCACGCAAGGGGAACCAGAGTTCACCACTAATACGGCCAGCGTCGCTTTCGTAGGTGAGTTTCGAGAACGATTTTTGGAACGAAGTTTCTTATCGCGCGTTGCTAAAGGGGGCTTGACGGAAAAAGTTGTAACGACACTTTTTGACCGACACTTATATCCTAGTATATTATAGTATAGCTTATATTATAGTACCTGCGAAGTAGGGGCAAAGGGCGTTGATGTGCCGATGACGTCAACTGACGGGAAATTTAAATATCTAAGCACACTATGCCGAATTTCCGCGGCGGAAGTTCGGCATTCCCGAGGAAACAAGAACAAAATATGTAATTTTCAAAAAGTTTTTTGTTATTATTTTTTGGGGCATGGTCGTTTATACTATAACTGCACTTTTTGAATTTTAGAAAAGGAGGAAGGTCTTACGGAGAGACACCAGTTGCCTCTAGCATCAGACCCCAAAAACTATTACTGTCAGGATGACTGTCGCGATATCTACTACAGTATCGTTGGTAAGAAAATCCTTTACATTATACTATATACTATACGATTAACACTGAGTTGCACCAACTAACTTTAACTGTAACTTTAATTTTAACTTTAACTACAGTGCAAAATGTCAAATTTCTGGTTAAAGTTAAATATCGCCTCCAAACACCCCATATGCTCATACGACATCTGTCAATTTATCCGGTTAAAGTTAAGGTTAAGTCTAAAGCTGAAGGACGCCATATTTAACTTTAACCATAACTTTAACCTTAACTTAAACTTAACTTTAACTTTAACCACGCCTCTGGTGCAACCTAACCTAATTGTTGTGACTATTGGTCCTGTAAGGACTAAGGCCCCTTTTCACATTGGGCCATGATAAATAAGCTGTACGACCACCAGATGCGAAGTTGCAGTATATAGAATGCACAATCGAAGTTGACCTCAGCAATCATAGATGAATAAGTTCATCATAGACCACCATTATCGCGCGAACCGTACATTTTCCCAGGACAAAAAGTATCCCAATTCCTTTCCCGGGACTAAAAGTATCTCCACACCAAATTTCAGCAAAATTGGTTCAGCGGTTTGGGTGTAAAAAGTTAAATACAGACGGACACACTTTCGCCACAGTATAGCAATATCCCTGCTATACTGTGCTTTCGCGTTTATAATATTAGTATGCCGGATGACTTTACCAAGTTTTAATGTTTAGGTGGCAACGAGGATGGTTACTTCGCCATAGACAGAGTCAACAACATTCTCTATCTCGCTCGTGAGCTGAACCGCAATGAGGCGGACACTCACGTACTGCGCGTCGCAGCCAGCAGCACCGAGAACCCCGACGTGACTCTAGCTAGCTCTACGCTCACCGTCACTGTTACAGTGAGTTGCATTTAACCAACACAAAAAATAATTAACCTCTTGAACCCTACCGGCACCTTAACGTGCCACCCGTAAAAATACCTCTGTGTACCACCGGCACCTTAATGAGCAGCCTGATACACTCGTCCTCACGCAGTTTTTTAACTTATTTTAATGAACATAAGAATTAATTTCGTTTGTTCGATGCATTATTTTTAGGAGTAGGTATGAAGTTGGCTACAAAATGAATGCACTAAATTTTGTTTCTGATTGGCGAATTTTTGTAAAATTTGAAAAAAAAAACACGGAAATTTAAATGGCCCATAGAACTCGGGCTTTACGGCTGAATCGAATTTTGATATCCCGGTATTCGAGAGGTTAAGGCAAAACGTCTAAACTCTAAACAAAATGTCTGGTAGCAGAGAAGCGGTTCAGGTCATATCTATCGCTCATTAGGGCATAACTCATAACTCATTACAATTTGTAAACATAATTCAAAAGAGTCATTGAAGCCAAAAATTGCTATGGAACTACATTATCAATATGTATATTAATCCTTTGATCGCGGATTCTTGGAAATCTATTGTACATTATTCTATTGTTGTCGCGGTCACCGGTCCTTATGGGGCTTGATGGGTACACACTAGACGTACTGTAAAATATTATAGCAGCTGCCATAGATTTTATGCTCTATTTTCAAGCTACCAATAAATAGCACAAACAACTACAATTTATTATGAAGGATTGCTTACCTGAATCCTGATGTCACCTGACTACTTCAATACGGTCTGGTTCCGGCATCGTAGTTTCTGTTCTTTGAATGAACATTGAGGACCTAAAGTAAAATAAAGTAGTAATAATAATATTATAGTAAATTCTTAATAATTAACATTATAGGTCAGAGAAGCAAATCCTCGGCCATACTTTGATCGAGCTCTCTATACCGCCGGCATTTCAACATCGGATAATATCAACAGAGAACTTCTTACAGTGCGGGTAAGTTATGGCGTTAATTTTGGTTTACTTTAATAATACCTAAACATACACTCTCGTTTGATCAAAAAAATGAGAACTGTATTCCATATTGTTTACGAGTAATTACAACCGGCTTTAAGAAATAAGCCCACGCGTAGAAGCCTTCATTGCCCACCATTTGTATTTTGATATATCTAGATTCTAGGGTACGTTTTAAATAAAGTCCACAGCTTTTCATCAAAAATGTATAGAATTCAATCACGTTTTGCGAAAAAGCTGATTTTATTTTGCGTTTGCCCAGGTTGACAGTATGCGGAATCAACATAATGATTGACTAACATGTGCTGGAGAAAGTGACCCAACTAAAAATCGGATGGGTCGACCGACTGAGACCTGACCACCGTTACGGACCCATATTATATGCTCATCGTTTACTTCCTTAATAGGCTACACACTCCGAAGGCGCTAGAATCGTGTACACAATCGACATGTCGACGATGGTGGAGGACCCCAGCCTGTCGCACGTCCGGGAGACGGCGTTCATGTTGGGCGCCGAGAGCGGCGTTCTGACGCTCAACATACAGCCGACCTCCACCATGCACGGGATGTTCCAGTTCGATGTGGTGGCTACAGACACTGGTGACTTGTTAAATATTGAAAATATTTTAACGTCTATTTTAGATGGATGGATGGATGAAATTCGTTAATCTTCAAAAAATTATTATAACACAACTAGTAGATACTATAATAGCGATAGAAACTTGACTATTCGGCAATCAGTACCTACGGATTTGAGATTATCCGGTAGGCATGTTTTTTTAACATTATGTTAACGTGCTACATCGAACTGAACTCATTTTTCTTCATTAGTACATTTATTTTACATTACCAACTTACCCTAATTTTCGACGAGTTTTTAGTGCAAATTATTATGGCGTAGTAACTGGATTATCCCGAAAACGAGAGTACCTTAATCTACAGTCTTTGTCTTCTTTAAGCGGAATTAAAGTCTTAAATAAGAAAAAATATGTTTCAGCCAATCAAATTGACAGAACCGAAGTAAAAATATATCTGATATCGTCCCAAAACCGCGTGTACTTCACCTTCTACAATCCGGTGGATCAAGTTATTGCGGAGGCGGACTTTGTAAGTTTAATGTTGTTTATTTGTTATTTAAAACAATATACTACCGGCTAATATGCAAGTCGAAACAGTTTAATTCGACACGTTTACTTGATATAAAGCGACCACATTTCGTAGGTCCACCATCTGCTTATGACTCAATTTTTCTGATGGTACTATCAGGTACTCATAGCTAACGTGACCATACGTCCCGCTTTGGGCGGGACAGTCCCGCTTTGAGGCAGTGTGTCCCGCTGTCCCCCGCGATGCCGAAATTGTCCCGCTTTTGCAAACAGACCAAACGACAATAATTTAAAATTATTTTTATGTTTGAAATGCCTGTGCAATGCACGGGGCTAAGAGCTCCATGGTGCAATGCCTGGAAGTAACGCATAAAGACAACAAACGTCTTCTGCCATATTTTGCTCGATATCAAACCTAGACGTTCCGCGCAGCTTCGCCCGCGTAAATTAAAAATTCCACCGACAAATTAGCCCACAAAATAGCCTATAATCCTTCACGTGGTCTGTGGTTCTTTTTATCTGTGCCAAATAAGAATAACATAGAAATTGCTGCAGTAGTTCGTGAGATATTTATTTTCAAATAATTTTTACGGTTTTATGCACATTTTCCTCTGTTTCTTCGCTCCTATTTGTATTAGCGTGATAAAATAAAGCCAACAGCCTTCCTCGATAAATGAGCTATAACACTGAAGGAATTTTTCAAATCGGTTATTGGACCACACATGAATTACATAATATTTGGATGGATTCTGTATAATTTGTCCCGCTCTGACAAAAAAAAATTAATGGTCACGTTACTCATAGCCCATAGGCAGATGACGAACTTAATTTTTTCTATTTCAATAATCACGTTTCTCAGATAGCGCAAACTTTCGGTATCGGTTTCAACATGACGTGCAACATCGACCAAGTGGTGCAGGCGAGCGACAGCAGCGGCGTAGGCATCGACGACATGACGGAGGTCAGAGCACACTTCATACAGGACGACTTGCCCGTTGAAACCGAAAGGATAGAGGAGTGAGTGTATTAATGATACCAATTACAACCCTGACGACCCTAATAAACATCGTCAGCAATTTTGTTGCATCAAAATTCGTACTAATCTCGCGAGGGGCATTCTATGTAATAAAAAATATCCTTTGTCCTTTCTCGGGGCTTAAAGCAACTCCATATTCTAGAAAATTTGTTCAGTTTTTCAAGCATGAAGATAAAACAGACAGACAGACAATCAGACCTACCATCACAGAACGATTGTTATGGTAGGTATAGCATTCCATGATTATAGTAAGGGCATTTTTCGTGTCAGAACTAGTGGCAACTGGAAAGGTACTAACATTTTTTTTACTTCAGCCTCCGCAGTGACACTCAACTCCTGCGCACCGTCCAGCGCACTCTGGAGACGCGGCTGCTGGTTCTGACAGACTTCGTGACGGGCCAGAGTCCGGTGATCGGGTCTGACCCCCGCGTCCTCACGGTGTACGTCCTGGCCGGCCTCACCGTGCTGCTGGGCTTCCTCTGTCTAGTGCTGCTCCTCGCCTTGATCATCCGGACTAGAAGGTTGGTGAAGTCAGGAAGATTCAGTTTTCGAAGTAGGACAGCAATACCGTTTACCGTTAACATGACATTAGGCGCTTTTTTTAAGGTGACGCCGCGTTTAAGTAAAAAACCGTGTTGGATGTATTTTAGATTGCTTGTTTTCTATATAAGTATATATAGAAAACAAGCAGCGTAGTGACAAAATGGTTTTTGTCGCGTAATATAAAAACCATGAATACATTTCACATTTAAAGCTATGGGCAAATTAAAGTGTATGCTTGAACCAATCTATGTACCATCGAGGAAATTGATTCCTATGCATTTGAGAGACCATCGTCATTTGGTCGATCATGTCAATTCAATGTTAATTGTGATCTGTCGGCTGGGTTTGACGTAACGCGACCAAACTACGTAGGTCCCCATCTGCATAGGAATCAACTTCTCTGATAGTACAAATTTTGGAAGCTTAAATCACTCTGTTGGCAAAATAGGAATCCCTTTTTTACAGAGTTCTTTTTGATTGATTATTGTGTTATAAAGGTTGACCAAATACTGACAATGAACTTTAATTTCTTAGCTTTAGTCGTTGCTGAGAAAAATCGATATCGCTACAGTCAAATTATCTATCAATGCGTCGCCTTAATTTTTAGTCACGTGGAGGATTAAACATTACACGCGCAGCTCGTCTTATATTGCAAAAAGCAACAATATTGAATCCTCGTCGGTCCTCCAGTGTATCCAATATCTCTGATTACAGTTAAAACTCAAATACAGTATAAACTCTATATAACGTCACTGAAGGGACCGTGCATTTTATGACGTTTAAATAGAGAGTGGTCGTTATATGAAGAGAAGTAAAATCGAAGAATATCCGTCAATATCATGTCAATATATGATTTTCTTTCGCTAACCGTATTTACTGTTTGGAAGTTTATGAGCAACTGAGAATATTATGATAACGTTTAGATATTTTTTATGTTCAAAAACAGTCTACACGTACAAGCAATCTCAATTTGTAAACAAAAGAACGAATTTCTTAGAAAGTTCGGTATGCATGATGCCGAAAGTCAAGTTCATTTCGGGCTAGGATCACAGAACACTTTTACTCCTATGCTAGGATAGCAAAGTGACAAAAAAACGTACACAGCTGCGCAGTTTTTACTAATTTAAGATACTTTTTATTACTCAATCATTGTGATTTTGACGTTACTGAGAGTGGGAGTGATGCTATACAGAGTGTATTATTGTATGGTAAACAAGCTAAACCAACCGAAGTCAAATGATTTCGACGCTTTAGACTTTGTCGCTAAATAGAGTGACGTTACATGGAGTTTACACTGTATAACAACTTTACGTTTATAATAGCAGCCACCAGCGTAACAGCAACATTAATTTCGTGAAATGTTCGTTTTTACTTTCCAGGATGAATAGGCGATTAGAAGCTCTGTCTATGACGAAGTACGGTTCCCAGGAGTCCGGGCTGAACCGCGCGGGTCTCGCGGCTCCGGGCACCAACAAGCACGCAGTAGAGGGTTCCAACCCGATATGGAATGAAACGATCAAAGCGCCTGACTTTGACGCCATAAGGTAGTGGCATGACCGCGCTAGGCGTAAATAACTAGCGAAGCGACGCAACACGAACAGCCTTTCTGTATGAAAATATATTAACTACGGTATACAGGGTGCAATTAAACTTTCCTGACAAATTTTGATATATTGATCCTTGTTAAAAATAAAAATACACGTATTTTTGACGTGACAACTTCTTATAATTCGATGGAGCCGGCTGCACGCACGAAAAAACATGACTCATGCGGCGTTGCCTGAGGCGTTCCATTTAAGGCTCGTTGTCACGTTCAACTATCGTCAGTAAACGGACTTTACAGACAACCGATTTTTTTCTTTTAAAGTCACTCAATACTAAAATGTTGAGAAATAGCTTCCGAAAGTTATCCTAAAAAACACAATGCGTCGGCCGCGCGTGATGTGCCCCCGCGCGTGTGCCTCATCCCGCATCACCCCCTTTCATACCCCCGCGCCGCGAGTGACCATTCTGCAACGATTTTAAACGAGATAAACTATGTTATTGAAAAAAAATAACACCCAATTTTTCTTGGTTAAATGGACTCTCCCAATGATTCCTAAGCCCTGGAAAAAATTTGGCAGGAAGGTTTAATTGCACCCTGTACGCGTAATAACGCGTAACGATACTGCGCGACACTTTTTCATCGGAAAGTAAAGAAACGCGTCGTTCTGCTGCAGTGCAGTTATGACTTATGCCTAGTGCTGTTTCGCCTTTATTGTTATTTATATTACATCATATTATGCTTACATACCTATTCTCATATTGTACTATGGTTATGTGCACAGCCTATGCACACTGCACAGTAACATTGACTACTCTTAATAAAAGGCTGAAGATCTTGAATGTGTAAGTACATGATTCATCACCATGTTTGATATGTAAATTTTATCTTTGCTTTTCAGTGATATTTCTGATGACTCGGACCTAATAGGCATTGAAAACCTTCCTCAGTTTAGACTCGACTATGATCCTCAAGAAGACAAATCAGTACAAAACAATCCGGTAAAAAATATTTAAATTTTCATATCATTGGAATTTAAAAAATATTTTCTGTGTTTGACATCCTATCCTTACATAACTTAATAATATTTTATCCTATGAACAATAAAATTTTATCCCCACTTGACACGACCAGCATTTATTTATAATACTATAAATTGCTAGAAATTATGAATATTGTAATATCCTACTATTAAATATTATTCATAATTTCGAGTGTCAGATACCTTCTTAGACAGTTTTGTTTCTGCTTACTTTTATATCATCCAGCATAATTTAACACTTATGAGTAGACTAGGGCCAACCCACACGTACCACAACCACGCGACAACCGCAACCACACGACAAACACACGACGTGGTCGGGCGTATATTTCGTATAGTAAATGAAGACCATTCACACGTACCACATTTTGCAGTCGTTGTCGACCACTTGTAAAATACCGCCCACATCGCAACCACGTCGCAACCACATCGCAACCACAACGTTGCGTCGATGCAACGACACGCCGCCCGCGCTCTTCAGAAATTAATGAACCCCCTGTTCATTAATTTCTTCAGGGGAACAAAACTTTAACGAGAAAGAAAGAAATAATATAGTCCGGGAGCCCTAGAACAATTTTTATTTGATTACCATCAAGCTGATTTTTGTGAGTAGCTTCATTTTGATAAAACGAACAACATTTTTATTTGCGAAAAATCTCGAAAGTGGTAGCTATCATCAGTCAAGGTTTTTTATATGTAGATATTGTGTTTTCATAATTCATTAGAGCTGTAGCAAAAGTTAGTACTGACTACTGAGCAGGGCCCTCGCTACCATATGTGCAATGTGTACAATGCACACGGGCGCCATCCTCTAGGGGCGCCTAATTGCCATCTTTAGGGGCGCCAAAACCAAGGTCAGAAAAAAAATTGCCAAAAGGGGCGCCAAAAGCACACAGGCGCCAGTAGCCCTTACGGAGGCCCTGCTACTGAGTAACGGGTACGCCATCTAGTACGAAACGTTACTCACGAATGCGTTTCGTTACTCGCATTTTTCGTTGCCGTATATTTTTTTATTTAATGTTTTTTTTTAATATAATAATAATATTATTATTATAATATTTTTTTAGGGTTCCGTACCCAAAGGGTAAAAACGGGACCCTAATACTAAGACTTCGATGTCTGTCCGTCCGTCTGTCAGTCTGTCTCCAGGCTGTATCTCAAGAACCGCTATATAATAGCTAGACTTCTGAAATTTTCACAGATTGTGTATATATGTTGCCGCTATAACAACAAATACTAAAAACAATATAAAGTTAATATTTAAGGGGTTCCCATACAACAAACAAGATTTTTTGGCCTTTATGGCTCATAATCCATAATGGCAATATGTAACCACTTGAAATTTTCACAAAATCCTCAATAGGGGTGTAGACAGTAAACGAAATAATTATAATACAAATTATTGTTTTTTTGAGAGTTTGTATTATAGAATTACCAAAAATGACATATTTTTACCCATAAACTTTATAATATTTTTTATTTTATTTATTAAAAGTAAATATTTAATCCGTAATATCACGTGATCGCAAACAGCCATTACAGGATGTGACGTCACGATCTCCAAAACATTGTGTGTGACAGTGACATTTCGAATTTTCGATGTCAAACTCATACAAATATTTTTGTTGTTTGGAGGACCGTGACGTCATAGCGACGCCATGATGAACTTGAGCTTTTAGCGGGAAATTTTAAAACGATAAGTGGTTTTTTTAATTGAAATAAGAGTGTATTTATTTTTTATATATATTTTGAGCTCAAACAAAATATGTAGATCTGTAAAATTAATATACATATTTCCCAAAAATAGTCTACACCGGTAGGGGTGTAGTAGGGCCCTTGCACACTACGCAACCACGTCGCAACCACATCGCAACCACTGGCCGTCGTCATTTTGTCGGTACCACAACGCAACCACAAAATGCTGCAGCGACACCATTCACACGTAACCACAGCTCGACGACATTTTGTCGTTGCTATGTCGTGTGGTTATGGTATGTGTGGGTTGGCACTTAGATAGACCCTTGTTAATTATTATTATGCGTTCCGTTTGACGTCCGAAGTCCATTATGAGAGAGTACATCGTTTCCTTTTCCGATCGGTCGCTATAGATGTCGCTGCTTCCGCTACCATTTTGTGCCATCTTTACTCCCTGCTTCCTGTAACTGATTTTTACCGCACAGAAACAAGCCACCATTTTCGTCATTGTTGCGTCGTTTTTCGAACCGAGCGCATGGTCGCAGTTTAAATATAAAATTATTTAATTTTATAATTATTTTTGAGTTTGTCGCAAGTTTTTAACTAATTTAAATCGCTTTCGAGATTAAAGTAGAAAGTGAAATTCAAACAATTTAAATTTTTGCTTCCGTTACCGTTACGTAACCGTGAGTGTAAAATGAGTGATAAAGACGTTAACGTAAACGCGCCTATTGAAGAGGACAGTGATAGTTCTTCGGAGTGCTCTACAGATCAAGAGGGGCCACCAAGTAAACGCCGAAGACGTACTAGTTCAGCAGAATTAGACGAAAGGTTTGATGCATTGTCACAGCAACTGGTGAGTCATTTGAACAACATTTTAATGACGAAATTCATATGGCATCTACGGAGGCAACGCAGCAAAATACACAAATGCCGTTATCAGAAAACAATAATGCATCAACTTCCGGTGAACAGTTCTTATGCCCGCCAAAATTAGATGCGGGTAGTATTGTAAATCTGAACGTCGCCGTTAAAGATCCACCTGTACCAAAAGCAAAACAGGCTCGGGTCGATAAAATTAAAAATATGCAAAGATTTGACTCACTCGATTGGAATGCAGTTAGATATACCGATATTCAGAAAAAGTACGTAGCCTTTCCCGCCTTCACAGAACTGAGAGTTAATGAAGAATTACGTCGTCTTGAGGATCCTTTTGCGCCGTTACGTTGGTTCCAAATGGAACGTAGTTTTGCAGCTTTATCTAATGCATTTTTGGCCCAAAATGAAGCCGTAAATAGCGCTTTACAAACTTTAATCGATTGGTCCGCCTCTTCGGAGGTTCAAGTTGATTCTTCTTCTATTTATAATAAGTTAAATCAATTATTCGGTAATGATTCTGATTATAAGTCGGTTTCTCATGATATATTGCAAATTATTTGCGGGAAACGAGCCGAAGTTTTAGAATTACGCCGTAGAGATCTCATTAAAAAATTAAAAGATAAATATATGAGGGAAGATCTAGGTAGAATTCCGCCTTCTTGTGAGTATATGTTTGAACCGGGTCAGTTATCCACGTACATACAAAAAATTGGTGGGGTAGATAAATTGCAAAAACATTCAATTTCTACCCGCTTCCGGCCAAAATCACCCGAACCTTCGACCTCTTTTAGTAACACAAAACCGTTTCGCGGCCGACAAAATAACAATTTTAGATCAAAACAGGCTGATAACAAAGATTCGGAGCGATTTCAGTCCAATAACTCGTCCGTTAAAAAAAGTAGGGCGGGGAAAAAATTTAAAACTGACGGTAGGCGGTCGGGATATAAAAATAAATGACTGTGCAAATTTTTCCGGCGGCTGTCTGAGACACTTTCAAAATATTTGGAATATTTACAATCCTCCCAAATCAATTTTACAGTTCATAACGGGTCTCAGAATACCATTCAACAAAACGCCACCACTAGTTCTTCCAACATTAGACATTTTAGCAAAATTTCAAACTCCAAGTTCTCAGTCAATGACAACCGAAATTCAAAGTTTGATTCACCTGAAAGTTTTAGAACCGGCTCCTCTGACGCCTTCATTCATATCTCCCCTATTTATAATTCCCAAGTCCAACGGAAAGAATCGTGTAATTTTCAATCTCAAGGCGTTAAATCGTTACATGCAACCGAAGCATTTCCGTCTTTTTCACCATCAACGAGTGCCCGATTTTCTGCAACGAGGAGATTGGATGGTAAAATTGGATTTAAGTCAGGCTTACTTCCACCTCCCTGTAAAGAAACAACACAGAAGATTTCTGCGAATCAGTTATCAGGGTCGTCTGCTCCAGATGACGTGTCTGCCATTTGGCCTAGCAGCGGCACCGCGGATTTTCGCCACTGTAACGAACTGGACGGCAGACATCCTCCGAAAAAAGGGTCTAAGGTTAGTGGTCTATCTAGACGATTATCTGATAGTGCATCAGAACAAAGAAACACTTGCAGCACAGGTAAAGCTAGCAGTACAGTTCTTGACCAGCTTGGGTTGGTCGATCAATATGGAGAAATCTGTAACGACTCCTACGAGGATTATAGACTTCCTGGGAGTGGTATGGGACACCAAATCCAACACGAAGTCCCTGCCTACCGACAAAATACAACGTGTTCGTCAAATGTTGGGAGTACGACTCGCGGCCGGCAGGTGGAACCTAAAACAAGCACAACGCCTATTAGGCCACCTCAATTTCGCAACCTTCATCACCCATCGGGGAAGGTTGCATTGCCGGTTAATACAGCGACACAGCAACAAACTCAGGAGGTATCCGAAATTGCACAATCAGTATCCAGAGGAGGTACGTGCAGAACTGATATGGTGGTTAACGAACATCAGTCGGAAGTCGACTATTCATCTCCAAAGAATGTCCACGAACCACGTCATCACAGACGCGTCGGACATTCAATGGGGTGCTCAGGTAAACAACGACACGATACAAGGAAATTGGGAGCAGCACCAGAGGGCGTGGCATTGCAATCTAAAGGAAATGTTTGCCGTAATAGCAGCGATATCCGCCAAAGCAATGACGCTGCAGAGTTCGACTGTAATGCTTCAGACCGACAACAAAACAGTTGTGTCATATATAAAAAACGAAGGAGGAACGCGATCACGTCAACTGCTAAATCTAACACAGCAGCTGCTGAGCTTAGTAGACCAACTCAATATCGTGCTTCTCCCGCACCATCTACCCGGGCTGTTCAACACCGAAGCAGATCACCTATCGAGAAATCGCGCCGCTGCCGAGTGGCACCTGACAGACAGGGCAACGACCAAGCTGTTCAGTATGTGGGGAACGCCAGATCTAGACCTATTCGCGTCACAAACAGCACACGTCGTAGCAGACTATGTATCGCTAGACTTGTCAGACTCGAACGCCTACTTTCACGACGCGTTCAGCAGATCCTGGAGTTATCGACTTGCATGGCTCTTCCCACCACCCAGCCTCATACCCAGGGTTCTAGATCATCTGAACTCCGCCTCAGGTCAGTACATTCTCATAGCACCCAGGTGGAAGAAGCCCTTTTGGAGACCCGATCTGAAAAATCGTGCGCTGAAACGACCGGTGAAACTCAGATATTTGAAGGAGTAACTGGTGGATACGTCGACAATGTTACCGCCGCCACAAGTCAACAAGTTACACCTGGAAGCTTGGCTCATTTCGGGTGGGACACTCTGATAGATACATGGACTCCACAGGAAAAGCAATTATTGTCTTCATGTTGGAGACAATCAACTATAAAAACTTATGCCCCTATTTGGAGTAGGTGGGTGAGATTTTGTCAAGTAAATAGCTTCAATTTTCGTTCACCGAATCCTTCTAATGTAGCTAAACATTTAGGTAATCTATTTTTAACTGATGGTCTTTCTTATCGGACAATTCTTGTCCACAAATCTGTTATTGCGTCAGTTTGCGAAACAATATCTAATATTAAAATTTCTGCTAACCCAATAGTAAAACATATGTTAAAAGCTATTTCCTTGGCAAAACCTGCGCCTCCTAAATTACCGATTTGGGATGCAAGGATTTTGATTAGATTTTTAAAAAACTATAATGTTAATTTAAATAGCCTGTATCAAGTTTCTCGGCACACAGCTGCTATTTTGTTATTGTCCTCCGGTCGAAGAGTACATCGACGGGTGAAAGCGGAAGTGGCGTAACTTGAATTTTGGCCAAAATCACTTTTTAATTGATTGTTATATAAAAAAAAATTCTGCGTCGAATGGTCTATATCTCGTCTTTCTACGATAAATTCTAGTAAAGATACGACCATGGATTTTTAACACATTTTAGCACAGACCTCAAAAAAAATTGTCGTAACTAGACGAAAAACTGCAATTTTTGGATAAAAGATAGATACGACAATGCATGAGAAATTAGAAAAAGATACGACACAGGTTTTTTAACTTTCTAGTTTGGTTTAAATGAGTTACGACATTTTTGTCGCCTAAAATACAACATTTACATAGATACGACAATTTATTTCATACTAATTTTATAGGTATGAGAAAGTTATTACATTTCTAACACATAATTTTATTCTTAAACCTATACTTACAACCAATGAATATACTTAAGTAATGAGTACAGAGATAAGTAACGCCATTTCATCTCCCTCCCGCCCCTGTATGATACCTTCGCCGGCGCACCACATACGCCGTTCTTAACGCCTTTTAGTAGATTGTTAGCGTCGATTTGAGAAAATGTGTTTGTGTTTATCAATGCACGTTTATTCTAAATGGAACTGATCACGTTTATTCTTAAATGAAGCTTAAAGACGTATAGTGAAATGTTGCATGTATGTGTCCACGTATAATTTTTTCCCCTGAGCATTGCTCTGGACATCTACACACTTATTCTTGTATACATATTTTGTTGATTTTACATGTTTGTAAAGATAAAAGCCCGTATATTTTCTGTTAACAATATCAACTCATTTATTTTTATGTAAATTTGCTAATATTTTTTTTGTTGATGGTTCAATAAAAAATATTGTTGAGCTATAATTGTTGTTGTTAATAAATATTGAGCTCCTTCGGGTCTATGCGTGGACACACACATAATATAAAATGGAGTACAACCTTGCCTCTAGGTCCTTCAAGAGAGAGAGAGATGTCTCTGTCTGTGAGAGACTCGAGACTCCCTCCGGGAACCCGTACATGGTCTCTGGCCAAAGCTATTGAAGGCAATTTCTGCAAGCCATCCCTACCATCCCTACAAGTAGAAAATAGATCGCTAGCCTACGACGCAAAATACAAAACCGATCTTCTGGGCAAGCTCTTTGCGTCAAGCTCGACCCTAGATGACGGGGGATAGAAAACGCCGACCATTCCACGATGCACGAGCATCATATCGGAGTTTCGTCAGCGCTCAGTCCTGCGTTCCCTTGATATCCAAAATCAGAGTTATCCTGACGGAATCCCTTCTATTATGTTAAAAAAGTGTGCTCCAGAGTTGGCTCCGGTTCAACGCGTCTTTTTCGGTTCTCCTACTCTTCTGGCATTGTCCCGGCTTCTTGGAAAACAGCCTTGGTATAAATAGGTGACCACTGAAATCCTTCCAGCTACAGACCAATCGCTATAATCTCCGTCTTCTCGAAGATTATGGAATCCATTATCTATACCCAGCTCTTTCGATACTTGGGTGGCCAGGGACAAACAGTACGGGTTCCGAAAGAGTCGCTTGGCTGGTGATCTCTTGGCGTACCTAACTCGTTGTTGGGTTCAGGCTATTGAGTCGAAGGGAGAGGCACTGGCTGTTAGTTTGGACATTGCAAAGGCCTTTGATCGGGTTTGGCAAAAAGCGCTGCTACCAAAGCTTCCATCATATGGGCTCCCCGAGAATTTATGCAAATGGGTCACAAGTTTCTTAGCAGATCATGTTACAGACCAACGGCATTTATTGCTATGCGGATTATAGTATAGGCGCTGCCCTATATACTCCCCCGATATTTTTCTAGATATAGTCGAAATGAAGTTGTGTCTAAATAGAGAATTCACAGGAGAAAGTCTCTGAATGGGGTAGACGTTACTTATTCCAATTCAACCCCGCCAATACACAAGTCTGCGCGTTCACCACTAAAAAGTTACCAATGGTCATATTCGTTCTTATTCTCCTCGTTTTCAGGGCACCCCTTTAACATTCTCCCCCAGCATTGAAATACTTGGCGTAATCATATCGAGCGAAGTTCAGTTCCGATGTCATCTAGACTCTAGAGGGTGAGGCCAAGTTAGCCTCGAAAAAGCTTGGTGTCCTTAACAGAGCGAGACAGTATTTCAGTCCGGACCAACGACTATAACTCTGCAAGGCGCAAGTTGGGCCTCATATGGTATACTCTTTTCATCTCTGAGCAGGGGCGCCAAATACCAACTACTCCCTTTGGATCGTATAGTTACAATGAAGGGCAGCTCGGATTGTTGACTGCCATAGTGTTTCAAACAGGCTGGACTCCGTGGAAATACGCCGAGATGTAGCTTCACTCTGTATCCTCTATCGGCTTCATGATGTATCACGGGGAGTGCCCTGAGGGATTGTTCAGAATCATACCTCCTGCAATTTTTCGCCATCGTTCCACGCGAAAATCTTCATCACATTGATGAGTGGCAGTCTTCCACCGTGCGTTTTTCACGTAACTTTCTGCCGCGCACTGTAAAATTGTGGAATGAACTGTCACCAGCAATATTTTCAGACCTATACGACCTGCAAACCTTTAAGCAGCCCTTCTCATGTTGCTAGTGTCCATGGGCAACGGTAGTTACTTTCAATCAGGTGGCCCTTGTGCTCGTTTGCCCCCATATCTTATAAAATAAAAAGAATAACTTTAAATTCATGAGCATGAATAAAATTTAAGGCTTAAACCTTTATAAAGTAGAAAAAACAAGAGAAATAAATGTTTTATTACATTAATTTTCATTTTATTATAATAAGTTTTATATTTCAATGTTGATTAATGATTAATAAAACAAATTTCCATTCCTTTAGTTTCTTATGTTATAAACAAATAATAGTATAATATAGTCATATTATTTCTTTTAATTTGTTACAATGACATTCATTTAAAACAAACAATTCATTTAGTTTAAGATACAGCATTTCATTTTCACAACGTCTGTCGCCGATTTTGCACTTGAACCAAAAGTTGTAAGGCAATTTAATTAAGTAAACAAGATACGGCGAAATGAAATGTGTAGGGGCGTGTTATATTTGAGATACGACAGATCTGTCGCTTAAAAAATTATGCTTTTTTATGTTATCTATACATTTCCTCTCAAAGATACAACATTTCTGCTGCGTAAAATAGAAATATTTTTTGTCGTAACTTGTTAAAAATCAATGAAATATCAACTTTAGAAAAATTTTAACAAACTCTTCGTATGGGTCTTAGATTAATTTAAATACGTTCCAATTTTTAAGTTTCTACCTTAATAAATATAGAAGTTATGAATTTTTAAAAAAGTTTTTTGGCTCTCCTGTAAAGTTGGGTTTTTCAAGTTACGCCACTTCTGCTTTCACCCGTCGACATGATCTCACCCTTTTGCATACTGACAGTCAACATTTTATTGATAACTCTAACTCAATTACCTTGCACCCCGTTTTCGGCTCAAAGACTGATTCATCCTCTTATCAGCAATCGAGTTGGACATTTACATCAGCTCCTGATAGGAATATAGATGCAGTACACTGGTTACGTACTCTAGTAAATATGACAAGAGACAGCAGAGGTAATATTACTCATTTATTCTTAGCGACTAGAAATCCTACGAGACCAGCTACTGCAGCAATTATTGGTGGTTGGATAAAGAAATTGTTATCCGAGGCTGGCATTAATTCGTCGGCTGGAAGTTGTAGATCAGCAGTCTCATCATTAAATTGGATTGAAAATTACCACATTAATGATATTTTAGTTAAGGCAAATTGGCAGCATGAAAATACTTTTAGAAAGTATTATTTAAAACAAATAATAGTAGAGAAGTTGTTGAAGAAAAGTCTTTGTCACAATATTTTCAGCCTAATTCTTAATTTTGATTAGTTTGATTTAAATACTTGTAATTTTCAGTATTTTAAGTTAATTGTTTATATATTATGTAAAAAAAAAAAAAAAAAAATCGTTTCAATCACATTGTTGCGTTTTAATTTTTACTAGAAATACAAGCCACCAGGAGATAACAAACAGTCTCTCATAATGGACTTCGGACGTCAAACGGAACGCATAATATGAAAATTTTACCTTCAAACAAAATTTATATTATGCTTCCAAAGACGTCCGAAGTCCCAGTAATGTCTTCCTGGTGCCTTTTCCATTATGAACCGAACAATGACGAAAATGGTGGCTTGTTTCTGTGCGGTAAAAATCAGTTACAGGAAGCAGGGAGTAAAGATGGCGCAAAATGGTAGCGGAAGCAGCGACATCTATAGCGACCGATCGGAAAAGGAAACCATGTACTCTCTCATAATGGACTTCGGACGTCTTTGGAAGCATAATATAAATTTTATTTGAAGGTAAAATTTTCATATTACTTTGTTTCAGGTGGAAGCTCAAATTGCAGATCACAGCAATAACTTTGCATTCAATCCAACTCCATTTTCTCCTCAATTTGCCAATTCAGCATCAAGACATAAATAGTGCAATAATTAGTGTAGGTTTTTGTATATATTTTATGTAGTATTTTAATGTCCTAAAATATTAAATAAATAAAAACTTTTGACATACCAAGTCTTATTATTTTATCAAAAGAACAATTTTTATTTGTAAGTATACTAGTTTTTCATGCTTGTGGTTGTGATTAAGTAAATAAAGTTCCTGAAACATCTCCAAAACTAAACAATAAAATATAGGTTACCTCTGGAACCACAACTTTCCCATGAAGAATAACCTACATCTCTTCTTGTCGTAAGGAAAGTTACAATATATTTAGGTCTTAGGACAAGTCAACTTGTTCTAAATTTTAAAGCCCACATATTACATTGATTTTGCACTATATTGAACAAAAATCTTTATTACCCTGTAGTCTACAAATAATAAAACCTAAGGGAACGTAACTCCCATACTAATACAGTTTTAAATTTGGTTCCATTCGAACTGTCATGTAACGTCAGCCTTTATACCGCTCAAGGTCACCTAAATATTGCAATGTATGAAAAGTGAACCTAAGGTACACTTTTTTGACAAGTATTTTGGAGCATGTTTTTTGACGGAGTTACTCTTCCTTAGTTTTTAATATTCGTAGCCTGTAGTAGTAAGGGCCGGTTTACACGTATTAAGTAGATAAGTAGTTAACCAAATTTTAACTTAATTTTAAGTTATAAAATAAAATAAATAAAATAAAAAAGCCTTTATTTCCTATAAATTACACTGACGTTCTAAAATTACATGTTTGTTACTTATTAACCTCACGTGGCTTGGCGTGGCACAGTGGATGCTCGAGGTAACACAAGCCCAGAGCCCCAGACGGACCCTGGGAGTAAAGTGGCAGGTTTGGTAATCTGTCACCCTGACGCCCTAGCCCGTCAGTACCTGTGCCTCCGGAACCTCCACTGTGCCCTGCCGAGCCTTCTTGTGTAGTATAGGCCCCTTGTCGGGTGAAGGCCTCCTCCATGTTCTTCCATTTCTCCCTGTCTTTAGCTGTCTTAAGCCAGTTTTTGCCTGCTGTCTTTACTAGGTCATCGGCCCATCTTCCTTTTGGCCTGCCAACTCTTCTTTTTCCAGTAGGCTTCTCCCACTCAGTGGTTTCTATTGTCCATCTGTTATCGGTATACCTAGAAACATGTCCAGCCCACTGCCATTTTAGTTTTAGAGCTTGTTTTAGGGCATCTGTTAGTTTTGTTTTTTGTCTAATTGTTTCGCTTCTCACTTTTTGTATTTTCCTTATATTTAGGATACTCCTTTCCATAGCTCTTTGGGTTATTATTATTTTTTGCTTTGTTATTGATGACAAAACCCATGTTTGGCAACCGTAAAGCAGGCTGGGTAGCACGCAGGTATCCAGTACAATTTTTTTCAAGTTTATTGAGTAGTCTCCTTTTAGTATTTCTTTGAGGGACCAGAATTTTTTCCAGGCTATATTTTGTCTTCTTTCTACTTCGTCTATGTTGTGAGTCTTATAAAAAGATATCTGTTTTCCTAGGTAAATATAATTGTCAACATATTCTATTATTTTATTCTCTGTTTTTACAGGTCGTTTAATACTGTTAGTCATGACTTTCGTTTTTGAGGCATTCATTTCTAGTCCTATCTTTTTACTTTCTTGGTTTAATGATTCAAGCATATTTTCCAGGTCTGATGCTGATTCTGATAGCAAGACTATGTCATCTGCAAATCTGAGATGGGTTAAGTATTTCTTGTTTATCTTTATGCCTTTGGCTCTCCAGTTGATGTTTCTAAATATATTTTCTAGTACAGCAATGAATAGTTTCGGTGATAGGGGGTCGCCTTGTCTCACGCCCCTCTCTATACTAATTAGTTCACCTTTCGTTTCCAGTCTTACTCTGCTAGTGCTGTTTTTGTATATAAGTTTTATGATGTTTATATATTTCGAGCTGATGTTCAGCTTGTTTAATGCGGTCCATATTGAGGCGTGGCTGATGCTATCAAAGGCTTTGCTGTAATCTACAAACCCGAGATACAGCGGTTTGTTAAATTCCTCGTATTTTTCAATTACTTGTTCTAATGCTTGAATATGGTCTAAGGTACTGAAGCCAGAACGGAAGCCAGCTTGTTCTATAGGTTGTGCGTTGTCAATAGTTTTTGAAATACGATTTAAGATCAAAGATGAAAACACTTTGTATAGACTTGCTAGAAGGCTTATTGGTCTATAGTTGTTGATGTCCTTTGGATTACCTTTTTTGTGTAAGAGGATGATATCTGATGTATACCATTGGGTAGGTACTACCTCGGTTTCCAATATTAAGTTGAACAGATCGGTAAGATGGGTAAGAAGCACTGGAGCTCCAAGTTTTAAGACTTCGTTGGTAATGCCGTCGGGGCCTGGACTTTTGTTTGTTTTAAGATTTTTCAACAGTTCTAATACTTCATTTGCATCTACTTGTTGTTCTGTTTCTATGATGTCACTTCTATGTTCGTCGTCACTTCGAAGTTCTAAGTTTTCTTCTCTTTTTTTGTACAGTTCTTGGAAGAAGTTTGTTGCCTCTTGTAAAATTTCTTGTCTGCTTGTGGTTTCTTTGTTTTGTCTGTCTAGATTTTGTATCCATGTTTTGTGTAGATTTAGCTCTTTTAGACCTCTTTTTATGCTCCTGAATTTGTTTAGATTTTCAGTAAGTATCCTTTGCCTATGTTGTTTGTAATCTCTTTTTATTGCTTTACTCGTCTCTTTATATAATTTACTTAGCTCTTGTTTAGTATTTTTATCTTTATGTTCTTTTATTTTCAGTTCGTTTCTTTTTTTAATTAGATTAAGTGTTTCGTTACTAAATACATTGTGTCTCGTATTTTCCTGTCTATCGGTCTTAGTGACAAGACTGTTTTTTATGACTTCTTCCAGTGTGTCGTAGTATGCTTGCACGTTTGCGTTGTTATTTAGTTTGTTTTCTATGTTTAGTTTTAAGTTGTCTTTGTATTGTTTTATTTCTTCCTCTGTTCTAGGGATTTTAGGTTGAGGTTTGAAATTGTTTCTGCTTTTCTTTGTTTGTTTCAGGGAAAGAGTTATTCGTATTAATCTGTGGTCTGTCCGAAATTTTACATTGTTAAGAACTTCGTATTTATGTATAGATTTTGGGATATTTGACATTATATAATCTATTTCATTCTTTGTTCTGTCGTCGGGTGATTTCCATGTCCATCTTCTTTGAGGTTTCAGTTTATAATATGTGTTAATTATGGAGAGCTTAAATTCTTGCGCATGGTTTATGAGACGTTCTCCCCTTTTGTTTCTGATGCCTAGGCCAAATTTTCCCATAATCAAATTTTCTTCAGGTTTTGGTTGTCCTATTTTTGCGTTCAAGTCTCCTAATAAAATAATTTTACTGTCGGCTAGAGCGTGGGCATGTTTAAGATCATCGTAGAACTTTTCTAATTCAATGTCGCTGTAACTCTCCGTTGGTGCATATGCCTGTATAATGGAAACTTGGTATTTCTCAAATTTTATTTGCAATAGTGCAACTCTCTCTGATATACCTTTGAAATTAATGATATTGTCCTTCCAGATCTTTTTAATTAAAAAACCTACGCCATGTAGGCCCTTTGTTTCTCCAATGTAGCAAAGAATGTAGTTGGCATATTCCTCGATTTGGCATCCTTGTAGTCTCGTTTCAGAGAGTCCCAGTATGTCAATATTTATCGAATCCAGCCCGTGTACGAGTTCCAAGTAACGGTAGGTTGTAGCCAGGGACCTGACATTATACGTGCCTATTATTATTCTTGACCTCATTTTATTTTTGGTTGTTGTTATACTATTGTTAGGAGGGTTTTGGTCTAACTCCTCCACGGTGACCAGCCGGGTTGGGGAGTAATTGATTGTTTCCCAGCAATCAATCTGCTTCTTATGTAAATTTTTTGTTATTTTAGTGGTTTTTGATAGTGTTAGCTTATTGTGTTTTAGTTTATTTCCATTTGTGCAATTTGCATTTGTAGTAATGGCTCCGGTGACAGTTTTGAGTTGTTGTAATTTACTATTATTGGTCTGCGGTACTTTTGTGACGAAAAATATGGTAGTTTTTGTTTATTTTGCTTGGTGCGCTTGCATCTGTATCTTTGTGTCTTATTTCAGAGTCTTTTGGCGAGTTTGTCGGTGACCTTTTTCTTTTCGTGTCAGTGTTATCTTTCCCCTTTTGGCTTTTTTCTTCTCCATATTTAGTGCTATATTCTTTTGATTTATTTTCTGACGCATTCTCTTTTATGACAAGCTTGTCATAGCGTATAAATGCGTGGTTTCCTTTCTTTATCTCCTCTTGTTGTTTAATTTTAAGATCTTTTCTGATTAATAAGATGTCTTTTGGAAGGTCTTCGGTAGCATAAATACCTGAAGGGAAATGCTTGTTGTTCTTTAATATTTCATTCCTTCTCCACCCAAGCGTTAGTTTCACAAGAATAGGTCTTGTCTTGTTGCTTCCCTTCTTCCCTAGTCTACGTGTTTCACTTACTTCCCATTTATCGAAATCCTCAGTACCAGTTTTTTTCCCCATCTCGTTTAGGGTTAGAAGCACAGATTGCACAAGCTTGACACTATCCTCTTCGATTTCTTGTACGCCATGTAATATAATGTTGTTTTTTCTTATTTCCCTTTCGAGGGAACGGACTTTGCCTTCAAGTGTAGTTACTTTTTCATTTAGTTTCAAGTTATCGTCCGTCAGTGGTTTCAGCTTCTCTTCTATTGTTTTCACCATATTTGATGTTATATTTTTTGTTTGTACGGCAAAATCATTCTTTACTTCGTTTTTCAGTTCGATAATTTTTGTGATCAAATTCTCGTTCATTTGTTTTATAAGATTTTCCATGTTTTCCATTCTTTTTATGTCCGGATTTTAACGTCTTCGTCTTTTTGTTTTGGAGTACTTCTTCTTCTTCAAATATAAATATTAATCCTTAGTGAGGCGCCAATCGAAGACAAAAGTGACAAAGATGTGTGCCGAATCTGTGCAGGTTTTAGTTTGTTAGTCTGTGCTTTTCAGTTTGTTTAAATGTCACTTTTCGGTGTCACTGTCACTGCACTGATTGAAAGCCGGAAATTTCTTTGGAAAACGTGATGAACGATAATTATTTTTGAAATTTAATTTGTTATATAGCTAGTTATGGAGATGTATAGTTCTTCACTTATTTATTGCACTTTTATACACAACACCATTTAGTTTTAGTGATAATTTTTCTTGCACTTGATAGTTTGGATGGTCTTCTTCAGGATTAACAATGATTCACTGTGTAATAATTGGTTTTTGATGGGAATATCTTAGAAAATCTTCAGACACTGTTTAGATAAACTTTCTCTTGACAGCTGCTTAATTTTAAGTTACTTACACAAAATTTAGTAGCAAGTAGTAAGTTCAAATTTAGTTAAGTACCAAAAGAGGAAATTAGAATTTTGACTATTTTCTGTTAAGTTGGCAGGCAGGGTTTGTCACTTGACAAATTTCCGGCAGGCACTTCAAATTAAGTTAAAATTTAGTTACTACTTATCTACTTAATATGTGTAAACCAGCCATAAGAATAGTCTTGTATAAAAGAAAGAAGTCATAATAATAATTAGATTATTTTCTCAAAGAAGGCGACTAATGTATTTGTAATAACAAAAAAAAGGAATTGAAAATAAAAAAGATTTAGAATATAGAATATTTATATAAATTAAACATAGGAATGGTAAATATTACTTACACACTATAGTTCTATACATAAATGCCGACCCACAATAACAAAAACAGTATGCCGAATCCAGAGAACAGTGCTGCAACTAGAGATAGCAGAAGTTCTTTGAACAAATCCCTAGTTAATTTTGTGCTTGTTACTTCATAAACGAAGAACCACGCTGTGAAGAATATACCGATTCCCAATAACAACAACGTGAGATGTGGAAACACGGCTGGGTTGATAGGTGAGGCGTATCGCACCATTGATTCAATTTCCAACTGAAAAAGTTAAACACGATTCAGTAACTGAATATATACGACTTACTGTAAAATATACACATTTTAAAGACGCTTACACTCATTTTTATTGATTATTTTATCAACAGCACCGGCGAAAAGCTAATTTTACTCCAAAAAAATTGTCATTTGTCGACCGCGAAGCGCCACATCAGTTGAACAAATTTGACAGATGTCAGTTGTCAACTTTTTTTTTTGTTCTTGTTATGGCGCTCGGCTTTACCAGGGCCAGTGTCAAGTGAAGTATTGGCGGGAAAAAATATTTTTTCGTAAAAAATTTACAAAATTTTCAAGTAATTTTTCCAGAATATCGTCAAGTCGAAAGTCTAGTCAAAGTCTAAAAAGTAGTCGGTAAAGTCAACGAGTCAAGTCAGTTGTTTTAGTAAAGTGGTAGACCCTTTACTAAAACTTTCGATGGAGTTTTGGAGGGAACACAAAATGGCACATTTCTTGAAGTTGTATCACTTGCCCACACTTGTGCACGACAACGAATATTTAATGGTTAATATTCTATCAACATTACACATTAAAAACCGAAATAGCACAATTTTAGGAAATTAAATACAAAAACAGAACGTCACTCTTTCGTATTCCCGGCAAAACTCAGTTGTCAACTTTCTTTCTTTCTTTTTCTTCTTTTTTTTTTTCTTTTTTTCGTTTTCTTCTTTTTTGGCAACTTGACACAAAGGATGTGTATGCTGTGCCACAGACAAGGTAAAAAGGTAAGGAATATGGCGGGAAAACCATATTCCTCCTATTATTTATATTTTTCATCATCGTTTTCATGTATCGTCAGGTCTAAAGTCTAGTCAAAGTCTAAGTAAAAGTCAATACAGTCAAGGAGTCAAGTCGGTCGATTCAGTAAAGTGGTAGACGCTTTACTGAAACTTTCGATGGAGTTTTGGAGGGAACACAAAATAGCACGTTTCTGGATATTACATCACTTTCCTACACTTGTGCATGAACACGAATATCTAATGGTTAATATTCTACCAATATTACACATTAAAAACCCAGCTAACACAATTTTAGGAAAATAATATAAAAACACAACAGCACACTTTAACATTCCCGGCAAAACTCCAGTTGTCAACTTGTCACTACGTCTTCTTTTTTTTTCAAAATTAAAAGCAATGGACCAGTTTTACTGCCCCGACTCCCGAGGCAGTAGACACGGCGCGGGCCAGGGCGTGGCCGCGGCAGGCCGAATGGATAATAATATGGAAATAGCCGAACAAAAGCAAAACCGGCGGGTGGCGATCCACGAAACACCACAAGTTGTTACCTTTCGGTAAACTGGCTACGCTCATTACGAGTGTAAGGCCGTATTTCTACTGACGTGGAGCGGAGCTTAGCGGTGCCGAATTGACCAATCACCGTGCTCGAAATTTTCGCTGTCATTTCACTGAAATAGCATGATTGGTCAATTCGGGCACTGCTAAGCACCGCTCCGCTCCGCTTCAGTGGAAACTGGAAACACACTTTAAATCCTAATGGAGGCACTTCACATGGCGGCTATATTTTGTATTTGCGTAATAATTGATGTATTCGCCAAACAATTAAGGCTTCGTTGCACCAGAGGCTTGGTTAAAGTTAAAGTTAAGGTTAAAGTCAAGGTAAAAATTAAATATAGCGTCTTTTTAGCTGACGCCATATTTAACTTTAACCTTAACTTTAACCGGAAAATTTGACAGATGTCATATGAGCATATGGGGTGTTTTTGGGGTGTTTGGACGCCATATATTTAACTTTAACCAGAGATTTGACATTTTGCACTGTTGTCAAAGTTAAGGTTAAAGTTAAAGTTAAGGTTAAACTTAAAGTTACTTTGTGCAATCCACTCTTACAATCACCATGTGTAGACGGTATGTTTGACAAATTATTGGCCTTGTTTGCCTATTTGACAAAATATATGACCAATACCAAAATACAGCGACCACATAACCCAATAGACGACTAATGTTTTGATTTCTCTTAACAAATAATTGTGCCAATGCGCTGAGGTAAGCGACGCGGGGGGTGAGGGAAGAAATGCATTACGATTGGCCAATTCAAATTCACGGCATGTCATAAATCATAACTAGTGATGGGAAGTACGAGAAGCGCTGGCCAACAGAAAAAAAAACAGTACATAATATTTATTTTATTTTTAAGTGTAGAATGAAGAAAAGACTTTTATAAATTAATATTTAATCATTTTTAAAATGAATTAACTTCGTATAAATTCTCCGAACTGCAGGTTTCTGAACCGAAGATTTTGTAAGAAATACCAATCTTGTAGTTATGTATTTATACATCACACTATTTGCTAAATCCACCACATGATTGGTTTCTTCACAATGAAATTGATGGAAACTTATTTCTGAAAAAAGTTGTTCACCAATAAAGCTGCTTGAAGTTTTATTGACTAAAAACTCTGCTTGGTTCACTTTTCTTTACGCCTCCAATATACAATTTCATGATAACTTCACAGCGACGGCAAATTTTAACAACACTTTGTGATGGGTAGATTAAGCCACCCATGTCTCTGTAAGCTATAAAACTGTTAGCATTTTCGTTTAAAGTAATCAATGCCCCTATGCAGGTTTTACATTTCAAATGCTTTATTAAAGAGCTAGCAACAAAACCTGCTATGTACTCAATAGTATTTTCAGCAAACTGAGATAAGCAAATTGATTCTATGGCACTGTCTAAATCTTGATGACTTTCGGTGCCGAACTGAATTTCGCTCTTATCTTCTGCCGTTGTAGTCAAATTTATTCTTTGCAGTGCAGATGAGCAGTTTAGAATTGATATATTCTCTAAAGGTATGCAGTTACCCGTAGATACTTCAACCAGTTCTGTGTGTATCAATATTTTTTTAACACGACGTGGTAATGATGATGATGACGATGATGATGATGATGATGAATTTGAATTGCGTGGTAGCATATGCTTTCTGTACTTAAAACAACGCCGAAACTCCCAAACGTGTATCTATAAGGAGTCAGGAGTTCTCTCAGCATCTTCGAAACCATGGTATACCTTGACCCAATATTTGAATTTTTGGTAGCATATTCTTAGTACACTTCACATAAAACCAAAATCACCATAATATGTTTCCATATAAATTTCGAGGAGTTCCCTCGATTACTCCTGGATCCCATCAGGTCACCGCTTTTGTGAATATGGTACCAAATTGGAGTGAAACCTAATACAACAAAACAAAAATTTCGAAAATCGGTTCACAAACGGCGGAGTAATCGTTGAACACACAAAAAAAAATATCCACAGCCGAACATATAACCTCCTCGTTTTTTGGAAGTCGGTTAAAAATTTAAAAACACATACTTACACACGTTTACAAAAACAATTCATAAAATATTACTCTTTTTCAACAACATGAAAAAAAAAACAATTTGTTTAACTGATAAAAAGTCAATCATCGCATCACTAGTGACGCTTGACTCGGCTTGACAGTAATGAAAGAAAGGATAAGGATTACTAGTTTGTGTATGATAGAAAGGGAAATACTTATAAACAAACGTTTTCCTTGACGTATTCGGACCAGCGTAAGTTGAGCTCTGAAGAAATTGATTCCTGACAATATAAATCTTAAAATTGGCTTACCTATGAAAAGTTATGCCGTCTTTGCTAAAATTAGACGATTGGCTACATTTTCCACACCATTTTACTGTACAGGGAGCTGTATTTCGCCTTTATCGTATTTTATTTAGTAGTAGACGCATGAGATGTACATAGGTCACGGAAGTGGTCGATAATGAGACAGATTTCGCTGTCATTGTCTCAAGTAAGACCTATTAGTCTTACATGTTGCCAGACAGTATTTGCCTTGCATTAGGCGTCTATTGGGTTATGTTTATACATAACGAAAAAATATCGTTATAATAATAACGGTAAATATAACGTTATTTTACTAGATATCGTTATAAAAAATAACGTTATCTGGCTACCATTATGAAAATAACGGTACGTAACTATATTTTTTCTGTTATTCGATAACGTTATGAAGCCCGGAATGCAAGACGTATTCTACAAACCATGAAACCAGCTTTTGGTCGAAAGACTGTAGAGTGTAGACTATAGACTAGCCAAAAAAAAATTAAAAAATTTGACTTTGATAGCTGTCAAAATACTTTTTTTTTTAATTTATTGTGAGCTGGTTGTCAAAACATAAATGATCAGTGTTGCCAACTATGGGGATTTCCCACTAAATTTAGTGGGAAAAATTAATTTTGTGGGTTTTTAGGGGGTAAAATATTTTGGGGATATTTTTGGGAGTAAAATTTTTGAAGAATGGATATTTTTTTTTTTTATAATAACCTTAGAGTTTGGTATCGATTTAAATAAATTTTATAAAGAAAATTACTGCAACGGCTACTAGATGGAACTGCCGCACAAAACACAATATGTCTATATAGTCTATACTCTATAGTTTAGCCGTTGAATTTTATCATATTTTAAAAATAAAAAATATATTAATTTTATTTAAAAAAGTATTACATGTTAAGCAAAATATATTAATAATTAATACTTACTGATTCTTCATTTTCTGCAGGGCAATCGCGCTAAATTTTTTCAACTGAACCGCAAATGAAACTCAGACGTTGATCGAGTTTTGGAACGATTCGGTATCACGCTAACGTTTTGACAGCTAGTTGAGACGTTACTGAACCCCAGCCCAAGCGCAAACGCTGTCAAAACAAAAAGTTAACACAATGCTACTTCTACTCGCACGTTTCTGAAACGTTTCTTATTTTGGTGTGTTAAATTGACGAAAATCGATGGAAAAATATAACATAAGCTATAATCAAATTATAATATAAGCTTATGTTTTACTTCAAAGCTGTAAAATAACACTACGGACTATTTGAGTTTCTTAAAAAGTGAATTGAATTTTGACATTACTTCTTTACGTAAATATTTTCTGCGCCACATAAAACTTTTGTCACAACTCACAAGTCACTAGTCACTACTCAACTTATGGCGTTTGTAAAATATAGTAAAACAATATGAATTTAACTACTTACGTAAATAATTAAAACACCCAAGTAATAATCATTCGCATTCATCACTACCAAATCAAGTTCACTCGTGTCATATTCATACACACGTAAATAAACAATTTGTCAATGGACCAATTAACGCATCGGAAAAAATTTGTTCATATTTAAGCCAATCAAAATAAAATCAGAAGCGCGCTGATTGGTCCGCTGTAATGTCTGTCTAAAGGTCAAACGTTGCGCTTCGTTCGAGTTCCATCTAAGGTTGAGTTACGGTTGAAACGTTAGCACGATACTGAAATTTGTTCAGACGCAGCGGAACCAAACCGTAACTGAACCACAACCAAAGCAGATGTGAACCTGAATTGAAACGTTTAAAAATAACGCGATTGCCCTGCTGGAATGTTTGATTGTTTGTTTTTTTTATTCCTGTAGGAAAAAAAACAATATATTTTTAAATTGTATTAATCAGAGACCAGTGTAATATAAAAATATATATTGTAATTTGTAACTTTTGTCGGTTAAATTTGAAATAAAAATTGACTTCCCTTTTTTAATTCGTTTTTACCGTGGTCGAAACGATTGCGGTCGCCATTTAAACCGGCTGAAGGTGTATTTAAATGTATTTCAGCGTTTTGAGCGCTTAGTAGAACACACCCCAAGTAATTTTAAATATTTTGATTTTTTGGGGAGTTTTGGTTGAAATTGAGTGGGTTTTGAAGTTGTTTTAGGGGGAAAACGTTTTGAAGAGTTGGCAACACTGCAAATGATTGCACTCTGTATTTACAATCATTTATTATTTTTCTTTCAATATTAATTTATAAATAAAATTAATTAAAGGGTATATTTTCTCTACGACTTGAAATGTCGATTTTTGTTTAAGATATTTTTCAGCCATGGCTTCGCAATACTTTGTGAATGTGTCTAAAGTAACTAAAACAAGTGAAAATGATAGTAAACCAAGTATAGCAAAAGAAAAAGTTATGTCCTACGAGGAAAAATCTGTAGGCTCAACCAATTTTTTTCAATGTGAAGCTTGCCCTTACATGGCACTCGCCGAGGATGACATCAAGTTTCATTTATTTACCGAGCACCCAGATTTAGCTAAGAAGAATGGGCTAGCTGATAACATTCAGATATCATGTCCAGGATGTGCGAGCGTATTCGATGCAGAAAGCACCCTGAGAACGCATCTGCGAAACCATCACAAAATGGGGATAAAAGACGTGAAAAAAATGGTAAAGAGCTTGGTTCAAATAGCATTAAAAAATGTTAAGTTAAAGAAAGAAATCCCATCGAATGATACTCCTCCAACTCCGCAAGACGTGGCCGAGGTAAAAATGCCACACATAATAGAAATTGTACCTGAATTTAACAATACTATGAATGAACAACTACCAAAGGGAGTCACATACATATCCGTAGATGAGTTAAATAAAATGTCCACACCTAATTTTGAGAAAATAGACCCCAAGGAAGTAATTCAGGAGGCGAGTATCAATATTGTGTATGCTAATGATTTAACAACACACTCGCAGTACATCAATGTTTCAAATGCAAATACTTCCAACCCGTGCAATGCTATCCAAGTTTCAAGTGTAACACCTGACCTCATATCATCTGTACAGCAATGTGCCGTAGCTGCAGACAAATCACCTCCACATCCCAACAGCCATCTCCCTCACTCTTCACAGAGAGCAGAGCCCAGGTTAATGCCATATCCACCTAATTACAAGGAGAGAACTATAAGAGAGGACCCGGAAGCAGTTGGTGTTATGTGTTCCATTAACAATTGTCATATTAGACTCAAGGACCCTAATAATTTGTCATACCATAGAAAGTGTCATTTTAATGGCAAACTGAAGTGCCCCGAGTGTTCAGTGTTGTATCTGACTGTTGAGCTACTACACACTCACCTTTGGAAAATACATGCAGTGGATCTGGAGTTGCACACTTGTAAAATTTGTGATTATAAAACTTTCCAGCGCTACAGACTTCGTAACATACACATGAAATGTCATGGAAATGTTAAAAACTATCCGTGTAAGCTATTCAATTATTATTATGAAACAATTTGTAAAAAGTTTAAAGCTATTCTACTATTCAATTATTATTATTCCATTGCTTATCTAAGTATTGACTGTTTGCCATTTTTACAGGTTCTATATGTAACAAGACTTTTAAAAATACACATCAACTCTCTAAACACAAGCTAACACACAAGAAAGGTGTGAAAGCCCAGTGTCACATTTGTGAAAAATGGTTTAACTCTCCAGAAAGACTCAAAATTCACCACTCAACTGTACATGAAAAATTAAAACAATTTAAATGTGGCCACTGTGATTATGCCGCTGCTAGGAAGGTGGAGTTAAAGCTGCATTTGAGATCACATACTGGTATGAAATGATAATTAACTCACTTTTTATATTACCTAAACTTGTGCAATAATGGTTCAAAAAATCTCCCAAAAACATCTTTTAATTAATGCCTTCTAAATACAAATAGTTTATTGACCATAACAATGTTTACAACAACTAAATGACCTGTAACATTTGACCATGAGAAAAGAGATGATAGTTACCATGTTCTCAATAGTGACCGCTACACCAGGACCATCAGTAGTCACATTATTTTTATTATTGTTTAGGTTACTAATATATATTTTCTATTTTCAGGTGAAAAGCCTTACAGCTGTGACCAGTGTAGTTATCGTTCTTCCGACCACAATTCACTGCGACGCCACAAGAAGATTCATTCCAAAGAAGAATTATACAAATGCAAATATTGCCCCTTTACATCCATACAGTCCACTTCGTTCACAAAGCACATGATATCGAACCATCCTAATATGTCATCAAAAGAAATTCATAGTTGTCCATATTGCCCATTCAAATCAATAAACAAGAAAAAATTTGTCATTCATCTCACCACACATAGTGAAAAAGAGGGTATAAAAATGTTACTCGAAATGAATGGAAAATCAAGTAAGCCAAGTTGGACAATCCCCAGTGATTCGTCGGACAAATCAGACATGCCGAACCTCGATAAAGAGCAGGACGGCGCGACGAACACCAGACCAACCAATTCCATCGTTAACTCGATACCCATCGAAGTTTACGACTGCGATAGTTTACCTGAAAGTGTCGTTCAGGAATACCCAAAAAATTACCACAAGGACTCTACGAGTGACACGCAACCCCCCACTTTTAGCAACCAAAACGATACAGTCCCGAGCTTCAGTAGCTCCGAGTACGTCGACGATAACAACTCCGACCACCTGCTGCCGACCCCGCCGCTACCCAGTTTACACTTCCTGAACACTTCCGCGGTTTCCATGGAACAGAATCACATACAAAGCGACAACATCAATTCTCTCGCTCCGATTCATTCGCCGATAAACACGAGCATGAGCAACAACATCATGAGTAACTTCCCCATTCGACTCCCCCTGGCGCCTCCTCCCGCCCGAGGTAGCATCACCCTGAAGCCGGTCGACAAAATATGTCTCCCGATGTCGAAGGTGACCGGCCCGATCATCAAGCCGATGCAGATACTGCCGGTGCCCTCGAGCCACTCACCGATCAACATTTCGACCGAAACGGACGGCGCTCCGAGGAAGAAGCCTAAAATATCGGTCAAGAGTAATCTCATACTGAAAGGTCCGGATCAAGTGAACATGTTTCACTCGCAGCAGCAGATGGCTTTCAAGCGTTTGGAGGACAACGAGAGGTTCGGCCTCCCGCCCGTCGTCACCTTCAACAACCTGATAATGCAGCTGCAGCCGGAGCCCGCCCTTAGCGAGTCTCCGAACACCATCATGTCGTACCCGCAGGACAACCTGAGCGACAACGCGCCGACGCCGCTCGGCAGCGACATAAGCGAGGACCCCCAGATGTTTTCGTTCAACCCTCAGATGAACGTCAACTCCATGAGCATGATACCCCAGACGCCGGCGACCGACCCCAGCTACATCAAGTTGGAGGCGACGATCAAGCAGAACACACAGTCGCCGAGCCTGGAGAGGATGTGCAACCCCATCCTCCTGAGCAACCAGGCGATGGCCCGGGAGTACAAGGCCTCGCCGCCCCTCGAGGACATACACAAGAACATGAGCGAAATAAAGAACGAAGTGAAGTCGGACGCGTTCTACAATATGTCCTTGAACTCGTCGGCTAGCAACCCTCCGGCTATCGACCAGTATTTAATAGACAACATAATCCCCGAGCAGTACTCGCACATCGACCTGTCCCCCGTCGTCTTGCCCGGGGCGGACCAGCAGAATGACGTGATCGAGATCGACGATAATTCCGATGAGAACAAGCTGCTGTCGAGGTTCGATATGAATTTTTCGCTGGAATCCCTGTACTTAATGCACAACGACTTTCATTTTTTAGAAAACGACGGTATCAACGGCGGCGGCTCAGACGCCGTCAACGAAATGAACAGAATGGTCACGGAGGTTCCCATCATAAATCAGAAGGAGTGTTTGGAGGTCCTCCCGATAGAGACTAGTCAGGATTGTCCGACGACGATTCAGGGCAAGAAAGATCCGATGATGAACAACACGGGAAAACAACCTACGAATAAAATCAACGTAAAAAATATAGAACTGATGAAAAATTAGTATACATTTTCAAAATGGCTATATTTGGTTGGTTGTTAATATTATAGTGGCTTAATTAACCGTAAAAATTTGTATAAAGTAGGTAGGTACTTCGTTTTTAGGGTTCCGTAGCCAAATGGCAAAAAACGGAACCATTATAGATTTGTCATGTCTGCTGTCTGTCTGTCCGTAATGTCTGTCCATCAACTGAAATATAAAAATAAATCAAAAACCTTTTAATTTCATAAAAATAAACCTTTTTGCTGCTACGGAACCCTTCATGGGCGGTTTTTTTTTAATGAGCTTGTTCACTAAGTGAACATGTCACTCTTCTGTAAATATACCTATTGTATTATAGTTAAATGTTATTATAAATACTCTATAATATCTGTAAGAGTGATAAATGATAATACATCAGCTAAAAATCTTTGTCTAATGAGTAATGTACAAAGATTCTCGACTCTCGAGTAAAACGATTGTTTACTATTTCAAACATTTAAGATAATATAGACGTGTTTAAGATTTGTTAAAAGACTGTTACTTTTTAAATATAATTAAAAGTATAAGGCAACAATAAAATAATATACTTCATTCGATCCCATAAAAAGCCCGTAATATTTTACGGCTTTATGCAGAAGCCTGGCAACACTAATTTTTTAGTTGCCTCACCAACATCAACTATCCCCAACTTAGAACATAATAATTAACAGCTAACTTTCGGAATATTTTGACATAAGCCCCATACAATATCTGTCAAACGCTTAATTAAATTAAAGTTTAATCATCATTACCGATGGTTCATGATGTTCATGGTTCCTGAGTGCAGCCGGACAAGGAGGTTTATAAGGTACCTACAACTTTTAAAAATATATATTTCAGTAAGTAAGTATCTAAGTTTTTAAAAATGATGAGTTTTAAACACTCCGTAAGTGTTATTTCATAATAACTAATTTCTTGAAACAAAATGGATTATGTGACAACTTCTTTCCTGGTGTACACAGCTATATAGTCTTTAGTTTGTCCAACTTCCTGAGATCTATGCAATAACCACTCTGCGCCCAAATCACCAAAAGGCTTGGGATCTGTGTGTACATATTTATCACCACCGGGCCCAATTATTATGAGGGTTCCACCCGGAAAATATTTTAAGTATTCATTAAATGCATCTCTGTTGTTAAAATAACAGAAGAGTAAGGCTGCATTCTGACATTTTTGCAGCAAACTAATCATGTCCTTGTCTAATATAGGTTGTGTGATAAGGAGAGGTATAAAAGTGGGCGGGGCATATTTACACTGCCACCAAACTCCGTCTACTTCTACACCCGACACGGGGATTCCTGAAAAAAAAATCACACCGTCTCTGTTAGATATACTTTTAAGACATTTATTCATTATTATTATACTTAAAGGTTACTTAAAATTTGCTTATAATCAAAACTTTTACATTGTATAATCATGAATCAATTAAAAATTTTCTTTACATGAGAAAACGTATTGTCACAACTCACAGCTATGTGGTACATGTATGATGGACAAATGTATGAATGAATTACCTGTGACTTCTTTGATCATCCACTCCAAGAGGCCAGACCCACAGCCAATGCTTAAAATTTCATTACATTTTAAATCTCGCATACATTTGCCGATAAAGTTGAAATTGTCTTCAGTGGGGTATACCCAGAGCACCTTGTTTCTGTCTGGATGGTCGTGGTACGTGTCTACGATAGCTTTCCAAGCCCTTTTTTGGTATAAATCCAATATAGTAGCAACAAGGTCTTCATCCATCACTCTCGGAGAACTTTAATGCAAAGATGATTCGACACTACCGGTTGATAAAATACTCCTTTACCGTAATTCTTTCGCGAACTGAACGTTTTGCTCGTGCAAATATAAAACAAGCAGCAAAAACTATTGGCGTTAAACTGTACTGGGAGAATTTAAAAATCAATAGTTGTTAGGGACGTATTGAGATAGACAAACATCAATTAGGTATAGGTAGATATCGTTTAAGTAAGATTGTGGGACCTAGAGTTTATACTTCCACTAAAACTTTATAAATAGTAGCCTTACCATGAGCGAATGAGACATCTCTCCGGTTTCTCGTTATGGTACCTAATATGGACGCTTATTTATAAGGAAAACAATGTGGAGACAAACCTGCATGATGTAACTTGTATAAAGTAATTTAAGAACAGCTTGGGGTTAAGGGAAGGCCGAGTTAAAATTGAAATGACAAAAATAAAATTGAATTGAGAAAGACAGCTATGTCCAAGTCAGGCTTAAAAGCACTGGTAGGAAGAATGACGAAAGCCGCAAGAACTCAGTCCCGTGGCCGTAATAACAAAAAAAACTAATTTTAAAAACATTACAACTTAGAATACGGCCCTGTTAACTTCCCGTGTAGAGCAATAGCAACAGAAGTATTGGCAAGCGCCCAACCTATTCTGTTCAAAGCACTTTCAAGGTGGAGGCTGACGTCCATTTCTGTGCAGTTACTTCGATATGCGTTATTTTTAACCCTCAGGCCTCGGCGAAAAAGGGGGTGTTATAAGTGTAACGTGTCTGTCAGCTGTCTGTCTGTACGTGGGCAATGTGTATGTCCATGACATGACTGTGGTCTGTGACATGGTAGCATATTATAATATATCTATGATCCAAACGGGTGGGCCGATTTTGATCTAGTTTTGTTTTAAAGCTGACATGATCGAGTATGTTCTTAGCATTAGTTCATCATCATCAGCCCGCATGCTGAAGCGGGCCAGCTTGATTTTTTTAAAATTCTCAACTTAATTTTATTACTTAAATCAAACGCTTAATTCTTTGAAAAATGATTTTTATTAAAGTATTGCGACGTACAAACGATTATACTTACTTTAAAATACATACTTAAAATTCATAACAAAATATAAGTTTCAACAGCGCTGTAAATGCATATTTGTGTTGAGTCCGATACACACTACAATGGCACAAAGAAACGTCGACAGACTTCAACTAAGGATGTCGGTGTGCACTAGGACTTATCCAGTACAAGCTGGTACAGGTATCAAATCTTTATCATATTTTGTGTTCGACCATTTACATCTTCATTCAAAAAATTAACGTGATGTATTTTAACCTCCTTACTAATAAAACGATCTACATTATGTAAGCACTCGTTATCGTTATTACTTATAGACTTTTTTGTCCCTGTCTGTTGAGCTACATTCTTAAACTTATCAGCCCTACTAGACAAGTGGTAAGCGATTATCGTAAACGCCGACAAAATGTATGCGATTTGACACGTCATCGCTTCGCTAGCGAATACTAATGTCATAAAGTATAATTTACACAGAGTCAATGCCGCGTGTGAACAGTTTGGCCTGGCTTGAAAAACTGTTCACACGCGGCATATACCAAGCCAATACTGGCTGCCAGTTTCATTGGCTGCCAGTACTGGCTCTGTGTAAATTATACTTTAGTCATAATTCATATCCCATACATTTTGTTAGCGTTTACGATAGCTTGCCACTTGTCTAGGCACTCAGACAGTAAATCATTTACATCTTCATTTCATAAATCATTGTACAACTAAACTGTCTTTATATGTATACACAGTGTAAATCTTTTTAAGAGATGGGTAAAAGAATCGTATATTATAGTAAAAACGGTAAATGAGTAAAATCATTTTGTAGGTTAGGTTAGTAACCTACGAAATAGAACCAGAATAGTAATTCTGGTTAGGCGTTAGCGCGTTACCGAACAATATTGTCCAATTTGCTTCTACGCCACTGCAAAATTCGGGCAAGACATAGGACGTTTAGTAAAATATTGCACGTTGGTATTAAATTGGCAGGTTTGGTTATTTAGCTGCGTTTACATAATACATTCAGCGATAAATCGAAATCGATAAATCGGTATTTAAAAAAGGCATAGGGCCACAACTTATAATACCATCTCGAATGCGAGGTCAATGTAAGATATTGTTAGTTTGGCTAAGCAGACTCATTGCCAAAGTCCTGTTTTGGCGCGTGGATTACTTTGTCGTAGTAGTAACGTTGTCACTCAAGATGATCAGAACATAATATTATTATACTTAAAATATCTTAATTCGGTCACATGCAAAATTATGCTTGGATGATGTTATTGACGAATATGGGACCAGGCGCCAAAACAGCCGTGTAGGGTAGGATTTAACAATGAATGACATTATTGCGTCACCGGCTATAATATTTATAACAGTTAAGATACATATACTAATAATACCAAGTATTGGGTAAATGCTCGAGTTATTTTCTGAACGTCTCCTTACAAATATTATCTTTAAGCGTGTTCGTAAGGAGTGATGCGTACAAAAATAGTTCAGCTTAAATAATTGTGAAACGTTCTTATATAAAATATTTCGTGAGATCAATGTTAGAGATCGCGTTGTTCAGTCGTTATCTTCAGTGGTGATGTAAGGACAGCGCACAACACACGCCAGTCGCCACCCATAAAGATGGGGATACAGCATACAGCCTTAAGTCAAGTTGCATTCGATATTTTTTTTAACTTCAGGTTTAAGTCAAAAAAATGTTTGGGATTTGACGTAACGCTTTGTAAATGAGTAGTGACATGGCGCTTAAAAATGCCTAAATTTATAACTTGTTACAATCCACACATTTTTGTATTTTCGATATTAAAAGCATCTTAACCCAAGTCTCACTTTTGAACCTAAAATCTTACCGCACATGTAATTAAGTAGGTGCGTACTTACTACTTGCTATCAGACAACACAACCTTAAAGGAGAGTGGCATATTTTGTACGTGTTCTGTTACATCACCAGTGCTCAAGAAGTCTCGATCATCGATGCTAGGTCATTGCTGTAAATCACACAATGTTTTTGGCAGACCGAGCTTTTTACAGCTACGATGAGTACATTTTTATATCAATTTAAAATTCTAAAGTTTTCGTAAACAGTCTTTTGAACATTGCCAATACGTCTATGGTAACTTTTACATTTCTATAACATATCTACCTATCACCGAATAATATAAGACGAGACTTCATTACGAAACAAATAGAAATTTCATCTTAAAACTAATAATAAAGAAGAAATATTTAAAATGTAATCTTGATTTTAGTGTTGCTGTGATTTAATTTCATTTATAAATTTCGACAAACATACAACAAAATCACAATAAATTTCTTTTGAGATCAAATTAATTTTGGTCCTTCGAGCCGAATATATATTTTTTGCAATCGTACTCAAAACTAAAGGAGAACAACTTAGAGCTAGAACACACTACGCTAGTACGGCTTACCTACACGTCTTGGACGCATTCGTACATATCTAATGTACTGACTGTAGTTCATACACAACTTATACAAATTCATACAAAAAGTTTCGAAAACAGAGGCACAGCACAATCACTCGTTGCGTATAAATCATTTTAGCTCATTTGGGTTATCAAAAACTGTTCTTGTGGTCAGACCACGCGTTTTCTTAAACTCATTATTGTTTTTATTCTAAAACTTAAACGTTAATATAAGTATTTAGAGAAGCGTTAAAATTATTTCATTACAATTGAAAAGTAAAAAATATATATTTATATTGAAAAATCTACTCGATTTCAAAATATCCATCCCACTGCTTCATTATTTTTGCATTTACTTTATTGCTTTCATTTATGATAATCCTTAAGAATCTATGTAACAGAATGAAGCTTAAAGTAAATTTTATTTACCTTTCTTACCTAAGTCTGACAAACTATGGATACCTAGCAATCGTCTACAATTACAGACTTACCTATATATTATTATTATAGCTCGTATGTAATATAGAAACTTAACCCTTAAAGACCAGACTATAGTTTCACTGCTCGTTTCGTATTGCTAGTTGTAGGATAATATTTACGTGATACATTCACCATCTCCTAGCCTAAAATATATATCGATATGAAAATTAACGTATAATATGTACCTATAAAACTACCCAGTACTTGGGCGATCGCTTAGCAATCATTCAGCCTTCACTTACATACCTGAAACAAGTATTTACGTTACTGATTATTAACAGAAAGAAACATAAAAGTATAGTTAAAATTTTACTCGTGTATACATACAAGTGCTTGTGAACTGGTTCCTCGAGACTTTAAATAATAGAAAGGTAGAAAGAATCAATTTGGAAAAAGTAAGGTTATGGTAACTATGTAATATGAAGTAAAAGTATTATAGCACCAAACCAAGAAGTCTCCATTGAAAGGGAGCCAAACTCTAGAGTCTATAGTAAGGGCCCCATTCTTAACACCTCCACTGTGGGTATCGCAGACAAAATAGATTTTCAATAGGCTACTTGACCAATATTTAATTTCATTGAAAAAATGCATATTTCTAGTAGAACTTGGCCTAGGAAACTGTATTTCATAAATAAAGTCGATTTGAAAATATGATTTTATGAAAATAGGAATTGTACTGACGAAAACGCTTTTGCGGTACTTCCGATTTGGATGTGACGTCATCCCATTTGTAATTTAATATCTTTTATTTATCGCGCTCGTTATATGTAAGTTTATTTGTACATAAATAATATGAATAAACCTATAAAGATTTATAAAATATATTTTCTTGAATAATTCAAATAAAACATCAGTGTTATAAATTATCTCCGTTTATTGTAGTTGGGAAATGAAATGGCCAAAACTTTTCTACAAAAGTGTTCAACATCACAAATGATTTCTAATTTCTTTTCTAATTTTTTGGCACTGTTAGACTCGTACGCTTAGCACATAAAACTTTTTTCAATAAAGAAAATATAAAATACAAAAAACATGACGTCACACTATGGCGGTACAATGGCGGACAGTGTTTTCGGCGCCATATAATAGGCATATTTTTCAATCAACATTTTTATGGGTTTCTACTGTTTAAAATATTAAAATATTAGTTTTTTTTGTTTCATGAATGATTATGAAGCGATTAGAATGAAGAAAAAAAAATAGGTCAAGTAGCCTATTGCTATGCGGCAGCCGGCTGCCACTTGGGGATTGATGGGATAAGTGTTGAATGTATGATTTAAGAACGACAAATGGATAATGTACTCACTAATTGATATCCTGCTCCATTTTTTTCCTCCAGTGCATCTTCGGATTCTGGATCACCTCATTTGTGTCCTTCTCGAGTTTCTCGTACAGGATCTTCTTGTAGATCTCCATATTCTTGATCGGCGGGGCCGGGTCGTTGCCGGGTATGTAACCTCTCTGCACACTTCGAAACTTCTCCTGGTCTATGGGGGGGAGCGGGACGGTGGCCTTGCGTATCTTGTGGACGTACTCGTTCTCCGGGCTCTTCTTATCGCTTTCTGCGTTTCGTTTCTCGACGATGACGCTCTGTCGGGCGTTGTTCGCCTCTATGATGGATAGCTTGTCGACTTCACTTTTCCTTGGAAGTTTATCTTCGTCGATGTGTTGTATGATATCGTGCGGTATCGGCGGCAGGGGGTTTAGTATCTCGAGTTTTGTCTTCTCGCTCTTCTCGTATATGTCGTCGGAGAGGACCGTGTGGGGGTTGGCGATCTCCTTGAGCGCGCTTTCGTCGCACTCGACGGCCATGGCGGGGACGTACTCGGGGTGGGTGTTGCGGATGTGACGCTCGAGGTTGTCCTTCCTCCTGAACCGACGGTTGCACACCTTACACCGGAAAGGCTTCGAATCTGTAAATATAGAAATATATTCTTTAATATTTATAGTAGAGTGGGTATTGAATTTCTTCAATTTTCAAAAACAAAAAAATTCGTCCTAATACAAACTGTATGTTTTAAATCGCTGAAGATATTTTAGTATCAGAAAAGTATGAACTTACATAATATGAAAATAGTATTTATTGAAAAAATAAAAGGATTTAAGGTATGCCCCCCCTTGCAATTAGGTACAAACAAATTCGGCTCACAACAAAACTTATTAGTGTCGCCGCACACGAGCCACACGCGGCAGCCACAAACGCCGTTTTAAGCTAGTTCGTAAAGTGAATCGTGGTAGAGTGTGGCGGCCACTGGCGTCAAAAAATGTATGAAAACTACGGGAAATATGCTGGTAGCGGCGTTTTGTGGTTGTGGCCGGTGGCCCGTGTTCGGGAGCCCTAAGTCTACAAAAAAACCTAGTAGCATGTAAAAAAAAATTAGGATCTTTTACCAGAATGCACAGCGGCATGTCTGCGCATGTCCTTTCTGGAGTGGAAGGCCTGCGGGCAGCGCGGGCACTGGTGCGCGCGGCCCTGCGCCCGCCGCGCGCGGCTCTCGCACTCTGCACACCCGCCCGCACCGCCACAAGCGCACGGTTTCTCCGCTGGAATGATACATAATATAGTAACAATAAACAATTCACTACAATTTTAAGATATATGATAGGACCATCGAGGAAATTGATTCCTATGCAGTTAAGAGACCAACGTCATTTGGTCGGTCATGTCAATTCAATGTTAATTGTGATCTGCGGGGCTAAAATGGTCACATTTAGCAATCCCTCTCAATCAATTCAGCAAATGAATTGTCAAAACTGTCAAACTGACAAATGTCAAACCAGTACAAAAATACAAAAATGAACTGCAAGCAGAGTTGCATTTTGCGATTTTAAAGAATTGTATCATATTATAATTCATATCATGATTCAACAAAGCGACCATTTTAGCCCCGCTGTTGGCTGAGTTTGACGTAATGCGACCAAACTACGTAGGTCCCCCATCTGCATAGGAATCACCGTCTCTGATAGTACATAGTTACGTTTTAACCATACAAACTGCTGATATCAGGTATGTCACTATTTCTGAACACCTTACTCCCTATACAATATTTCAATTCATTTTATTCGATATTTAAACAAAGCTCAGTATTGGCGGTTATAAACCAATCCAACATTAAACAACCACCAAAAAACAAAGAAAGAAATGGGCCTAATATGGACCTTACAGTACACCTAATTGAAAATTCTAATCTGGGCAAGAATGTTCCAGCTACTTCTATTCACTTATTCATCAATTAGGATAACGGATCGCCCTTATCCTATATTTTTTATGGTAATAACTCAAAGGTTCAATGCTGAGTCCCTTCCTTGTTTATATTGTTGTTTGTTATAAGGCTCCATTCAACCGCGGCGCACGCTGTGTACGGCCACGCACACGCGTGCGGGCCCTATCAACCAATGAAAATGCGCCATTATGTTTGTGTTACTTACGGATATACCCATGTTTGAGCACATGTTTCTTATAGTTGGAACTGTCTCTAAAACGCCGACCGCAGACCGCGCAAGCATGCGGACGCTCCTCTGTGTGTGTCAGTGTGTGCTTGCGCAGAGATGTCACGTTGTTGAACGCTTTGTTGCATTGAGAACAAGCATACTTCTTCTCTTCTACATAAAAAATAATCATATTAGTTTGGTTTAGAGGACTTACACTATGCAGTATTGGCCTCAAATATTTGTATTTGAATTTAAAATCATGTCTATATACAATACAATAAACTACATTATAATATTATTATATGTTTAACTAACAACCATGTTTGAAGAATCTGCTGAATAGAATCTGTTACGTTTTAAAGAATCTGCTGAGCAGAATCTTTTGCTTTGCAGGTTATTGTTCTGCTTATTAACCAAATAATTATACTTACTTGTATGCTTAAGCTTATGACGCTGCAACTTGGACATCTGGAAAAAGCTGTCTCCACAGACATCGCAGGCATATGTTCGTTCATTACGATGAACTCTCATATGATATTTGAAATGAGAATGTGCTGCAAAACTCTGGAAACAAAATATATATTTTTTTGGTTTATTGTTCTAAATTAAGTCTATTATACAAGATGTTAGTGTAAACATCGTTGTCCTTGAAACCATCAAATAAGCCCGTTAAAATGAACAACTTTTTCTATGAGAACAATACTGGGAACTCATAAAAATTTGTCTCCATACCCATACAAATTGCCGATCCGGGCATCTGTATGGGTATGAAGACGGCATTTTTTTTTAGTTCCCAGCATTGTTCTCATAGAAAAAGTTGTTCATTTTGACGGGCTCATTTGATGGTTTCAAGGATAACAGTGTTTAAACAAACACACTGTATTGCTAGGTCTGTCTGTCCAAATAATATTTAAAACTAGTATAAATCTAAAAACCTTCCTAATATTAAGACTGAATTAATTAAAATTGTGCAATCCTTACCTTTTCACATTCTGGACACTGATAGGGCTTTTTCTGGCCATTACAATAGCCATGATAAATCACTTGGGTGCGAGCATGAAATGTTTTTTTACATAAGGTGCATGTGTATTGCTTCATATCACCAACTGTAAAAAAATTACATAGACATTGATAGAAATATTATGTTTCAGAAAGTCTTTAGTATCTTTATGTATATTACACTGACCTCTTATATAATGGATGTCAGTAATATATTAATACGCGAGCAAAAAACGTTGTATCCCTTTTGACGAAAAACGGGAAAAAGTAGATGAATAAAATTTTGCACAGTTATCTATCTCATATATAAATCTCCTGTCACGATGTTTGTCTGCAATGGATTCCTCAACTACTTAACCGATTTTAATATTTTGTCTTTTTGAATGTGTTTTTTTTCCAACTTAAGAGATAGGATAGCTTAGATCTTTAATTATAGTCGCAATTTTATTTTATTGCAAATTATTTGTCTATTAAGAGCGACCATTGTTTATGCGACGCAGGTCACGGGATAGCGATGGACGTTGCCATGGTGACATACTTATTTAGTCACTAATTCAATAAAATAATATGGGCGATATACTTTATATATAATAAGGCAAAGAAACATTTGCCGGGACAGCTAGTAGTTTATATGGTGAAGAAGTGCATCGAGCTAATATTATTATTTTGAAATTATGCTTTTATCACACATTTTTTAACAAATAAAACATTACACACACTATAACACACACACTAGGAAAGATGACAGATTTTTGAGTGGCAAGCCTATACATACAAATTATACTCTTTTATTTATGGTTGAAGTCTGTTGACAACAAGTTGATAAATTGAAAATGGATCATTGGTTTTTTTTATTGAATCTTAGATACTTACTATCAAAGATCTCAGTTTCTTATGTCAATGGATACTATTATGCTAAGTACTCACATACGGTTTTGCTCGATAGTTTTACTTCAAATCGAGTAATAATTACTGTGTAGACCACAAAACTGACACTCTAAGGCTCGCATCGAGCTGCTTGAAGGATCGATGGAACCGGATCGAGTTGGATTGATGGAATGAAACATATTGATTTAGAATAATAATATCGAGCAATGCTGAATGTGTGGACAAAAGCCTGAGCAGCTGGGTTTGTCCACATTATTGCTTGATTGAGCAAAACCATGCCGCCTAGCATACGCCAACGAGATATATCTCGTATCTCACTCTCGAGATAATTAAAAACTACTAGTCTCATAATGTCAAAATCTCGACATTAACTCGACAAAACACTATAAAAATGTGTTCTTGGATGATAGATCTACATGAGAAAAAATGTTTGTTATGCTAGGGTCAATAGAGATGAAGATACAGACTATCAAACATCGAGAAACATGTAGAGAGATATATCTCATTGGCGTATACTAGGCAGGCATATGTGAGTACTTAGCATTAGATAGGTTTAAGAGATCTTTGCTATTAGACAATGATTATACGGCCAGTCTGAGATCACCTGAGTCCAAGAGACAACAGTTGAAAAAAATATGAAAAAGTCAATATTTTTTGCAAAATATAGGTCCTAATGTTATTAAAACTAAGGTCCAACATCGACCATTGGGCGATCTCTAGTTAGGGGATTGCATTTGAATTACGCATTGTAGGGCGGGGGCGGGAGGGGAGGGGGGTAGACCCCCCTGACCCCTCCCTAAAGTTAGGAAATCAGTAGTTACCACGAAAAAAAAATATTTATTTTTTGAGGTTATGTTCAATAAAACAACCAAATTAGTGGACTTACGACCAAATTAGTCTTATTTGGGTGTGGGTAAACTCAGTTCTATGACTAATATTGTAAATATACAGCTCTGGCGCAGCGAAGGTGACCAAAAAGCCGGAGCGTCAATTATGATAAGTCAACGGAGCACCGCATATATTTCTGGGTGGTTCACAAAAAAATAACCACGATGGCTAAGCTTAGCCATCTAACCTGGGTCAGCACAGAGTAAAGCGTCTCCCAGACAGACGCGGCCTGCAGTGGCGGTCAGTTGAATGACTTAATCACGTGGCAGCGTGTATCTGTGTCGTTCCTAGAACTCTCAAGTCAGTCACTCTTAGGTAACACGTTGCTACCTACCTAAGAGTTAAATAATAACGAAACTTCAAACACGTATAAAAAAAAACTATGCATCTCCTATACCCAAATCTGGTGTCATTTGAAAGGGGCAACTAACCCCTTCCCCCCCCTCTCCCTACAATGCGTGATTCAAATGCCAACCCCTAGTTAGTATGGATAAATTATGTAAAATAAAAATGAATAACATACCCATTTCTTCTGTAATATGTGAAATTTCTGGCTTTTTATTCGTACCAGAATCGAAATCATTTAGTCCATCAACAAATATATCGACGGGTTCGCTATCAATTGTGATTTCGTACTCTTTAACTGTCTCTGATATATCATCAGACTTTTCTTCATCCACTGGAACTTCACCCTCTTTTTCTTTAGTGCTATTCAGGCAAGCTAAGCATCCTGACTTTTCGTGTACAAGGCAATCCATACATTTCACATGACCACAGCTTTCGGTAACCAGACGATTAGTCGTCAAATTTACAGACTTTTTATTGTGGCAATTTACACAAATCTGAGGAGTATTCATCGTTTTGCAGGTTATAATAAGTTCTTTATGGTTCTGGACATACCTTCACATATTACTCTTCTGCAATCAGTTTGTTAAATTTACGAATATTTTATCATCATATAAATCGTGCGACTTATTTACAAACATAATATTAAAAATTACAAAAGCCGTGAAGAAAATCAAAGCCAAAATACAAAAGGTATGTTTCTAAACTTTAAACAGTATACTTATCATTGGCATCTGACATCTTAAAACCCAATAAAATCGCGTCAAATGGTGCGTGCTAATGTACTGCTTAGACTATAGGAACACGCCTCCAAATTATGCATTTACGAAACGTCACTACGACATTATTATTTTTTTACAAAAAATATAATACAAAGAACACATTAAACTGCCAACTATGGATATGAGCATTAAGGGTCCCACACATTAAAAGTCCGCCTGCAGGCTCTGGTCGGCCGCGGCAGGCCGCCTGACAGTCATTGACTGCCGATACAAAATCTACAAAATGTGTCCGTGGTCTTTTCGACGACGACGGCCTGCCGGCGAACTGTTAATGTGTGGGGCCCTTTAGCAATGCCGAATGAGGATTTATAGACGACAGACGTGCAAACTGCAAAGGCAATATTTGTACCTTCATTCAGAATTTTATTGAAATATCCTGAATTTAATTTTTACCTAATAATATTATATTAAATTTATTTTTGACTGTAAAGTGTAAGCTGTTTACTGACTACTGTAAAGTTTTATTAAAAAAATATTTCAACCATGGTCCATAGATAATTTTTAATCTGTTTGTAATTTTCAGTTGTCATTCAATATTTGATTTCGCTTCGTATCATTTGAAGCGATACCTTAGAAAATTAAATAGTTTTAGTTAATAATTTAAACACAATGGTAAGCTTATTTATTTACATTTGTGGTGGAAATTAATATTTCCTATCAAAAACTTATGGTTACCTTTGTTTTAGTTATGAGACTTAACTTGTAACCTCAAATTTTAATTTGTTTTGCAGGATGTCTTTTTAATGATTAGGCGAAAAAAATTAACCATCTTCACGGATGCCAAAGATACTACAACTGTTTTAGAGCTGAAGAAAATGATAGAAGGCAAGTGATATGTATTTATTAGCGGAAAATCTATTTTTAGTCTTGTTGTAATGTCGGACGATTTACGCTTACATCGCATGTGTTTTCTGTTTAAAAACAATCATAGTAAACAAAAAAATAGTGTTTAAGTGTAACTATTGACTAAACTTTAAATCTCAAATAAACCCTTAGGTATACCTTAGGCCTAAACGCATACCTTTTCAATGAATCTTTGTTTATTGTCAACAAACAAAATATTTAAGTAATTTAATATTAAGTTATTACCTTATAAGCACTTAAATAAGAACAGTTTTCATCTAGGTCATGATAAATTATGTTGCATAGTTTGCAAATATTTACATTTACTATAATTTTTAGAATTAACTTATCTTAACACCATTTACCAGGGAGAACAATGATCTGTTGCCTTTCAAACTATCAATATATCACTTTTTCAGGCATACTAAAGGTTGCACCACCAAATCAAATGCTTTTCAATAAAGATAGCCAACTTATGGAGGATGACAAGACCCTGGCAGATTATGGACTGACATCGGCTACAGCTAAGGCACAGTGTCCTGCACCAATTGGCCTTGCTCTAAGGTTCACTACACATTTAACTATTAATAATACTTTAATACCACAATCGCGGATTCTTGGAAATATGTTGTTATTGCGGAAGCATATGCGACCACTTGGGGCTTGAGGGATTAATAATTAACTAAGAGAGAGTTGTTTTTTTTAATCAGGAGAAACCATTGAGGGAACTTTCTCAGCTTAGTTGTTTGTATTAAATAAAATAAACATTTGCTTAATATTTTTTGTATAAATGTGTAATTTGGACTTTAACTTGCACTTTTTATGATTATAGCAAGATAATGATAAGATAGTGTATTTAGGTGACAAATTATAAATTGTCTCAAATAGTTTCAATAACTGATTATATTTGCCATAATATTATAATATTTTTTGTCTTTTGTTCTTTTAAAAAAATTATTTCCCATGAGTACAAATGTGTACAAAATACAATATTTAAACTGAATGTTGTAATAATATTAAGAAATCCTATAAAACCTTTTAATCATGTTTTTATCACAACAGACAATAAATGCATATCTTTACAATATTGTATGTAATTACATTTCAGGAAGGAATCTGGCGAATTTGAGGCTCTCGATCTGACACCATACTCTTCCCCACCGGATCTACCAGACGTCATGAAATCTCAGGAAACAAACGGACAGGAACAGGTAAAATTTAACTCTTAAAAATAGAGCTTTCTTATTAATTCCTTTTAGAAAAACTTACGAAAAAACACCAAAAAAGCTATAGTAATTGTTAACATAGACCAAACTGTGACAAAATCCATAGACATAATACAATGTAGAGATATTAATCCTTCAGGCCCCGCGTGAGCACCGGTGATCGCGAGAACAAAAGAATACAATGGGAATTCCTAGAACCTCCGATCAAATGATTAATACCAACACTATAACTAAGATAATTATTAAGAATATTGTTAATCTTGGGACGTATGAAAAATTTCGAAGTTACAATTAATATTTTAATCTTCTTACTGTTTTTGTACAATCTACTTAATCCTTCAGGCCCCGCGCGAGCACCGGTGATCGCGAGAACAAAAGAATGCAATGGGAATTCCTAGAACCTCTGATCAAAGGATTAATGTTATTACTAAATCTCTTAACTGCTATTTTAAATGTATTTTAATTTTCAGATGGATCAACACTAAAGGCAATATACAGCGTCTAACACGGAAGATGTATACTAACAAGGTCATATGATAAAATTTGAGTTCTCACTCAGAACTAAACTCGGTCATGTCTACTATTAAGTGTAGGCACCATATTTTGTTCTACTTTTGCATATTAACATAATTTGTTAATTACATTTTTGAGATCAACTTTCCTTGCAGGTCTGTAATGGAAACTAGAACTCAGTTCAAAGTCAGCTTCACAATACTATTTTATAAAATACTCCTGTTTGATGTACCTACCTGATCATTTTCAACATTTATTTATTCCTTTAATGCAAAATGTATGTAGTGAAGTTGGCTTAAAATTGTACACATTTGCATGTGTATCAAAACTTACAGACCTGCACCATGGAAATGTGCTTATGATTTTATTTTTGAAGTCTTAAAAACACGGGTTAATTATATATTTTTAATACATATTATCTATCTTAGTTTTCTTCTAAACTCATATTCTACAAACCTTAACTCATAAGTTTGACTTTCTTCATTGCGCCGCTCATTCTAGCTCTCAAATCTTTGGCAATACCGTAATCTAAGTACGTAGAATTAAAGGAGTATTGAAAATCCTAATATGTAGATCATTTGTAGTATGAAGGTTGTTTTGTTTGAGTAATGGAAATCTACCAGGATCTTATTATAAAAAAGAATTGAGAGCAAAAGTTTTTTAATACTTAAATGGGTGGTAAAGTATAAGGGTTAAAATTTATGGTAGAATTTTAGTTATGTGACTTAAATTCTTTGATTACTGCTCCCGGCAGTGAATGTCCACAATGTTAAGCAAATAGCAGCTTAGTATCGAATTTGCTTAACAACATTGTATAATATTTCTCAATTCGTATTAATTTATTTTTTTAATTAAAAGTCCTAATGTAGTGAATACTGATTTTGAGTTAATGAATTTATGGCCACTAAATTTCTGCACAGCTTAGCGCTTCTTTTAATATTTAGCATACCACATGTGTATCTAACGTAAAAACGTAATGTCCCATCTGTAGTATTACTAATATAATATTTTTTTGCAACTAATGCGAGACTGATATCATAACTCATAAGGTCACCTTTACCTATTATTGTAAAGACTTCAATGATTTTACACAAGTAGAATTTAAAGTTGACTTACATTAGAAATTCCAATATCGATTTGAAATATGTAGTAGCATGTTACTTAACAATGCTCTCATATATTCTTAATGTACCATAACTGCTGAAAATGTATGTTAGTAATTTGTATTGTAAGCAGTTTTCTGTGGGACTGTTGAAAATGGATGTGGGATAGAGAATCTGTCCTCTGATTGATAAAATTGCTTTTAATATTTATCCGTCGGAATAAAATACAGTTACATGTGTTTGAGTAATAATCAGACTTTTGACAATCATTTTATAAAATGATAAAGTTTTTGATGTCAGTTTCTTAAATAGTAATATAATTTTTACTTATAACCATAGCTATATTTCTTTCTTGCTTAAATTTAAAATTTCAACATGTTAACAAAATATTAATAAAGCTAGGTTGCCAGTTTAGAAAACGAATTTGCGACATTTAATTTTATGAAAATTATCATATTTAATTGATGTTAGAATGGAGTATAGGTAATAGATAATTTAATAGGGGTAGGGGCTTTTTATATTTGTGGATCTTTATGATTCCAATTTTATTTTAAAAGTGGTTTTTGTTTGGCAGATAAATAAGGAGTTGTTTCTCTTTTTAATTTTTTGTACAGTGTTTACCTTAAACCAAATTCAGAGCAAAATCAATATGAAATCTATGTAATATAATAATACAAAATAAAGTTTTCCATCAACTGTAGCATGTGCTAAGAAATATCTTAGAAATACAATAGTATTTACTATTTGCGAGTCAGGAGTGTAACATGCATTATATAGGTGCCTATGGAAATCGTCGTTCTGCGCTTTCGTGAATTTCATAAAGTATACCAAAGTATTTGATCTAGTGCTTGTGAAAAATGGTTTAAGGTATTATTGGTTATTTGTTTGCGAGTATGTATATTTTGATGGATAATAATATTAGATTTATAATTCCTTCATACCTATATCTGTAACAAAGCTGTATATGCTTAGAGATCTTTGGACACTGCTTTACACATAAATATACACTAAAATGGTATTTCTGTGCGTAGTTAGTTAATATACATTGAAAATAATAATTATCTCAATACATGTTTAATAACTCTTCATAAAATATTATTATTAGTGGCAGTAATGAGTGCACAATTAATAGGCATAACTGAACTATTTTGATCAATAATAAAAAGATGTTGGGTCTTAGTAATAAAAATATTAACTTTCCTTTGAAGCTAATCCATGTTACTATCTTTGTCTAATACGTTGGAAAGTATTTTGATATTGTTGCATCGGAAAATTCATTTGACGGACAATAACATTCAGCTTAATATTTTTATTAGTAAGGTGAAAGGTCTCAATATTTGCGATTTTGAAGCCAAAAAGAAACATACAGTATTGTTACAAAAAGACTTTGGCTTACTTATTGTCATCTATAATTGCCTCTTAATTTTTAATGTGATCAACTGAACTACTTTTAACTACATAGAGATATTTTTTTATTTTATTTCATTCATACAACTCACTATGTAAGGCGTAAGGTAATTAAACTTAGTACTTCTGTAAAAGGTCATATTATTGGTAAACATCAACTGTGCAACAATTGTAGAACCTCTTGTATGAGTATTGAAATTTAAGAACCCAGCAGGTAATAAAGCTGTTTGATTTGTTTTGTCGGATTTCATTTAAATCATTATAGTGTTAAGTACTTAAAATGGACTTGAAGTTGTTAGCGGAAAGGTTTATTCAATATTGTCTATATCATTAACTTTTACGCTTGAATACTTTCTATTTAGGGTCAATTTATACTAGAGCAGAGTCAAAGCGAATTCACAAAAACTGAACATGGAAAATTCAACATTAACTCCAGAGTGTAACGCACATCTTACTTCTGCGAGATCAATCAGCGTTGATCAGGCGCGTTCGTGCGATGCGCGCGCCTTTTGAAATCCTCGATGTAATGTGTGCATTAACGCTTTGGAGAAGTTGAATTTGTTATGTTCAGTTTTGGTAATTCGCTTTGATGCGCTACGACTCTGCGCTAGTATAAATTGACCCAGACTTGCATGAAGAATCCTATAGTTATATCTACTCAGTGTTCTATTTATAATTCATATTAAATAAAAATTAAAAATGTAATAGAAAATACGGTTTAGGGACCACTGTTACGTATAAAGCGTCTCCCAGACAGATGCGGCCTGCGGTGGCGGTGGCGATGGCGGTCAGTTGGATGACTTGAGAGTTCTAGGAACGACACAGACACACGCGGCCAAGTCATCCGACTGACCGCCACCGCAGGCCGTGTCTGTCTGGGAGACGCTTAATGTATTACTTTGTTGATGAATGGGAAGATACATAAAACTGACATTCGTCAAAAGATGGAGCTGACGGAGGTACTAGTTTTTGTGAAAATGCATCTTTCCACTGAGTTGGGTCATTATACTGTTGGTTATTACTTTCCAATGAACCACACGGAATCTTCTAATATTTTTCCATACCACCGAGGGATGTATGATGAATATGTGATGGGCGCTTTGTAGACGACGGGGTTTACTGCATGAACTGGTTTATGTGTGATCCACGGTGAGCAGCCGCGGACATGCCGCGCCGCTAGTGCTGCGACGCGGACGCGGTCTTTTTGCCCGCCGTGTGCGTTGGATAATTCGCTTTGTGCTGTGGTTCGCGGTGAAATTGACCGGCCCGCTCCGCTCCGTCGTCTGCAAAGCGCCTCAGACTAAGAAGTGAACTCACGGAGCGGTTTTCTCCCGCCGCCCGCGCCCAGTTTTGTACAGGCTATGTAAAAAAATGAAAGCAAAACTCACGGCGCGTTTTTCGCCCGCGGCCCTCGCGGTTGTTTGCGGCTCTGCGGGGCGGCGGCGGTCGCCCGCTGTTGCAGCGGGAGTAGTAGAAGAAGTAAGTAGTAGGAAGTAAGAAGAAAGTAGTAGGAGAAGTAGGTAGTAGTAGAAACCTTACCTTGAGTTCATCGCCGGCAGAGTTTGCGGGCGCGGACGGCGGAATGCGACCGCAGCGGCTGCGGGCCCGCACAAAATCAGCGGTCTCGTGAGTTCTGAAATAAAACCGCAACCGCGGCGGGCGCGGGAGAAAAGTAGAAAACCGCTCCGTGAGGACTGAGGACTGAGGACCGTGAGCTCTTACTTCTTAGCCCACTGGTCTTGTTTTTCAACGCCGATGTCGGGTTTTTTATGTCGGCACTACATATAGGCGAACGCGTTGGCCAACGTGTCGGCCCAATGTGTAGAACGGGCGACTCGCGCGTTGGCGGTAGGTATTTAGACGTTGGCCGACGCGTTTTGTCGGCACTACATATAGGCGAACGCGTTGGCCGACGCGTTGGCCAATGCGTTGGCTAACGCGTTCGCCTATTTGTAGTGCCGACCAAAGAGGATGTAAACTGTATACTACGTAACAAGAGGTCGGACTTAGAAGAAAAAAAATTAACATCCGTTATTTTTTTAATTTGAAACTGAAGTTAAAATTTTTAAGTGCAAAATTTTCGCTCTAAACATACCAAAAATAAAAAAAAATTAAATAAAAAAAGAAATGAGCTCAAATAAATGTTTTATTTCATTAACAATTATTGTACATAGCTAAATAAATAGGCTAATATATAAATACAATATTTATACAATAAAACAGATTTAATCCACAAGCTTTTGTTGATTTCTATTATTCAGTATTATAATATTACAGTACAGTTTTATAAGTTTTATTTATATAAATATAATAGAATAGCTGTCTATGCTACTCTACTAACTACTTGATTGGCGTATACAGTAAACTAACTAATTGGCGTATACAGTAAAATATAGGGAGGGGGTTAAAGCTGCGCGTCCACCAGGTCGGAATCGGGACGTACGCGATAGTGCGGATGGCGCGTCGTGTCGTCACAATATATATTTTGTCAGGCGCAGAATGACGTTCCAGTACTTCTAGTGCAGTTCACAGTAGTCATACCATACATACAAAGCAACAAATCCGTCCGCTGCGTACCTACGCTCCGATTCTCCCTCTTCCTCATTCCGATTCTCTCCGATCCAGTGGACGCGCACCTTTATATATACACACTTAAGTATCATTACTTTGTTCTGTTACACCCTGTATACGACAGCTGAAATCTATCACGCGGGTTCAGGCCAGCTGCATACAGGTTGTATGCAGCTGGCCTGAACCCGCGTGAACCACTTGATCAGAGGATTTTTCCTTGGTTGCCGTACCACTTATAATCCCATACCTTCCTTCTCCTCCTAAAATCTCCTTAACAGCTATTGCTTGCAGACTAAAATGTAGCAAACTAGTATAGGGACCTAAAAATCTGAAATTAATTAAACATTTTTCATTTACTACATTAAATTTCCATACAGTTCACATAAATTATTAAAGTATAGTTAGTATAACCTCATGTATTATTACAATAAAACAATATACACATTTCAACATTTTCCAAATTAAGTGCATACTGATATACATTATAATATTTTCTATGAAATAATAATATATCTTTTTCATATTATATAGTTTAAGTTGTAAATTAATGTACAAATTGCTTAATGCAAATAGTACTACGACATGTAACTTTGTATTAAAACATGGTATGACATAGTTATGTTTTGCTTCAATTTATCAATTTAAGGTTACATTTACATTTTACAATGGCTTACCTTTCGTTTTTCAATAATTAATCCACATAATTTACAATTTTTGTATGAGTTGCTACAAATAATTTTCACAAAATGAAAATCGAACTTTGAGTTTTAAACTCCTTCTTCGTCTTTTTTCTCATGTAGTTTATATGCTTTATGGTCTTTTTTATCAGCCAATTACAGTCGACCTTGCACAGATCAAGCACAGATAATGTTATTGGGTCCAGTTGCTACGTTTAAATTTGGAACCCAATTTTTTTTGTTCGGAACTTGCATCCACCTGGTGCCGACATTGGCTGCGTTCCAGATGACGTTAATTTTGACCAAAACGCTCAAAACGTCCCCTTCTGCCGTTCCCTTTGGCGACCGGGGTCGTTTTGATAGCGGCTATGATGTCACTCATGACGTCATCAATTTCGCTCAAGCAACGCTCAAAACGACCCACGACGAAAATGGGTCGAAGTGGGCGTTCTAGTTTTTTTTTTATTTTAACGTAACAATATTGCAAAGACCATATTCGGAAAGTTTTCAGGAGCGAGTAGCGTCAAAAAAACTTCATATAATTTCATTGCAAAACATAATATTTTTAATTGAACTATATTAAACATCATTAAATAAAATATTTTGATTAAAAAGAAATTGTTTTAAATGAAAGATCAAATATTTAATATAAAATACTAAGTTATCGTCTCTCCTGGTCTTTTAAATTCTTCATTAGAATAAAGATTGATTACATTTTCGTAGTTATTGATTCGTGGTCTAAACTTTCGCTTTTCGCGATCATAATTGTGGAAAAGTGCATTCCACTCTTCATCTGAACTAGATTCACTAGTGTTGAGTTAGCAACACAAAGATTTCTTTTTTTTATTCTGTAGATCAACTTGATTTATTATCTGTGGTTTTTACAATACCACTTCCTCTTCCTAAAATTATGGCGATCGGTGCGTATTGTGTTAAGTTTTGTAAAATCTTAAAATACAAATAATAAAAGTGAGTTATAGAAGGAATACTGCAGTTTAATTACAAAATATCTCTTAGTAAAACATATATCGCAATAGTTATGGGCCCAGGTCCCTTTTCCGAAGTAATACGAAAATAAAGCACGAGGTAAAAACATTGCAATATGTCGGCGAGAGACGCTATGAAGTATAATATACCACAATTCGATGGTGAAAGTTTTAATACTTGGGCATTTAGACTAAAAAGCATTTTAAAAGAGAGCGGCTGCTATGAGGCAATTGTACAGAAGGATTTTGCAGATGAAAAACTCGAAGCGAGAGCCCAAGCTATCTTAATTTCTGCAGTGGCGGATAGCCATCTAGAATATTTGAGGAGCGACTCGGCATTTGAAATGTTCAAAAACTTGGAAGAGAGTTTTAAGAATAGAGGCACGCGTAGTAAATTGTTCCTGCGAAGGCAATTGAGTGAAATCAAATATGTGGAATCAAAATCTTTAAAAGAACATCTGACTAGAATGCAAGAAATTATAACACAATTGGAGGAGGCAGGATCTGTCATGTCAGAGGAAGAGAAGGTCAACATATTTTTACTGTCCATGCCAAAAAGTTATGAAAACATAGTGACTGCGTTGGAAACCATCGGAGATTTAAAACTTAATACTGTAAAAGACAGATTATTGGCAGAAGAAGAAAAAAGAAAGCAGTTTCATAACAAGGATATTGTCACTCCAAGTGCATTCTCATGCTTTGTATGTGGGAAACCAGGACATAAAAAATTTCAATGCCATAAATTACAAGGAAATGGATATAAGAATTTCAACTCCGGACAAGGACAAAGTAACGGGCCAGGATACAACACTAGACATGGGTTTCAAAGAGGACGTGGACAAAGAGGTCAAGGATTCTATGGAGGACGTGGACATACTTTCAATAACCAAGGACGAACACAAGGTGGCCATGTGAATTTTGCGGGTAATAATCCAAACGTATTTATGTGCTACGAGGAACAATATAATAGTGAAAATAACTCATTGATTCAGTTTTGTGTGGACTCTGGGTGTACAAACCATTTAGTTAATAGCAAGGAACATTTTATAGACTATAGTGATTTAAAGATACCTAAGAAAATTGCAGCAGCCAAAAATGGGGTTAGTTTAGAAGCAGTTGGGATTGGAAATATGGAAGTATCATGTCAAGTGGGTAAGATTTTAAACAAATTTCTTATAACAAATGTTTATTTTATACCTGATTTAAGGAAAAATTTGTTATCGGTATCAAAAATGGAAAGTGCTGGTTTTAGAGTCGTTTTTAGTGGAGGTAAAGTAAGAGTTTATAAACGAGAGAACTTGATGATGATAGGTAATAAAATAGACACATTGTACACACTAAACTTGCAAAGTATTTTAACTTCATGTAATTTTTCAAGTAAAATTGATAATGATGAGTATGACTTGTGGCATAGGAGGTTTGCTCATTTAGGAATTAATAATTTAAATTTATTGGTAATAAAAACATGGTACATGGTTTGGCAGGATTAAAAAATAAAACTATAGAAAATAACTTGTTATGTGAGCCCTGTGTATTAGGAAAAATTAGTAGACAGCCTTTCAATAAACCAGGAATTAGAGCGAGGCAACCTTTAGAGCTTGTGCATACTGATGTATGTGGACCTATCTCTCCACAAACTTATGATGGTAAAAATTACTTTGTAACATTCATTGATGATTTCACACACTTTACAATAGTTTATTTAATGAAAAATAAGTCAGAAACTTTTGAACATTTTCAGCATTATTATAATTTTGCAACAAGACATTTCAATAGAGATCTTTTAAAATTGAGAATGGATAACGGTAGAGAATATATTTCAAATGAATTTAAGAGCTTTTGTAGTAGGAACGGAATAGTGATGCAGTACACGGTGCCATACAATCCGGAGATGAATGGAACAGCTGAACGAATGAATCGAACATTGATGGATAAAGCTAGAACTATATTGATTGACTCGGGAATGAAAAAGGAGTTCTGGGGAGAAGCGGTTTTGTATGCAGCATATGTGACAAACCGAAGTCCAGTCACTGGAAGAGATAAAACACCAAGTGAAATGTGGGAAGGTAGAAAACCAGACGTATCGAATTTGAAAATATTTGGATGTATAGCTTATAATTATATACCAAAGGAATTAAGAACTAAACTAGATCATAGAGGTAAAAAAATGATAATGATTGGATATAGTATGGCAGGCTATAAGCTATATGATGAACAAACAGGAAAAGTTATTACTGCGAGACATGTTGTCTTTGATGAAAACTGGAAGAAAATAAAAGGATTAGCTAACATACCTGAATATAAAGAAAATAAAAAATTAGAAAGCGTGAAAGATAGCACAGAGGAGGAAATAAATGAGGATGTTGAAAAACAAGAAGAAAGTAATGAGAAAGCAAGAGATGAAATAGTGGAAATTTGTAAAGAAGAGAAAATTATGGAGAATAGAGAAGAAAGTCAAGAAATAGAAAGAGAAAAGATAATAGTGGAAAATGAAGAAATAGGAAGAGGAAAGAGGAATCGAATGAAGCCAAAATGGCAGAGTGAATATGTAACAAGCTTTAGTGATGAAGATGATGCCATGTATGCGTTTTTGAGTATGAATGATGATGTGCCGTTTACATATGAAGATATAAAAACAAGAGAAGATAAAGAGGATTGGATGAAAGCTATAAGTGAAGAATTGAAAGTACTAGATGAAAATGAGACTTTCGAAATAGTTCCGAAGCCAGAAGACAAGAAATCATTAGATGCAAAGTGGGTATTTACGAAGAAGGATACAGGAAGAGAAACAATATGTAAGGCTAGATTAGTAGTACGAGGTTTTCAACAAGAAGAGAAATTTGATGATGTCTATTCACCCGTATTAAAGCTACAGACGTTAAGGATATTGTTATCTGTGGCTGCTCAACGAGATTATCATTTGAGTCAGATGGATGTGAAAGGAGCATTTTTATATGGAAATATAGAAGAGGAAGTATATATAAAACCACCAGATGGCATAAAAGTGGAACAAGGATGTGTACTAAAACTAAAGAAGTCACTTTATGGATTAAAAAAATCTCCAAAATATTGGTATGAAAAGTTTAATAATACAATTCTATCATATGGTTTCAAACGATCAAACAATGACCATTGTTTATATCACATAAAAGATCTATATTTACTGTTGTATGTCGATGATTTGCTTATACTAGGCTAAAACTTAAATAAAATAGAAAATTTAAAACAATTTTTGAAAACTAAATTTAAAATGAAAGATTTGGGTAGCAATCATATAATGTACCTAGGTATATCAATTAAAAAGACTTCTATGGGAATAATTATTGATCAGACTAAATATTTAACAAGTGTTCTTGAATGCTTTAATATGAATGAATGTAAAGGATGTGAAACACCAATGGATGCAAATTATAAATTCGATGAGAACGGAGAAATTGATATGTCATATGAGAGACAATGCCGATCACTGATAGGGTCACTTATGTATGTTACTGTCGGATCAAGGCCAGACTTAGCTGCATCTGTTTATTATTTAGGTAGATTTCAATCAAGGCCAAATATTGAATTGTGGAGATCTCTCAAACGTTTACTAAGATATTATGTAAAACATACAATTAATTTTGCATTGTTGTATACTAAAGATGATTGTAACATGCCTTTATTAGGGTATGCAGACGCTGATTGGGCTAGAGATTTAGACAGGAAATCGACATCAGGATATATGTTTAAAGTTTTTAATAATACTGTTGTATGGAAGTCTAGGAAACAAAGTACTGTTGCCTTAAGCACAACTGAAGCGGAGTTTGTATCATTATGTGAATGTATTATGGAAGCCTGTTGGATGTTAAAATTACTTGCAGATTTAAATATCAATGTTGAAAATGTAACTATTTATGAAGATAATCAAAGTACTATTAAAGCTATTAAAAATCCTGATCAGAAAAGGCTTAAACACATGGATGTTAAATATAATTTTATAAAACAGAAGGTTGAAGAAAATATTGTTACTGTAAAGTATATTAATACTAAAGAACAAATCGCTGATATTCTAACTAAACCTTTATCTAAGAATATTTTTAAAAATTTAGTTACTAAATTAAGTTTGTGTTCCATAAATGTTTAAAGTTAAAACAAATTGTATTAGAGTATAAGTATGTTAAAGTCAAAGTAGTTATTTACTTTTGTGAATGTTGAGGAATTAAGGTTTAATAAGTTTAAAATATGTAAGTAAGTTGTTGTGTAGGTATATGTATAAGAAATGTTTGTGTTGAGGAAGAGTGTTGAGTTAGCAACACAAAGATTTCTTTTTTTTATTCTGTAGATCAACTTGATTTATTATCTGTGGTTTTTACAATACCACTTCCTCTTCCTAAAATTATGGCGATCGGTGCGTATTGTGTTAAGTTTTGTAAAATCTTAAAATATAATAAAAGTGAGTTATAGAAGGAATACTGCAGTTTAATTACAAAATATCTCTTAGTAAAACATATATCACAATAACTAGAAATGTCTGAATCATTATTCCGATGCACCTGCAAAATATGTCTAACTGCCATAAAAATATCCATTTCGATAATCGATAGGTACCTAAATATTATTCAAATAAAAGCGGTAGACTCGAATTCTAACTTAACCTCTTACAGCTGTCACCTGTCACTGTCACCTCGCCAGAGCGCTCAAAACGCTCCATAATTCCGTTCCACTTGGGTTTGTGACATTGACGCTCACATTTGCTCACATGCTAATGGAACGGGAGAAACGAAGGTCTTGAGCGTGAGCGTTATTAACGTCATCTGGAACGCAGCCATTATAGAGAAAAAAGTAGGTGTCAAATTGATATTGACAATTGTTGAAAGTGGATATCTAAGTTCTAACCTAAAAACACGTTTTGTTTACAAAAGTAGTGATTCCATGTGTTTTATTGTGAATAAAACAATTATAATAAGTAAATAATTTGTATACAAAATGGGGAAAAGAAAAGGTAAATGTGTAAAAAAGAACACAGCGACAAAGCAAACTTTGGAACCGGAACATTTAGTAAAAGCACCACATTCTTTTGTTATTCACCGTGGAAAATGTTCAAAGGATCTAATGGACCTCACAAAAGATTTTCGAAAAATTATGGAACCTTTTACAGCGTCACAGTTAAAGGTATGCATTCAATCTAAGACAGTGTTAAGTTATTCTCCTGGCCCTAGGCCGTAGCCCGTAGGACAGTGTGATCAGATCCATATTAACAAATAATTATTATTTTAAGGAGAGAAAAAAGAACACTATCAAAGATTTCCTATCAGTGTCGGGATATTTGCATGTCTCCCACATGATGATGTTTACTGAAACTGAGCTTGGAGCATACATGAGGCTTGCAAGATTACCAAGAGGACCAACACTCACTTTTAGAATACACAATGTAAGTTTTACTAGTAAGTAATAATTATTAAAGTCCAAGCCATAATACATGCCTTATATTTTTATAACTTTTTTTATTGTATCAGTACTACTTTACTATATGTATTTTGGTTGGGGTGCCCATCTTAATGATTTTATTTTTTACAACCACAGTACAGTTTAGCCAGAGATGTAATATCATCGTTAAAGAAGCAGTATGTCATTGAGCGCACATTCAAAAATGCACCACTAATAGTCTTGAACAGTTTCTCTGGAGAAGGGATGCACATGAAGCTAATGGCTACAATGTTCCAAAACATGTTTCCTACAATAAATATAACTACAGTAAGTACAATTATATTTTTTTCATGATTTTATTGTTTTTAAAATGTTATATTTATGTGGTACTAGCGAGTTTAATTTTTGTTTAAAATGTATGCTCTGTAACTTACTAGCGTATGACAAAGAGTGAAAGATGATTAGTTTAATTGAAAGTGGTAATTAACACTACAAGAACAATAGATTTCGAAGAATCCGCGATCAAAGGATTAATATTATTATGATTCTAAAATATTCAATGATTTTTCTGTTCTAGGTGAAACTAAAAAATATTAGAAGATGTGTTCTTATGAATTATAATCCTTCAACAAAACAAATTGATTTACGTCATTATGTCATAAGAGCAACACCTGTAGGACTTAATAAGGGGACTAAAAAGGTATGATTTTTGTTAAGTTTTCGTAACAAAATGTTTTCATAGCAATATCATTTACATAATATTATTATATATCAATAATTTTTTTATTTTATAGATGGTGCAAGGCAAAATACCCAATCTTAATAAATGCAAAGATATTTCAGAGTTCTTTGATAAGTAAGTAATAATATTATTTTAATATTCAATTTGAAACACCCTTATATCAAATTAATATATTTTCAGAGCTGCATTGTTATCGGAGAGTGAGTTTGAAGATGATGGTACAAATCAAGTAGTATTGCCTCAAAAGCTTGCATCGAGAGGTGCTGGGCTAAATTCCAAATCAGCTATTCGCCTGGTGGAACTTGGACCAAGGATGTCTCTGCAGTTAATAAAGGTAATTAATTGACGACCTCTGTGACTCAGTTGGTGGGTCGCAGGTTCGAATCCCGCCAACGGAACAAAAAGTTTTCAAAGTTTTCAATGGTAGTCATGGATGTGTATTAAATATGTGTATCATATAATAAAAATTTAAATATAATACCTAGTATAAAAGTAAAAAAAAACTTCCTTTGTCTGGTACCTGTAACACAAGTCCATCAGACACTTACCACAGGGCCAGACTGACGTGGTGTAAAGCGACCAAAGTTATTATTATTATTTTATGATTGCTTAAGAATTTAGTCTTCCAATATCAGTACCGATTCATTCATATTTAAAATTTACAAACTTTCATAGGTGGAAGATGGTCTTATGGATGGTGAGATTCTGTTCCACGAGCTCATTGAAAAAACCGACGAGGAGAAGGCATTGATAAAGAAGAAGAGAGAAGACAAGAGGTAAACATTGTTCTAAATTAAATATTCTGCCTGTAACTTCTATTTGTAAATTAAAAGTTTCATAATGCTTTTTATTCTTTTTAACTTTATCCTGATTTACAGGCGGTTGAAAGAAAAGCGTAAAGCCCAACAAGATGAAAATGTAAAACGTAAAGAAAAACAGAAGGAAGAGCTCAAGGAAAAGGCTCTGGAAGGCATCAAGAAAAAGAAAGAAGTGACAGAAAACCAAAGGTAAATTTCATAAAATATTTACTTAATTGTGTTTCCTAAAGATTGTTAAGACTCAAAAATTAAAAAATCAGAGCGAGTGTTCGATTTAAGTACTAAAAGTGGCGTTAAACAAAAATTATCTTAAAACTATAACATCAAGTAAATAAAAAGCAATTGTACCTGGCGTTAGTGCCAACTGCCAGGTAGCATGCGCACTTTAAGTTGGAAAAATAGAAGTTTCAATTAATGAAATGGTGTATCAGGTTGATGGAGCTAGCAGCAGCTGAGTCACAGAGCAATGAACAAAATATGGATGAACCTGAAGAGGATGATGCGGAATATTACAGGAAGGAGGTTGGGGCGGAGCCTGAACAAGGTATGTATATCATACTAAAAAAAGAAATGAAAAAAAAAGGAAATAGTCCTTTAAAAATAAATAAATCATCAATTACAAAACATACTATATTTACAATATACTGGTAATGCCTCCGTGGTTCAGTGGTTCAGAGCTCAGCTCTCGACTTGGAGGTCGTGGGTATGATTCGCGCGTTGGAAAATGTTATTTCCAAGTTTGGTTAGGATAATGCAGGCTGATCACCTGATTGTCTGACAAGTAAGATGATCCATGCATCGGATGGGCATGTAAAAAGTCGGTCCTGCGCCTGATCTCTCGCCAGTCGTGTCGGTCTGCCGTCCCACTGGGTTATGAGAGTAAAGGAATAGAGAGTGCTCTTGTGTACTGCGTACACACTTGGGCACTATAAAATTACTCCTGCATAGCTGGCCTGGTTTCAATGAAACTGGCCACCGTCACCGAAACCGGTGTGGGAGCTATTATTACTGGTATTGTAAATATTATGGGTGCACTTATTGTAATGGCAAATATTTTTTACAGATCTCTTCCAAAATAACCCTTCAAGAAAACGTAAATCCGAGGATGACGAGAAACCGAGAGGATTCAAAAAAATGCGTTTAGACAAAAAGTTGAAAAAGAAATTCCAAAAATCCCAAGACACAACAGGTAACAAAAACCATGGAGACAATGAAAGGAAAAACAAATTCAAGCAGCAAGGAGGAAAGCAATTTAAAAATAAAGATGGCAAACAGAAAAGAGATGGTAAACAATTTTCACAGGATGGCAAAAAGAAATTCTCTAATCCAAGATTTAAAACAAAAATGACCAAGATGAAACATGGTCGAAGATAAAATATGATAATTGAATTGAAACTTCTATGTATGTAAAATAAATGAAAATATTTTCATATTATCTAGAAAGTAGCTTAATTTATGATATAATATTATTATGTGATTTTTATTAAGTTTATCTGGACTTAGTTTAGTTTAAATTAACTAAAAATGAAAAGGCAGATTTACTTAAAAATCAATTATTATTTCCGATTTTAACAATCTCATGTTTCTTTTTTAATAATAATCGAAAAATACAATAGGGTATCAAATGTTTAATCAAAAATATTGATTTTTTTAACATTTGTAAAATGTATATCTTAGCAATATTATTATCAGTATGCGAATTTTTCAGGCACTTAATAATTAGAGTTAATGGCAGGTACATTTTATTTCTAAGGAATAACTAATTCAAATCACTTTAGCTTTATACTGCTCAAATAACAAATACTAATACGGTCAAGTGGTAGCCATTTAGCCCCATCGACCGCAGTAGCTTTTTGTAGAACCATTTTTGACAGTTACATTTCTATAGCATTTGATAATAATCAGCCGCAAGTATGTATGGTAAGAACAATTACGTATGTATAACAAAACATACTTCGTAATCAAATAACAGTAAATGTTAATATTGTTTCACAATAACTAATAAGTGTCTAAACCATGGTCTAAACTAAACACACCATGCCGAAGTTCTGTGGCGGAAGTTCGGCATGAATGCGTCAGCAATGTCAAAATCGTACAATATAAGTTATAACTCAACGGATTTTCGGCATGGTGTGTCATCAGTAATTAATACATTGCAGGCGGAATCATGCCGAAATTCCGTCGCGGAACTTCGGCATGGTGTGTTTAGAGTTTAGACACTAAAGGTGGTGGCTTATACAAGGAAAATGATATCATCGGCCATCATGACCTGGTTGTCTTGGGTCATGCGGTTGAGGGCGGCGTGTATTTCGCCGGCGTCGAACGGCTCGTGCGAGTACAACTGGTTGATGTGCGACGTGACGCGCTCCAGCGTCAGGTTGTTCGCGCGCTCGTCGCGGTATAACTGCTGCAGCGCCGACTTAAACTGGGACAACCTGCGTACACGATTGTGTGTTAATACACTAACAAGTAACACATCATGTTATTACACGAAACAAGCTAATGCGCAGTCTGACAATCAGTGCCAGTGAAATTTTCAAGATATTTGCATAGTGTTTATTATTGCAATTTTACGTGATTACTTTAAGACAAATTTAAGTCAAATGTAAAAAGGCAAAATTTGCAATGTGTGGCTTACCGTTGCGGCTGTATGGACTTGGACGTAGTGGGCGTGGCCTCCGGTGGGGGTTGGCACGCTCGCGCGGCGCGCAGTACGGGCTCTGCCTCTTCGTCGGATGAAAAGTCGTACGGGTCCTGTGCTTGACTCGCGTCTCGCTGTAACAAACATTAAGATTTTATTTTGTTAATACGCTATCACAACATCACAACAATAACTTAAAGATAGTCATTTGGCCATAAAAAAGCTATTAGTAGAACAAAACATTCATGCTCACTTGAAGACTCATTTTATATCTAAATATAGAAAAACAGAATCTCACCGTCCTGCGCGTGCGCTTGGCTCGTGGCTGCTCCTCCTCTTTGTCTGAACCGTCTTCTTCACCCGAGGAGGCTCGACGTTTGCGGCGTTTTTCTTTTATAAGCACCTGCAAAAATGAAATTATTTTTACTACAAGGTAAAATTTTACACCATAAATAATATTAACTCGTTTTAAATATCGTTAAGCTCTTTATCTACTACACTATAAACACACAAAAGTCACAATCAAGCTTGCATATTATAATACTATATTGCTAAGTAGGTATGATACATAGAGGAAAATAATACATGGTATACGAGGGCTGTTATTTATGTATCCGGAATTAAAAAGAGAAACAAACATATATCATTTAATATGGTTTTATTGCTTTTCAAAATATTCGCCGCGATGATCGACACACTTTTGCATACGCTGGAACCAATTTTCATAGCACTTTTTCCATTCTGATTGAGGTATCTCCAAAACGTGCATTTTGAACACATCAACAGCCTCTTCGCGGCTCGAAAAACGTTGACCACTTAATTTGTTCTTCGCGTATGGAAATAAAAAGAAATCGTTAGGTGCCAAATCAGGGCTGTACGGCGGATGACCAGTCAATTCGATCTTTTGACCCTCCAAAAACTGAGTTGTTTCAGCTGACGTGTGACAGCTAGTATTGTCGTGATGTAATATGATTCTGCGTTGTCGGTTGTCTTGTTTTCTTCAAAGACTTCTGGTAAACAAATGGTCGTATACCATTCAGAATTAACCGTTTTACGATTCTCTAATGGCACTGTAGCCACATGTCCATTAATTCCAAAAAAACAGGCGACCATTTGCTTCAAAACACTTTTTGCACGAGTAACTTTTGTTGGTTTCGGCTCATCTTGGAACACTTACACCGTTGACTGTTGTTTAGTTTCGGGGTCATATGCATAGATCCAAGATTCATCACCTGTGTAGATATTATAAAACGGCTTTTGACGTACCACGGTTGTATTTTTTTATCATTTTTTGCACCAATCGACACGAGCCCGTTTTTGATCGATTGTCAAGTTGTGCGGAATCCAACGCGAACATATTTTTTTTACAGCCAAATGTTCGTGTAATATCTTATGTATGCTCGTCATAACTCATACTTATGCCTAAGGACGCCTCTATCTCGCGATATGTAACATGACGATCACGCATTATTAGTTCCCGCACAGCATCTATATTTTGAGGGACAACATCTGTTTTTGGGCGACCTTCTTTATTTTCATCCGTGAGCATAGACCGCCCACGATTAAACTCACTGTACCAGTGATAAACAGTGGTTTTGATGGTGCTTCATCTCCAAAAGTTGCGGTGAGTTGAATAAAGCGCTGTTGTTGATTTAGCCCACGCCGAAAATCGTAGTAAATCATTGCACGAAAATGTTCACGCGTTAAATCCATGGCAAATGAAGACACGCAATTTTCAAAATGACGCCACAATGGAAAAATAATTGACAGTCACATGAAACAAAATGTATTCTTCAACCAAAGAGTTCTATTTTCAAATGTTATAATTACTTTTTAAATATTGTTCTTGTAATCCGGTCATTTTAGACAATTGAAATAAAGAAAATTAAATATAGGGTATGTCCAAGAGGCAACATCTAAATTTGTGCTCTCCAAAATAAATATTTATTTTTGGCAAAATAATAGTATAAAATTAACTTACATGATCTAAAAAGTTCCTTGGACACCTAGCAAATTAAAATTAATAATAATCACAGTTGCAAACCTTCATCCTACGACTCTACCACAACAATTATGGATATTCACAATGAACTGAACAAGAATATGCAAGATATTGTTAATTTGTTTCATTCACGGATGGAGCACTTTGATAAAGCACTGGAAGAAACAGCAGCAAAATCTTCTACACATCCTGCTTCCTCAGATTTCACAAGACTTGCCGCTGAATTCACCTCTTTTAAGAAAACAGTATGGGAGTCTTTGTCATTATTGAAAAACCAGGTGCAATTATTGGCAACGGCCATAGACTCCCAAGAGATGCGGTCACGGCATAAGGTGCTGCTCATCCACGGGCTAGAAGAGGATGAGTGTGAGACTCCCGAAGTTAAGGTATGTGACTTTATAAAAGATAATCTAAAATGTCCGAACATTGTGTCAGATAATATTGATATATGTCACAGACTGGGCACAAGAAAGGACAAACCCAGGCCTATGTTAGTCCGCTTAAACTCAATGAAAATCAGGAACATCATATGGTCCAATAAAACAAATTTAAAAGGCTCTGGTCTTTCCATATCGGAGTTTCTGACTAAGTCCCGACAAGAAGTCTTTGTTGCCGCCAGAAAACATTTTGGTATCAGAAATTGTTGGTCTGCTGACGGAATTATACACTTAATCCTTCCGGATAAGAGTAAGAAGAGGATTGTGTCGATGCATGAATTTCGTGCTCTTACTGCCAAGTTCCCTATCTCTACCACTGTCGACACAAAGGCTATCAGAACTAGGAAGGCGAAAAATGCTGCCAAAAAGTAATCTGGCCAACGATTCCAAGTGTTTCCAAGACTCCTTAGTTGTTTTGTAGTGTTATATTGAACTCTATTCAATCCACATTCAAACTTATAACGTACTGTTACGTGCTAGGGGTTCGAAGATTCGGAGAGAAAGACCTGGTGACTCTCTTGAAGACTTTATTCACAAACACTAGCTCACACTAATCACTGAGTTCAAACACTAAGCACTAGATCCAAATCACTGAGCACTATCACTGTCCTAGGTCGTAGCCGAGTCACTATCACAATCACAATCACTCACTATTGATCACTTGTTTTCGCTCCGAAGTCGCCTCGAAGATAGCTCAGATAAAACTGAATTGCCGGCTCGACTGTCTGCGACTATTTATACGGGCCGGATCGAATCTCAGAAAATTCCGGAACATCCCAGAATAAACCCGATATGCGTAAACAAGTATCAGATATTTCTAGAAAGTACTCGTAGGTACATACACCTAGCGTCATCTAGTAGCGAGTAGGGGATTTACGTTGCCTGTGTTCCCTTGGTAGGTTCGCTGGCGTGACGCTAGATGGCACCACGTGTCCGTATCCGTAACACTACTCCCCTCTTAGAGATGCTCGTCCCGAGCATCATTGTTACTGCCGCGCCACGCTGTCCTGGTCTGCGGCCCCTTCACGTCAGCGCAAGAAGTACATTCGTGGCACCAATTCTGCACATCATCTCGCCAATGCAACCAGAAGAATCGTTCTCGCACTTTCCTCAGCATCCTCTTGACACCTAGATGACTCCCTGATACACCCTCATGTATCTCGCAGAGAACATCTGGTACTCTCGCCCTTGGGACAATTATCTGGAAATAGAACTCTCTACCGTTAGCCCATTTCCGGTAGAGTATTCCGTTTTGAAGTATCAGACTGTCCCATTGCTCCCAGTACGCCTTAGTGACAGCGCCAGTGGGTGCAACCTCACTCCAGTTTGGTTTTACGTCACCGCGTTTCTTCCATGTGATGATGTGCCGAAGGTCGTCATCTCTTTCCTGAGCCTTCCTCATAGCATCATTTTCTAAGAGACCCAAAGTATTTGTCTTTGTTCTTCCGCTCCGTGCCTGGGAAGTAACAGTTATTGGGGCTCTCTCCACATTGTCCAATACTCGCCACCTAGTCCTGGATTCTATTCGTTTCCCCTTATCCTGGGCAGGGGACGAAACTGCTTGCTTCCTCAGCTCCTCTATCTGTTCCTCGATTCTTTCCATCCTTGCCATCTGGGTCTTCTTCTGCGGGCAGTTGAGCTGAAGATGGCCCCTCTCACCGCACTTATAGCATATAGCTTCAAATCTTTTCCTCGTAGGAGCCTTAACTTCCTTGATTTCCTCAGAGACCCTGTGGATCTTATGGGTCTGCCGTATGTCATGGCGAACAGCCTCGACCTCTAAAGCATGCGCCAATGCTTCCTTTAGCGAGGTATGGTGACCAAGTCTTACTGCAGCTCTGACCTCTAGGTCTTTGATTCCGTCGACAAATCCTTGAACAATATTTGTGTCGACCATCTTGGTGTCAGCTTCTGGGTATGCCTTCCTGACGAGTTTTTCGGTTTCCAATGCCCATTGTTGAAGCCCTTCTTCTGAGCGTTGAACTCTGTCACGCAGTTGGGCACGGAACACGTGCTCCAAGTGCCGCTCCCCGTATCTGGATTCCAGTGCCTCTATCAGGTTTTGGAACCCATTTCCCGTATGAGGCAGTGCCTCCAGGACCGACAAAGCTTGTCCTCTGAGCGCAACAATGAGAGCGGTCAGGCATTGTTCTTCCGTCCATCCGTTTACGGTAGCAACAGTCTGAAATTGCCGACGATAAGCGTTCCAAGAAGTAGTGCCATCGTACGGCGGCACCTTGACTCTTGGCCCTTGCATCACTATTCCGGTAGTCCCACTAGACGTCACGACTCCTGTGGTTTCCAGGCGCACTTTCCACTTCTGTAGTTCTGTGAGGCCGGTTTTCAAATTTTCCACAACCGACTCCAACCCGGTAACTCGTTCTTTCATTACGTCGACCTCTTTTCGAAGCTTAGTCACAGTGTCACTAACATCCTTTATAGCCAATAGCGCTTTTTCTTGGAGGTCCTTTTGTTGCTCTTGAGACTCCATCATTGCCCTTTGAGAATCTTGCATAGTGCCGAGCTTGCGGTCTTGTGACTCTTGCAAAGCGCCGAGCTTGCGGTCTTGTGACTCTTGCAACGCGCCGAGCTTGCGGTCTTGTGACTCCTGCAAAGCGCCAAGCTTGCGGTCTTGTGACTCCTGCAAAGCCTGAATTAATTCAATTAGGCTTTCTAATTGAAGAGCCACCTGAGGGGCTGTAGAAACTACGGGCGTGGCAGGATGGATGGAGCTAGTCGACGGGGCCTGAGCAGGCAGGGCCCAGTGGGCGGGGCCAGTGGGCGTGGCCTGGTGGGCGGAGCCAGTGGGCGTGGCCACGCCCAAAGTGGGCGGGGCCTGAGAGGCGTGGTCAGTGGGCGGGGCCTGGTGGGCGGGGCCAGTGGGTGGGGCCTGGTGGGCGGGGCCAGTGGGTGGGGCCTGCCCCACAGTGGGCGGAGCTTGGTCCCCAGTGGCTGTGGCCTCTGCAGCTTGCCGCGCCCTTGTCCTGACACTCCCCTTGAAGTCCTCTCTCGAAGTCAATGGCATCTCCAAATCCCACTTCTGACACCAGTTGTTACGTGCTAGGGGTTCGAAGATTCGGAGAGAAAGACCTGGTGACTCTCTTGAAGACTTTATTCACAAACACTAGCTCACACTAATCACTGAGTTCAAACACTAAGCACTAGATCCAAATCACTGAGCACTATCACTGTCCTAGGTCGTAGCCGAGTCACTATCACAATCACAATCACTCACTATTGATCACTTGTTTTCGCTCCGAAGTCGCCTCGAAGATAGCTCAGATAAAACTGAATTGCCGGCTCGACTGTCTGCGACTATTTATACGGGCCGGATCGAATCTCAGAAAATTCCGGAACATCCCAGAATAAACCCGATATGCGTAAACAAGTATCAGATATTTCTAGAAAGTACTCGTAGGTACATACACCTAGCGTCATCTAGTAGCGAGTAGGGGATTTACGTTGCCTGTGTTCCCTTGGTAGGTTCGCTGGCGTGACGCTAGATGGCACCACGTGTCCGTATCCGTAACAGTACTTTTAACTGTTTGTCTATATACCCTGTGTTTTATATTGTATTAGCACGTAAACAACTTTTATAAATAACCGTCCTTCACTTTTTTACTTCTCTATTGTCAACCGCAGAGGTTTTAATATTATTTTTAAATGTAACCCATTTTTAACCGAATTTATCTGTAAAAAAATTGCTGACTGCTGTCAACACACAACTGAGTACGGAGAGAGTTTTGGCGGGCATCTGAAAGAGTGCTGTTGTGTTTTGTATTATTTTCCTAAAATTGTGTTAGCTGGGTTTTTAATGTGTAATATTGGTAGAATATTAACCATTAGATATTCGTGTTCATGCACAAGTGTAGGAAAGTGATGTAATATCCAGAAACGTGCTATTTTGTGTTCCCTCCAAAACTCCATCGAATGTTTCAGTAAAGCGTCTACCACTTTACTGAATTGACCGACTTGACTCCTTGACTGTATTGACTTTTACTGAGACTTTGACTAGACTTTAGACCTGACGATACACGAAAACGATGATGAAAATTATAATAGGAGGAATATGGTTTTCCCGCCATATTCCTTACCTTTTTACCTTGTCTGTGGCACAACATACACATCCTTTGTGTCAAGTTGCCAAAAAAAGAAAAATAAATAAATAAATAACTGAGTACGGACAAACAGCTGTCTCCTGTCAGTAGACGTCACTTGTCAAATGTTGACGTTTTTTTTTTTTTTTTTCTTTAACTCGTCTATGCCATAATATTAAACGTTCTGAAGCCCTGAATTGTTTCGCATACTACTTTTATTTTTAATTTTATTTTATATCTTAGTAGTTAGCACGTGTAAATAAAATTAGTTCAATTTAGAATTTTACTTCTGGACGGCTCTGGAGTTTTAGCTTTAGTTTCCAGATATTAAAGTGTTGTTTGCCCTGTGTTGCATAATTTTATGTCTTTATTGAAATTAATTGCTTGGGTGTGCAAGATTCTAATGATTTGTGTGTATTTTATATTAGAAATATTTTGGTTTTACTGCTTATTAAATATTATAAGTTTCAGCTGCTAAGGATAATTTAGTGTAGTTATTAATTATTACTTATTACATATTATTATAATATTTAAGTATTATTTTAAATAAGTACATATCATATATATATTTAGAAATTTTATATTAATTTTATAATTTACTTATTTATTACAATGAACCGTAATTATGATAATACAATATTTTATTCTAACGACAACACGAATGAAGATAGCTTTAGCTCATGCGCCTCTTCTGAAGACTTCTACAGTGCTACTAGTGAACCAGCCTTGTCTGATGATGATCTCACGGAAAATATTCCACTGGACATTAAATTAAAGCAGGAGATTTTTACAAGTAAGAATCGTTGTCTTAATATAGTCCATATTAACGCCCAGAGTATCCCGGCCCACTACCAGGATCTCGTGGCAACCTTCAATGATATTCCAGTGGATTGTGTCATGGTGTCGGAGTCGTGGCTCAAACCTACATTACCATCTACACTGTACCCGTTAACAGACTTCACACTAGTACGTAATGATCGCGTGATCGGTAGAGGTGGGGGTGTGTGCATGTACATTAGGAAGGGCTTCCCTTATAATATTGTTTGTCAATCTCCCAATAATTCCCGTGACTGTCTCGAATATTTATTACTTGAACTATGCATTTCACATAGCAAAGTTCTTCTTGGGGTCATGTATAGTCCGTCCTCCTCTGTCGATTATTTTGATGAGCTGGAAGTTCTGTTGGATAAATATGGGCCGTGCTATGATCACGTTATTTTGATGGGAGACCTCAACACTTGCTTGATAAAGCAAAACACAAGATCCCACAAATTACTGTCCCTTATGTCCACCATTAACTGGCATGTATTACCTCTCTCGGCCACTCACTACTCGCCCAATCACGAGCCATCGCTTCTAGATCTAATGTTTGTTTCTCAGCCAGCCAAGGTCACTAAACATGGACAACTAACTTCACCCTTCTCATACCATGACCTGATTTACTTAACATACAGCATACGTGGCGCGTTAGTGAAATCAGGATGCAACGCTGTTTTACCGGCCTGGATGTTGATTTACTTCGTAGTGACTTTGCTAAAATCGATTGGTTTTCTCTCTACGAAGCTAGTACGATCGATTCCAAGGTTGAGATTTTCACCTCTGTGGTGACAAACATTTACGATACACACGCACCAGTAAAACAGATACGTGCAAAACGAATTCCAGCTCCTTGGCTTAATTCTGAGGTAAAGGCTTTAATGGTTAAACGGGACAAGGCCAAAATAAAATGCAAACGATACCCATCCGAATCGAATAATGAACGATATAAAAAACTACGCAATCTTTGCAATAGGAAGTGTCGTGATGCTAAACGTCGGTACATACACTCAACTATAGAAAACTTACCTACTGCCCAGACTTGGAAATTCCTTGCGTCCCTTGGGATTGGAGGGTCTACAGCTAGGGTTCCAGTTAACTTTAAAGATGTCAATCTACTGAACAAATATTTTACTGATCCTCCTCTCTTATTGGACCCGCAAAACAAATTGAACTGTCTTCGGTTACTGTCAGAGCGTAGAAACTTTACTCATGCACCTTTTTCCTTTGAGAATATAAACGAAAGTGAGGTACGTGATTGCCTCTTAAAAATTTCATCTAAAGCATTTGGGTGTGATGAGATAAGCAAAGATATGATTGTACCAGTAGCTGACTTACTCACTCCTATTATTACTCACATACTTAACTTCTCTTTAAGTACTAACACTTTTCCCTCTCCCTGGAAAAAAGCCCATGTAATTCCTTTACCCAAAGTTTCCAATCCAGATTCTCCTTCACACTTTCGTCCTATTTCAATTTTGCCTATCCTGTCCAAGATCCTGGAGCAAGCAGTGAACAAGCAGCTAACTAAATACTTAGCCGAAAATCAATTGATTAATTCGTTTCAATCCGGTTTTCGTGCAGGGCATAGCACTACTACTGCACTGCTGAAGGTGTCTGATGATATCCGTCAGGCCATGGACAATAGACAGCTGACAATAGTCGTTCTTCTGGATTTCAGCAGTGCATTTAACTCTGTGGATCATGATGTCTTGCTGGGTATACTTCGTTCGATTGGTGTGTCGGATCCGGCACTCAAATGGTTTGATTCTTACTTGAGAGGTCGCCAGCAGCGTATCTTTACATCCGATTTAATATCTAATTGGCTTGAACTTATCGCTGGGGTTCCTCAGGGTGGAGTACTATCTCCCACACTTTTCTCTTTATTTATAAATGAATTGTCGCGACTAATTATCTCGTTCTTCCACCTTTATGCAGACGATCTGCAAATATACACACACAGCACAGTGACAGAGATAAATAATGCGATACGCCAGTTGAACGGGGACCTTGCGAGAATAAACGATTTTGCAAATACCTTCGGTCTCCTTGTAAACCCTAACAAATCGCAAGCTGTTATCATAGGCAGCAAACAAATTCGTAGCAGAGTTGACTTCCATAGCCTAGAGAATATTAAATATAATGGCAACATAATCCAGATATCCAACGAGGCGAAAAATTTGGGTGTAATTTTTGACTCCAACTTATCTTGGTGTGCTCAGATAAACAGTGTTAGCAGCCGTGTAAATGGTGCTATGCATTCACTTAAGCGGCTCCAGAATTTTCTCCCTTTCCAGACTAAGTTGCTACTGGTGCAATCGCTCATTCTTCCGTTGCTTGACTATGCCGATGTGGTTTACTTAGACCTGACCGAAGTGTTACTAAACAAACTGGAACGCCTGCAAAACCTTTGTATTCGCTATGTATTCGGTTTGCGCAAATATGACCACATTACTGAGTTTCGCAAGCGTCTTAACTGGCTCCCAATACGTCAGCGTCGGAATTCGCACATCCTCACGCTCCTCTTTAAACTGCTTCGTTCTCACTCACCTCAATATCTACACGAAAGGTTCTCTTTTACTCCACCGAGCGAGAGACCAGTTCGCTCCTGTACGATTAAGAGACCACTTGCTATTCCTCACTGTAACACGATCTTCTATGAGGGCTCATTTTCATGTAAGGCAGCGCAACTATGGAACAGTTTGCCAGATCACATTCGTGAGGCACCTACTGTTTCCACATTTAAACTAAGATTAAAACGTTACTATTTATCACAGGTTTAATTTACTTCTAAGTAATATCTTAGTTACAAAATTTTGCTTCTTCATATCACATAATATCTATAATTTTTATTATGTTAAAATTACGTTCATTTATATTGTATGTATGTATTGTATATGTATGTTTATTTTAATCTTACTTAAGTATGTAGGTATATTTATATATTATGAATTTAGCTATAGTATTTAAGGAAAGTGTTAGTATTATGTCTTAATGTACTAGTTTAAATGTTGTGTCTTTAGTGTACATTGCCCATTTTCACACCATTTGATATCCACTTCTGTTTATGGTTTGCTGGAAGAGATCTCTTAAAGAGATAAGTACGCCAATGTTATATTGTCACTTTTATAAATATAATGTCTTAATTTTGTACATAAAGAGAATAAATAAATAAAAATAAAATAAAAATTCCGACAGAGCCAAATCTTCGTAGAGACCTTAGGTTTACCACAAGGAATAAAGTGTCAAAAGTCCCCATCAGTCCCATGTGAGCTTAGGGACTTATTCGGGGCCCAAGGTAAAAATTTTAGGGTTTTTGGATTTTTCTCGAAAACGGTAAGTTTTATCGAAAAAGTACCTCAGAGCAAAGTTGTAGATCTTAAAATTCTCTATAAAAATGGTCCCTATGATTTTTTCTCTAAGACCCACTATTTCCCAGATATTACGCTTGTAAGAATCACGTTCTACATAATATGCACACATTTCCACACCACCTGTAAGGTAGTGTACTCGGCGCGTTTTTTTTAACGTGGTATCCCCGGTAGGCCTATTCCACGAACCTTTATGACGTTATTTTCAGGAACAATAATTATTTAATAGTATGAAGATTATTGATATGGGTTACTGAGTTTAACTGTCGTTCTAACTTTTTTTTATTACTTTAATCTGACTCATACTCTTCATATTCAACTTCAACAATCATGTTTTCTTCAATTTCTTCTTGTTCTTCTTCTTCTCCTTCCCGTTGATGAACGCTTGTTGAAGTTGTCTCTTCATCAAAATCACATGAATTTTCCTCTCTTGTATTTAATTGAACATTTGAGCAAGAGACACCTTGGCAATTGGTACACGCTGGAGAACACTGCAACCCTACTTTTTTACAGCCACATTTGGCACTACAACCTTTCTTGCAATTGCAAAAAATAGTGTTAGGAAGTTTTTCTGGAGCAGGGGGCAGTAAAGTTCGAATCGGTTCCAAAGTATTATTTATCAATTTCCAACCCCAGTCTTCAGGGTTCAGTTCATTGCCTTGCCATGTCTGAACTTGATAGTATACTCGAAACAAATGTTGAGTAGCAGATGCCGATGTTGGAGGAAGACAAGATAGCTGTACTTGCTTTTTGTTTCGTGTATTTTTTACAAATGTTAAATATCTGTACGTATCTATGCAATCAATTTTTTTTGGAGCTCCATAAACCGCAAGAAGAAACCGAATTCCTTTAGTAATTAGTATTTGAGGTGAAGAATTAATTTCTGTAAATACTTTTGCGCAGTCAATCAAATCATTTTTTTCAAATAATTTTAATACTGAATTTTTGCCCCTTCTAAACATTGCTGACGTAGTATCGCACCCGGTTATCGCATGTAAAAATAAAATAAAGTTTTGGCATTTTGGATAAGCTGATAAACTTTTAGAAGAATATATTTTAAAACACGTCAAACACGTAATTTGTACGTGCTAATTTTAGCCCGCAAACGATCAAACATCAAACATGTCAAATGTTTGATGTTTGATCGTTTGCGGGCTAAAAATAAATTTCAGTCTTGACTTACTGATGAACATCCTGGATTTAATTTCAATAGCTTGCATCAATTCCACTCCAAGCAAGCAATAAAATTATCACTTTTCTTATTGATATGTAAATAAATACCTTTGTAATTTCCATAATTACCTTTGTTTCATAATTTTTTTTTATTATAAAATGTGCGGACCGCGAAGGTCATTTCTTTTCTTAAAATGGACCCCGAGCGAAACTAATTGGTGACCCCTGCCGGTAGCCGGTTTTTGCCGCCTTCGGGCGACAGAGTGGCGCCGTTGCGAATGCGTGTAGTGACCAAGCTGTACTGAATTAGGTTGGGATAAAATATGTTATGGTAAAAAAATTATCACCCTATTTTTGTAGTTTAATGGACTCTCCTTATGACACCTAAGCCCCAAAAAAAATTTGGCAGGTAGGTTTAATTGCACCCGGTATACGTGGCATATGTGTGCATACTATGTAGAACGTGATTCTTACAAGCGTAATATCTGGGAAATAGTGGGTCTTAGAGAAAAAATCATAGGAACCATTATTATAGAGAATTTTAAGATCTACAACTTTGCTCTGCCCCCCTACCATGAGCTCTTATAGCAGTATTACTTTAATATTACTTTCAGATTCCGCACAAACATAAAACATATCTATGTTTATTTAAATAGAGATCATGTTTGTTTATGCGAAATTCTAAAGTAATATTAAAGTAATACTGCTATAAGAGCTCATGGTAGGGCCCCCGAAGTACTTTTTCGATAAAACTTACCGTTTTCGAGAAAAATCCAAAAAACCTAAAATTTTTACCTTGGGCCCCGAATAAGTCCCTAAGCTCACATGAGACTGATGGGGACTTTTGACACTTTATTCCTTGTGGTAAACCTAAGGTCTCTACGAAGATTTGGCTCTGTCGGAATTTTCTTTATTTGATCACTATTTTTATGTCTAAAATGACCGGACTATTGTAAGTGGCCAGTTCCGGATACATAAATAGCAGCCCTCGTAATTATGAAAGTGGAAGAAGTCCTTGCTAAGTATGATAATTATTATGTTATTATACTCGTATTATGAAAGTGGAAGAAGTCCGACACAAATAATTTGTTGTAGCGTCGCATTGTCAAAAAACTACAATCCTTTTTAGGCTGTTTACACAAGCGTCGCAGCGGCAGCGGAACGGTATCGCCGTGTTGGGCGGCAGGCCCATAGAAATACAAGGATGAGTAATGGGGCGGCATCGCCCGCGCCGTGTGTAAACAGCCTTACATGTTGTTTTTGCGATACGACGCCGCGCGTAGTGTTGTGGCCTAGCGCCTAGAGCTTCTCGTGTATACTTACTTTCTTGAAGTAAGCGAAGTGCACGAGCTCTATTGCCGCTAGCGCGTCGTCGCGCGTCACTTGGAAGCTCAAGCGGCACTTGGCGTGCGCCGTCGACAGCCGGATCAATGTCTCCAGAGTACGCGCCGTCACGGGTTGAGTCTGACAATATGATGAATATTAATAATTTGATACTGATATTATAAACGCAAAAGTATGTCTATTTGTCTGTTTATCTGTAACTGTCCATGCTTAAACAGCTGAGTTGATTTTATGATAAAAATAATTATATTCCGCAAAATCTAGTTTCAATCGAATCGCAAATTAACTAGATGACTGTGACATATTATATAATAATTATAATGTTGATATAATACATTTCTATTCCAATTATATAAAAAATCCAACAAATCATTGCTCACTTTAGCAACATCACTGTCCATAGTATCTTGGTTCCTCAGCCTTGTGTATTCATCGGCAATGGTGTCCGAGGCCTCCTGAGTCAACTTGGGTTTCATGAATTTGGCAATATTGATGAATTTCCTCATGAAACTTGTACTTAGTATCTGATCTTTCTTACTGCGTGTGTTCCCGTGAAGTAGAGGATCATACTTCTCGTATATTGATTCATTTGTGTCCTAAAATGAAAAGAAATTTTATGTTGCTGCCTACACAAGACTTAGCGCCGATTCACACCAGAATGGCAGAGGCGAGGCGAGCAGTTTCAGTGTCATAGTGCCTCTGCCATTCCGGTGTGAATCGGCCCTTAAGTTTATAATTAAGAATAATGTTGCATTTCTAATACAAAATATTTTGAGTCATTAACCTGTTCCTCATTATCTGGATTTTCTGTAGACAGCATTTCAACCGTGGAACCCATGGGTAGTACTTCACCATCTTGTTCTTTAGGATTTCTAAAACAATAAATAGAAAAGATATAATTTATTCTCGGTTTTGCAATGTCTGCACGTTGACAGAAAATGGACAAAACAGGTGATCAAGAATGTATAGATCGCATATTCGTCTTTTATTGTCCTCGAACGACATAGAATGTACACACTGAAAGCTGCTGTGCAGACATGGCAATTTTTATTGGCCAATATATATTTTTTTAATTTTATGGTTCAAGCATCATTGGATAACTTTTTGTTTTAAATTACCTGTATCTGTGCATCCTTAGCACATGTTCAGAGATCATGTTGTCATGGTCGGCGTCCGCGATGTCCAGCATCACGAACAGCAGGTCGAAACGAGACAACAGAGAGTCTTGCAGGCCGATATTCTCCATCGGCGTCTTGTACTGGTCATACTGAAACATGAATTGCGTACTATATTCAATCATTTTAGATTAGTATTTGATGTTTGATTTTTAAAAATGTATCATGTCTTTATTTTATTTTTCTGTCCAATCTTTAGTATATTCTGTATTATACTGGCTTCTCGCGGCGCCTAATATCACGAGCCAAGGCCGTGGGTCGAGGTGGCTCGGGCTGGTTTGAGCAGGTGCGTAATTATCACGAGCCGCGCCGTAAGGGTGTGGCTCGAGATGGCGCGGGCTGGCTCGGGCCCATGAAGACTCGAGCACGCTCGGGGTGGCGCGTCGTGAGAACGGGTAGCGCGAGCTCGACTCGTGCTCGCTCGTACAAATCGGCTCGGCGCGCCGCGTCTCGTGATATTACGCGCCGTGAGAAGCCAGCATTAGATCTAACTTGTAAGACCTCTAAAAGCCTTGCCACACTAGCGATTTGCGAACGGCGCGGCGCCCATACATCTGGCGAGCACCGCGATTCACAAATCAACAGAGAAACGCCTATGATTTAGTGATCCGCGTCCTTAGTTTATTACTGAAAACACGATTTCGCCGCGACTACAATGTGACTTGGACATTACATAATAATATAGCCTTGATTTCATAATTACAGCAATGTTTATAAATACATACTATGTTAATCTAAGTTTATCAATTTCTGATTTTGGCAAAGACCTCCTTTAGCCTCTTCCATTCTCGTCTGTCTCTGGCCACTCTACTTCAACTACAGGACTCTTGTCCACTTGGAGGAGAGTGGACATTATACATATTACATACCCTTCCATAAACGGGATTGGCGGCGGCGAGTACGGAGCAGCGGGCATTGAGTGCGGCATGCACGCCCGCTTTGGCGATGGTGACGCGGCCCTGCTCCATCACCTCGTGTATGGCGGTGCGGTCGATGTCGGACATCTTGTCGAACTCGTCGATACACACCACGCCGCGGTCAGCTAACACCATGGCGCCGGCCTCCAGCCTGGAAATTATAACTTACTTAGCCCCTTACTTATATGAAGATCAATTCTATTGCATAGGTACTGATGTTTTAGTATGTACAGTGTTTTGCCCTTGGGCCTTGTCTGTTAGAACAGTAGTTTGACAGGCAATATAAACTTATTGACCAGTTTGTTCGGCCATCTTATTCCCTTTTTTCACGCTTTCAGATGAATTAAGATGATGTAGACTGGAGTCTCGAAACATTTTTAAGGCGTTAAAACGCCGTTGCCGCCCAAAATACGAATTAACGCGCGAAGAGTTGCGATAGCAACTAGCAACTTGCATTTTTCCAAATATTTAATAATAATACACACTTTTTTTTACACAACATTCAATCCAATAAAACAAACATCAATAAATAAGTTAACACTTAACTTTCAAATGATATACCTTCTGTCTCCAGTCTCTGGGTCGGTAGTGACAGCTGCAGTGAGACCAACACCGGAGGAGCCTCGACCCGTGGTGGTGATAGCTCGCGGCGCCGTCATCAGCACGTATCGCAACAGCTGAGATTTCGCCACCGAGGGGTCGCCAATCAGAAGAATGTTTATGTCACTGTGAAACATTTATTGTTAAATGACTACAAAAGGTTCCTTGACTACCACTTTTGACTGTGTCTTTCTAGTATTATTTGTTGTAAAATTTTCATGTTGTTTTGTTTTCAATGTACCATCGAGGAAGTTGATTCCTATGCAGTTGAGAGACCAACGTCATTTGGTCGATTATGTCAATTCAATATTAATTGTGATCTGTCGGCTGAGTTTGACGTAATGCGACCAAACTACGTAGATCCCCCATTTGCATAGGAATCAACTTCCCCGAGTGTACATTGAAACAATACAACATGAAAATTTTAATGTCGCTTTCAGGCTTGAGCGTTTCCTACTGTAGCCATAGGAAAAACATGCGAGCTGAACCCGCGCACGCAGATAATGCGCACGTCTGAACATGCCTTAAGGCTGCATTTCCACCAGAGATGTGTTGCGAGGAATGTGTTTTTGAGAACCAATAGAATCGCTTCGTGAGCTTGTCGTGACCTCGATCATCACAGCGATTCTACTGGATCTTAAAAACACATTCCTCGCAACACATCTCTGGTAGCAACCCAGCCTAAGAAGGGATCCTTATATGCATATTTCGTCATAACTGGACAGCCTACAGAATAGTTTGATAAGTTTCGTTTTATTAATGCATTTATGACATTTGGTAATTTGACAGATATGACAAAATTATAAACTAGATTTTTAACTGCTCATTATGTATAATTAATGTCGTCTAAACATTTATTTTATTGTGATTTTGACATTAATATTATTATTGTTATGTATGTGTGATTGACATTATGAATTTGCATGAAAAATAATCATTATGACTATTAGCTGAGTAGCGCTAAGTATAATAAGAATTGTTTTGAGATTCCAAATGTTTGTATAATTATCACAGAATTTTATATAATTGGATTAATCTATTAAATATTTATGATTTTAAATTTGCAAAACTAACACTATTTCCACGCCTGAGAGGCAGAAATTTTTGTACCACAGTAAACTTGTACCACCTTGTAACAAATTTCTTGGAAATAAATAAATTCTAAATAAATTCTATAGCCACGCATTTACAAATCAACTGGTGTCCATGGAAGATAGTAGTTGCTGTCCATTACTTTTGCTTGTTTGCTCTCTTATCTAATTATAAAAATATACTTACCCTCTAAGTCTTGTGCCATTGGGCAATATCTTCTCCATACCCCCCAGTAACAGACATAATATTGCCTTCTTAATGTAATCATGGCCATGTATAGACGGAGCTAGAGATTTGCTGAGCACATCAAATATATCAGTATTAGATCTCTTCGCTAGCCGCTTACACAGTTTAATATCCTCCCTAGTGATGTTGAGATTCATATCTTTATTTATCTGTGTAACATTGTTTGCTATGAGTATTGTCCTGTAACATAATTTTAGATGTGTTTTCAGTAATTAAAATATTTAATTATGTATGTTTATACTTTACACAGCTTGCTTACCTAAAAGTTCCAGCAGTAAAACTTCCTTGTTTAGACGGCAGACATCTGTAGTTGCCAACAACCTGTACTCTGTCACCTGGCTTACACTTGTCCACTAGATCATCGTCACAGATGATGTCTACACTTCTCGGCAACTGGCCAGCTGGAGCCTTCTCTGGCATCTCTTGTACGGTCAAAGTCTGGTGATCCTTATACCTTGATAGGCCATACTCTGTCTCAAGAGGGTTTCCTTCATCATCCTAGAAATCAGATTAGTGAATGATTTTAAAAAATCCTGTTAATCTCAAGATATATTTGTATCTATATTTATAGTTTTTATTTGTATTTAATAATATAAATTTATTAGTTAAGTAAACAGATGAGACAACAAGTTGTTTGTATACACATTTTTTTTAATCCCTATCAAATAAATTAACAACCATTTAACATTGGCAACAACTAATTTAAGAAAACTAAAGCAGAGCTTTATTCTTAAATATTATTATTATTTATTACCTTAGTTGGATACACTGCAGATGTAGGAAAAGCTTCAAACGATGTTAAGTCAGTGTATTTACGCTCCATGACCTTCTTGGTGGCTGGACAGTAGTGAACACTTCTAACAACCTTAGGTCTTACAAGAGACACCCTCGTAACAATTCCCTCTACACATATGAGGTTACCTAAGTATCTGTAAGATAATTATATTAAATTTTAACAGATTACCTATACATTGTGAAAAATTTTAATAGTTTGTATGTTAGTTGTTGTTAAACTATGATATCCCAAAACAATTTATTATCTATTGTGTCTGCTATTCCCACAATCCAGGTAACATTTTAAGTTTATTTATACAAGACTTGTATTTTTTTAAAGCATGACATGAGGAGATACGATAAGGAAGATAAGATTTCGAATTTAATAATTATTACCTAGAGGTCAAGCTTCTTGGCGTCACATGTTTTGAACCAAAACTGCCAGAAAAGGCTACAAAAAATTCCTCTTGCTCCTTGGCGTATGTGGGATCAATAGAAGATACATATTCTTTCAATGCTTTTTGAAACGCGATCTGCTCCTCAAAAGCATTTTCTAATAAATTTTTAGCACGATTCGGGCTTTTTCTGCGAAGATCATTTATGTTTACGACTAAACGCTTACTGTTCTCACTTATCATTTGTTTCACCCTTTCCGAGTAAACACCTTGTTCTTCCTGCGTTCGAAAAATTCATTATTAAATAAATTTGAACTAAAATAAAAAGCTTTAAACTAAAACAAAGCGGTTTTAGGTTAGACAGTAACAACTAACAAAGTACCTACCTCATCGTCCAAAAACTCTAAATATTCCCGTTGTAGATCCCTCAAACGTTGGTCAAAGTCTCCTTCATCCATTGTTGTGGCACAACGTTTTGTAATAAAACCTTAAAACCTATTTCCAAAGAAAACTGATAAACAAAATATTAATTACAATACAGGATTTAGCGCGAAATTTACACTTATGACCACAGATTAGTTATATGTAGCTTATGACATATTTTGACAAACGTCAAATGATGAAATGACAGTTTTTTTTTAAGAGGCCGGGTACCCAAATTTTTCATACAAACGTAATACCAAAATCATTTTCTCATACGAAAATATTTAACATGTTTGAGTTATTTTTCAGTTTAGAATAGTAATTACCTAGGTTCCTGCACAAAAATTTACTTCAAAATATTTAAACACAAAAAAAATAATTTTTGTTTAAATTTCTTTTTTAGTAAATTTACTACTCAATATTGAAACACTAAAAAATAGAGTAAAACACTAAAAAATATATAAATAAATTGTAAATTTACTACTACAAATTTAACCCTTCAATTTGCGTGCGGCCGGATCCGGCCGCCACAGATTATACTACAGCAATTCCGTCTAAAATACTAAAAAATATTTCTTAGAAATTAAATATTGTGTAGTAAATTTACTTTTTATTTAAATATATTTTTAGTGTTTTACTCTATTTTTTAGTGTTTCAAGATTTAGTAGTAAATATACTAAAAAAAAATTTTAACAAAAAAAAATTATTTTTTTTAATATTTTGAAGTAAATTTTTGTGTAGGAACCTAGGTAATGCGTGGCCAACTCAGAAGAAAAGTGAAGACACAGTTTTAAATATGACAAGACTCCGTCCGCCTTTTTTTCTACGTTCATGCATAGTAAATACACACATAAATACATACACTTTTGAAATTTGTTTCATTTGTTCAGACACTGATCTAGACTAACATATACAAAAACTGGGCAGTTCTAGAAATATTACATACATACCTACGCTTCGAATTGATAACCTTTTTTGAAGTCGGTTAAAAAACAACAAAATGTTGAAAAAAAATATATTTACTTAAATTTCCCCATTAGCAGGGTAATTAATGTAAGCAACATCTGGCAACACTGGAATTTGAGGTTATAAAAACAAAATACATAAAATACATTAAATTAGATGCTAATTTTAGTAAAATATATGTTTAATGTGAACAATATTAATAATTAAAGAAAGTTATTTTATAAAAACTGTGATGCTAATAAACACTACATCCCAACATTATTTTAATATAGTACACATACACATTTTATAAGAAAAACACAAACCACTACTTCTACGTTACAATAATTAGTTAAATCAAACAAAATTTGTAAATCACAGCTGTTTGTGTACGAAACGTCAAACTTTGATATGCTTCTGTAGGAGCATCACATTGGAAAAAAAGGCCACGCGGTGAGGGACAGAAAATAATTATTTTATCTCTTTTCTCCACAAGCAATACGTAATTAACTATCTCTTTCTTTGTGTGAGTGAAAAGGAAATATCCAGCAATCTATACTTTTCCTCTATCTACACTATATTAACTTTATGAATCGTATTCCACTTAACTAAATTTAGTCACTAAATCATTTAGACGTCCAAATTTAGTGAAATGGAATAAGCGCTTAAGAAGCCATCTACATCCTTAATCTATGGCCCATATGCTCATGTACGACATCTGTCAAATTTTCCGGTTAAAGTTAAAGCTAAAAGGACGCCATATTTAACTTTAACCTTAACTTTAACTTTAACCACGCCTCTGGTGCAACGCAGCCTTATGTCGGCTGTACACTCTCGCCGAGAGCTCTCGGGCGAGAGTCTCGTGCGAATCGCAGTTATGAACTCAGAGAAGATGGACCATTACTTTTCTAAAAATGGTGAAAACGTATCTACGATCAATGATCACCATTCAGCATGCATCGAAAGATATCATTGTAATCCAAAGATTTATAATCATAATATTTCACCGAGACAGGCGAGACGAGGCGAATGCACCCATTTATGCCCGCTGTACACTCTCGCCGAGAACTCTCGGGCGAGAGTCTCGGGCGAGAGCCCCTTGCCCGAGTGCGATCATGTACATTCTCACTTAGTTCAATCGCAGTTAAGAACTCAACGAACATCAATGAACGTCAACAAGATGGACGAAAACGACCATTCACCATTCACCATGCATCGAAAGATATTATTGTAATCCAAAGATTTATAATCTTATTTACTTAATTTTATTTCTCACAGATAATTACTGTTAATGTCGTTTAATATTGTTATTTTTCTGTTCTACACTATCCAACGGCGGGACTAGTACTGAAAGACGCGAGAGTGTACAGTAGTGCGCTCGTTTTCCTCGCGATACCCTTTGTCTCGGGCGCAAAATACCGACAACGGACCGAGAGGGTCCGAGACAGGCGAGACGAGGCGTGCGCACCCATTTACACTCTCGCACTCGGGCCGCCTCGCTGTGTCTCGGCGAGAGTGTACAGTCGGGTTTATAGTATCTCACTTGTCAGTTGTCACCAAATTTTGGAGGAAATTTTTACAAAAACAACAAAAAATTGGTACTAAAAGCACAATAAAAGCCAAAAAATAAATTTAAATGTTTAGTCCCTTCATTTAATAAATACGAATCAAGTTTTTGTCGTTTATTCCACAGATTAAGAGTATATAATAAGGTTTATTCACATTATCCGCTATAATTTTAAGGTTAGGGTAGCCCTTTATGAGAAGATAATTAAATTACTAATAAGGCAATTTAATATTACATTGTGTAATAACCGATGTAAAAAATTTTGGCTACCAGTCGTAAGCCGCACGATGTCTGAAGCAAACTCGTCTCCAAGTGCAAGAAATAAGGAGGAAAAGCCAAAACTAAAAATTTTAGCTTTTCATGGCTATAGGCAGAATGGGACTCTATTTAGAGGAAAAATTGGATCCTTTAGGAAAGCTGTGTCTAAATATGCTCAGTTAGTGTTTATATCAGCACCACATAGAGTAGCTACAGATGATGGGACCGGGGATGAAGGTAAAAAAACCTTTTAAATAATGAGTGGAATCAGGACCCGATCTACCTATTTAGCCGCTCCGGGCAAAGATAATTTTCGCCGCCCTTTATATATTTTAGAAAACCCTTTAGGGTATATTAAGCTAGTTTTGTTGGGAATGGGGGGGAATATTTACCTCAAGTAGGTTGTGGAAAAATTCTCAAACTTGGGTGGAGATGACTTAATTGGAATGGCTTAGTTGGAAGATAGGAAATAAGTCAACTTTGCCGCCCCTAGTTTTTTGCCACTCTGGGCAATTGCCCGGTTCGCCGCCCCTTAGATCGGGCCCTGAGTGGAATATTTTAAATACGTTTGATTTTAATCGACTTGTTTAATCAGCAAACAATATGTGTCGTCATTTCAGATGCTAGGTCTTGGTGGTTTAATGCTGAAGACAACTCATTCAGTGGAAAATGTTTGGGTGGGCCTGCTATAGGATTTGAAGATACTTTGAACTTAATCAAGGAAGTCGTGGAGGAGTATGGTCCATTTGATGGCTTCATGGGCTTCTCACAAGGAGCCTGCCTTGTTGGAATACTTGCAGCTATGCAGCAAAAAGGATGTATGTATTATTAGCAAAAGGGATGTATGTATTAAATTTTGTCTGTGTTTTTATTGAACATGAAAATAAAGCAAATTCTATACCTGTTTCAGATTTACCATACACATTTAAATTTGCAATATTTGCATCTGGGTTCAGATCTGGTAGTTTAGTACACAAGGGATTCTATGATGAAGACATTAATTTGTCTTCACTGCATGTGTATGGGGAAAGCGACTCCATAATACCTAAAGGTATGGTCTACGAAGATCACTTATATAATATCATAGGGAAACAATATTTGTTCAACATTATTTATTACTTTTTTAAACTATCTATTTAGTAATATGAATAATATTTTTTCCAGAAATGAGTGAATCCCTAATAAACCTGTTCACTAATGCGACAGTGGCAGAGCATTCGGGGGGGCATTATGTTGCATGTTCTGGTTCAGTAAAGGAAGCTTATTTAGATTTTCTACATGAAAGATATCAAGATTTGATAGAGACCCAGCAGACATATGAAAGTAAAGACATAATATAGGTTCACAGTTACAAATTGAAAATAGAGTAATGGAAGAAATAGCAGCGTTTTACCCTGAAATAAAACGCTTATTAAATACTTACCTTATTTGAAGCATAATAATTGAGATAGGCACTTCCGTTTCCGCAGATTTTACCTCCTTTTCTTTCCTGAATGTTGGTAGCTCTGTCAACCTTGGCGCCATTATCGAGCAGGTAGAGGGAGAATTCCCGCTTGACTATGATCATTGAGTCGAAATTACACCAGGCAGAAATAAAAAGTTATGCTTCAAATAAGGTAAGTATTTAATAAGCGTTTTATTTCAGGGTAAAACGCTGCTATTAAACACTTGACCGTTATTTGAAGCATAATAATTGAGACGTGTTTGTTATCGCCTGGTGATGATGGACGCCAATGTGACAAAATGTTGTTAGACGCCAATGTGAAAAGAAAATATAACAATATAAAATAAAATTAGTAGTATTTCCTTTTAGAAATACATCCAAAACTGACTGACAAATCAAAAATACAAATTATAAAAGCTTTGATATGGACCTAATGAAATCAACTAAAGGAACAAAAGAATTCCTTAATCGTTAGAATTAGATGAAAGTACTTTTTGTACCGATTTCCAATAACTGCCCAAAAGTATTTCATCAATGGATACATTGTCTATCCAACTTTTAGCCACAGCTGAGCGGACGTTACCTGGTGGTTCAGTTGCCCCAGACAAGTTAGTTTGGATCCAGCCAGCTATTACAGTTTTAAAAGCGGCAGATGGTTTTCCTCGCAAATTCGTTAATAAACTGGCACATCTAGCTTCGCTACTTGCTAGTCCAGCGATGAAGATTATGATTACAGCATTTAAGCCAATAAACAGCAAGGTTGCTTATCACTGGAATTGCTTAAAAGTTAAAATCTTCCAGCTATATTGCCTAGAATCAGAACTGTTCGTTTTAGTCAAATTCTTTAATGTGATTATCATCACTATAAGAAGTGTAAGATCATGTACAAGTCTGCCCAACGAAAACAAAAGCAAAATATCTGTATGTCTAGAGACTGCAAATAAATTACTTGCGTCAACAGTATAAGACTTCAATAACTTTTGAATATAATATGTTGTACAGGCTCTTTCAATGCAATATATTTTAAACTACAGTTTTACCAAAACGAGAAATCAAATGGCCAGAAATATCTATATCAGACATGGTAGATATTACCTATTTATGTAAGAAAATAGTGTTATAAGAGAGTTTATATTTATTAAAAATAGATATGGTAAAAATTTTGCAAGGACTGTGGGCGTCGGCTTGTGAGCATCATATCTGTGTAACTTACACCGATAACCATCATTCTAGGCAACTTTATAAGTTTTGAGAGTAGAAGGTCTTCATGATAATAACAATAATAATTTTATATGGTTATCATCTCAGCTCACGAAATTTTGCGACCACCCCCATATTTCTATACTTCCAGGGTCATTTCCTGATCTTTGGCAGAGGGACCCTGGTTGAAATGTCGATTAGGCATTCCTCCAGATCGCGAATCATATACGGTGCTGCTATTGCACTCGACTTGAGATCTGCTCGCCAAAATACTCGTTCCTAGCGTGGATTCACTAGGAGATAAATTCCTGGCGCCTGATTTAGGTGAGCCAGGCCTTTGGGTATTAATTAAGGTGGGGGAGACAACCAGGCTAGGGGGTACACCTGAGAAAAGGCATCGTGATATAAAGCTGCTTGATCGTTCAAGTCGAGAGTTACACAATTAGTCATTACATGAGCTTCGGCGGAAGCAACTAAACCGGTCACAGATACACTAAGTTTTCTGAACTTCTCCGTGCAAGAAGTTAACAGATTTGGAAATGATCCAATAACTCGAAAAATCTGAATGGTTATGTCCATCAAGGCATCTGACCTGGTGCGACCCTCATCCCGACTCGCTAATATAGGTTCTAGTTGTTCGATTGTCGCTCTGCCAAAGAACTATCGAGCGAGTGAGAGTCTGGTGCTGACCTCGGAGAAAAAAAGCGCTAGAAGCTCTTTCTGATTGCAATGCATGAAATTTTCTTGTGCTCACCATGTCCATTGTCCCCGTTAAGGAAAGGTGGTCGAGTTGAGCACGCTAAGCTACGTCCGATACATCTGTTGCCAAGCAGTGCGACGATGGGCTCCAATGAATGGAAATTGATAGATGATGACTTTGCAAACACCACCGAAGATCGTCGCTAAACGTAACGCTTGTCTCGGTAGAGAGCAGCGATTCAGAAATGCAGGCTTTTCCATGTCCATGAGAAGAGACAAGAGAGCTCGGTAATGTAGTCTCCCCTTCGGAACTATGAAACTGGCGAAGTCAGGAGACCGACGATGCTCTGCAAGGTCTTTAGATCTACCAGACCTTTGTCAGGACTCAGGACAGGTAAAATATTTTGTTGAATTTTTGACATTTTCTCGCCTGAAAAAAGCTTTTCGTTTTGTAACGTGTTCCAACAAACACCTAGAAATATCAGGTCTTGTTGAGGCGTAAGTATAGACTTTTATTTGCTAACCTATATATTGAAGTCTTTGAAGCTAAATGTGGTCATGCTCCTGTAGGATGATTTTGTTTTAATGAGCAATTAGATAATCATCTAAATAAACGATGATACGTAGAACTTGCTCTCTGAGGGTTTGTGCAACCCAATTGGTCAGGGAAGCAAAAGCTTTCGGAGCAGTGGTGAGACCGAACGCTAAGCAAGTAATTTGCAGCAACTATCCCCTGTATATCAAACGTAGGAACCGTCGGTGCGATGGAGCGACTGCCAGGTGAAAATAAACTTGGGACAGGTATATTTTGCAAAGCCAATCGTTGGGTTGCAGAAAAACTGTCATTAGTTAAATATTTATGAGCTTGAATGGCCGAGTCAAAACATAATTGAGTAGAGTGGAAAGATTTAAAATAGGACGGCAGGACCCGTCGACCTTAGGAACCAGAAACATTGTCGAAATTAAACTTGGTGAGGGGCTAGCAACTTCTAGTACACCGTGGTAGAAAAATGTTTTGGTTCAATTTTGCAATGAACCGAGGAGGTTTCTCCATAAAGGGTATGCGGTACCCTTTTACAATCTTTAACAGATAACCTGGAGCATCTAGGCGCTGCCAACGGCGATAAAACTTTAAAGTTTGACCCGCTCTGAATTTTTGTTTGTCAGTACTTACGTTTTTTTTTTTTTTTTTTTTTTTTTTTTTTTTTTTTTTTTTGGCATTCCCGAGGCCCGAAAGAGAAGCGGCACATTTACGGGTACTTCTGCCGTGGAAATTCCCTCTGTTATCCAATCGAGCTCCTCTCTAGTGAAAGGAACTTCGTGCATTACCGGCATTGACCGTGGTTAAAAAATTTTTCTTTGTTCCTGCGCGGAACGATTGTAAGAACAGCCTTGCGCAGGCTGGTGAGCATGGAAAATGTGCGAGTTAGCACAACATCCATGAGATATACCCTGCGCGGGTATATATAACTTTTAGCCTGCCCCTGCGAGAGTAGGCTAAGCTCTCGAGTGAAAAATACTTCGTGCATTGCCAGGTATTGACCGTGGTTCAAAATTATTTCTCTGTCCCTGCGGGAGACGATTGTAAGAACAGCCTTGCGCACGCTAGTGAGCATGGGAAATGTGCGAGCTAGCACAACATCCATAGACATACCCTGCGCGGATATACAACTCTTAGCCTGCCCCTGCGGGGGGTGGCGAGTCGAAACTCTTGCTGCTAGAACCATAAAGGTAATATACCTATCGAAATAGAGAAACAATCCCGAGCTGTCAAGCTTAACCAAAATTTGATTTACATCTGTGTATACAATTATGTTTACGTGTGCGTGTCAGTGATGTACAAACATCTTGTAATTCGATAAAATATCGATCATGGAATAATAATTGTAAGATTGTAAACATAATGCCGGCTGTACCACAGCGAGGCGGCTCGAGTGCGAGAGTGTAAATGGGTGCGCTCACCTCGTCTCGCCTGTCTCGGACCCTCTCGGTCCGTTGTCGGTATATTGCGCCCGAGACAAAGGGTCTCGCGAGGAAAACGAGCGCACTATTGTACACTCTCGCGTCTTTCAGTACTAGTCCCCACAAACTATATAGAATGCTAACGCATCTAGTCCCGCCGTTGGACAGTGTAGAACAGAAAAATAACAATAATAAACGTCATTATCAGTCATCATCTATGAGAAATAAAATTAAATATGATTATAAATCTTCGGATTACAATGATATCTTTCGATGCATGGTGAATGGTGAATGGTCGTTTTCGTCCATCTTCTCTGAGTTCTTACCTGCGATTGAACTAAGCGAGAATGTACATGATCGCACTCGGGCAAGGGGCTCTCGCACGAGACTCGCCCGAGAGCTCTCGGCGAGAGTGTACAGCGGGCATTATAAAATGGGATAAAATAAAACTGCATAGAAATAATATAATAAAATTGTAATTTTGAAGTAAAATGGGAATTTTCTTCAAAATGCTTGCTGCATAATTAAGTATGCATGAATTTTTTTTCGGAGTCCAGTTTGGACGGTTAATTATTTTAAGCCATGAATTTCTGGTATCCAGGTCAGCAGGAAATCTGAAAAATTGGCCAAGTGTAAGTCGGACTCGCGCATGAGGGGTGACCGGTTTCAAGCGGGCATTTTCTAAAACCCGGTACGATACGACATGACATGTCATAGCACGATTTGACACGACAGGTTACGTCACGTGACATCAGTACCTACACGACACGACACGACTTCACTAGACCCTATTAATTTTCAATTCACTCTCAATGAGCCTACTGAGCCCTTTTATTTGATGCCCATCTTGCAGAAGTGCTTTCAACTATTTCCCTATCTAGGATGAGCAGCCGTATTGAATGACATTACATCTGTGGAAATTTCAGAAGTCTATTACTATAGTGGTTCTTGTTATACAGCCTGAAGACAGACAGACGGACGGACGGATGGACAGACGGACAGGCAACGAAGTCTTAGTAATAGAGCGGGCTGCGGGACCCCACTACTAGGACTTAATTTTTACCCTTTGGGTGCGGAACCTTAAAAACGATAAATTATGTATGATAGTATATTAATATACTTAAACTAATTATAAACTACGGATGAGTATGTTATCATTTCAACATTCCTAGATAATTAGTATACTTAACTAAAAATATTTTCATATCGACACAACTTATCGATAACATGATACAGCCCTAGTGTAAAATAGATGAAAATTGTTTACACAAAATATCCTTAAATTGTGCACCATGGCTAGTCAAGTTATGTTTTCCATATAATTAAACATATACAGAAGTGAACACGGACGTAAAAATACCAATAACTCGTAGGGAATTGGCAAAAATAAACTTAAAACTAGGTCCTGTCGATGTAGAATAATTCACCTGTGAAATGAATATTTGTCCGGGTTTTTTCGATGTGTGGATCCAGAATCATTCCACAAACACTTAAACATGTTTCTAGAGCAGTATTTCTAAAAATTATACATTATTTTACTTAAAATCACAATTTTTCTGAGAGCCCAAATTGACAACGATCGGCCCAGGGGCAGACAGACTGTCAAACAGATGAAAAAAAAGCTATGCAACCTCAAATCACGCTTCTCTTTCTACCACGCAGTGTTACTGATAGTGACATCTCGCTTGCTCAGGCCTTTGTTTCTCTATTCCGATAGGTATATTAACTTTATGGCTAGAACCCGCTTGCGCAGCGGTAGCAACATTATTCTGATTATTCGCAACAAAGGTTTTGCGAGCTCCCTCAGTCTTTTCGAGTAGTGACACCAGCAACTCGGAATTTACTTAGATAAAATGATTGCAAGAACTGGGTCGCGAACGAAATTGATAATTGCGTCTCATTTGAAAACCTCAGCTCTATGACCACAAATTAATTGAAGTAAATCTGACATTGTGATACAATTCCTAACGGTTTCATTCAAACCTTCAGGGGTCACGCTTGAAGCGTGTGACCATTGTAACAATTTCTTAAGAGCAAATTGCAATGCTTCGTGCTGCTTAAGTACGCAATATAATAATGCCGCGTATGATTTGTCCACGTGAAATAGATTTTTTAGAAAATCGAAATATTTAAGCTCATCATTGACCTCTAAATCGACAAAAACTAATGTATGATTATATCATTATAAGATTTTTGAACTTCAGAATAACGAACTTCTGACCATTCGTTAGTATGTTGAATATAATTTAATATAGCCAAAAAACCCCGGAGAAGTTTTCCGAACGGACGTTTCTTTAAGTTTTGTTTCAATTTCAAAAACAAGATTCGGTTGTCAAGAATTGCTAACGTTCGTTTCATTTTCAAAATCAAGATTCGGTTGTATAGAATTGCTAACGGTCGTTTCATTTTCAAAATCAAGATTCGGTTGTAAAGAATTGCTAAAGGTCGTTTCATTTTCAAAAACAAGATTCGGTTGTAAAGAATTGCTAACGGTCGTTTCATTTTCATTTGATTCGCAATACAATTTCCGACTGACAGTATCGTCGATGCAACAATCATCTGCATGACCTTGAAGAAAAGATCGGTTTTCGTAAAAAGAATTAACCCTTTTGTTCATTAACCTCTTGAGTTAATTTAGCTAAATGGTCGTCACGGCGCTGTCTGTATTTGCCCCCCCTTTTTTTGTGGCAGCGGCGCCTCGATTTACGTTTGCAGTGTGAAGTAGAAGTCGATGACGAGCTCCAATCACATGTGGAACTACAACTACTAGATGACCTTGCAAAAGAACAAGGCTTTTTATTAACTGCATTAGAGGGTAGTTTCAAATCGTTAGCTGGTGTCACTACCGAATCATTAACAAATTCACATTCGTTATTCATTATTAATAGCTACCTTAACCTAGGAAAGAACACAAACACAAGAACTTATCTAGAAAATTGCAATATTTAAAATTTAAATGTAGTATTTAAATTTAAATTCGTCATTAAAATAACGATACGAACGATAAAATCGTTATTAATAAAATGAAATATTCATCTTGCATTTTGCAAGAAAATAAGGGTAAGAAAATATAACTTACGTGAATTATCACAACACTTGAAAAACGGTAAAACAGAACACTGAAATTATTTCACTTTTTACATAAATTATATAACTAGGAGTCATATAATAAGGAGGTATATACGTAATGGCTTTTGAGCACGACTGTGCGGTGCGGAAAACAAGACGCCAATGATCATAGTCAAGCGGGAATTCTCCCTCTACCTGCTCGATAATGGCGCCAAGGTTGACAGAGCTACCAACATTCAGGAAAGAAAAGGAGGTAAAATCTGCGGAAACGGAAGTGCCTATCTCAATTATTATGCTTCAAATAACGGTCAAGTGTTTAACATGCTATTACAGCTGATTTATATATCTATCGCTAATAAGTAATAAAGTAGAATTTAACAACATTTTTGTATATTCTTAATAAGTCCTACCGCATCCTACAGCCTCTCAATGTGTATATTGTGTAGTACTGTTAGATTTCTCTCTTTTGCAAAATAACATTTCTGAATGCCGAAATGTTTTAATAGTTTAATATTTCGTAAAAAAAAAAAGATAATTGACACATTCAGAAGAAGAAGGATCAACATAAATATAACCTAAAATAATAATTATAAACGTTTACAATGTGCTGGTTTTGCATGTTTTTATAATTAATGTTTTTAAAAATAGATGATATATATAATATATAAATATAAGAAAAGAATATTAAAATGTGGCGTCGATATTTGATGTGGTTTGCTCATGAGCACATCGACTTTAGATTTCACGTAAGCTCTACTAACTTAAAATTGTTTGTTACAATTTATTCACGATTTAATCCGATATATCATTCTAGGAAATACAAAGTATTATAAAACTGTTCGACATACCCATAAAGTTTGTGGAGAAACCGTGCACAAGCAAACCATATTGGATTGTTGAGGTACCCTCTGAGGAGCATGTTAAGCTTATCGCTTCCAGGTCAGTTTTACTCAAAAACTGCATCGAATTATGGTCCAGGGCGAAAACAGGAGCAAGATTACATTCCAATTTGAAACAGGCATTAATGAATAAAAGTGGAAAATGGATTGTTGGTGAAAGATCAGACAAAGATACCAGTGAATTGGATATTTGTCCTGGCGAGCTGATCAGCTCTTGCTGTAGCAGTCACATATCTTATAAAGTGCATGTAGAAACATTTTGTAACCATTTTTCTATGAAAGAAAAAGTTGATAAGATTGAGGTAATTTTGATAAGTATAAATATTATTGAGAAAAATATACAGTTTTAATGTGCCTGTGAGAATAAACAATGCCTTGTCAATATACAGACATAAATCATAATATAGATATCAATTGTTTATTTTTCACAGAAATTTAGCTACCTACCATTAAATGGTTCTGTAAATCTGAAGAAACCAGACATCACCCTAGCTTATATTGAATTTTATGGAATAGATTGCAACAATGTGCCTGAAGAACCATATGATCTCTTTTTTGGTAAATTGGTAAGTTTAGAATTATTACAAGTTTTGTTACATTATTTTTGTTCAAATGAAAAATTCTGGAACTATTATTGTGTGTGTGATACTAGATCTAATAAAATTTTCAGGTAGCAGATGGCCAAAGGGACCTTATACAAGCGCATTCATTGAAAAAGCGTAAATTCATTGGAAACACAAGTATGGATGCACAACTGTCTCTGATTATGGCCAACCAAGCACAAGTGAGCAATGGTCACATAATACTTGATCCTTTTGTTGGATCCGGGTCTCTGTTCATTGCAGCCGCTCATTTTGGTGGTAAGTAAATATTTTTGACGTGATAACGTCTTATAATTCGATGGAGCCGGCTGCACGCACGAAAAATCATGAGGCGTTCCATTTCCTTATGACGTCACGTTCAACTATTGTCAGTAAACCGACTTTACAGACAACCGATTTTTTTGATTGAATGTTTACTTGAGGAATAGAAAAATATACTATGTGTATGATTACAATTTAGTTCAAACTTTCTCTTCAAATCTTTCCTTTTATTTAGTTAAACTGATATTGAATTTTGTTTTAGCTTATGTATGGGGCTCCGATATAGATTACATGATGCTACATGCAAGAACTAGGCCTACTCGTTGTGGACAAAAGGTATTAATGTATGTATAATTGTATAGCATATTAAGGGTTCCTGAAATATAATTCTTGGATATATTTACATAAAGTAGAACTTATTTTGTTTTCATTTTGTATTTGGGTAATTTTTAGTAATGAATGTTATTTCTTCAAATATTTTGGTATTAGGTACGGACCAACGAAGAGAACATAAGGAGTAACATGAAACACTATGGCAGTGAGTCTAGATATCTGGATGTCATTGTTAGTGATTTTTCTCTTCCAATGTGGAGAAGTGACCTTAAATTCGATGCTATCATTACAGACCGTAAGTGACTCATAATAAAAATTAAACAATACCAAAAAGGTTTTAAAAATAAATTACTTTTAAATCCCATTCCTATTTCAGCACCCTATGGAGTCCGAGAACCTACAGAGAAGATAGGCATAGAGCGAGACAACTACACTCTGTCTGAGGAACATCTAGAGCACCATGTGCCATCTAAAGTAGAGTATGGTCTTCCCCAGTTGTACAGTGACTTGCTAAATTTTGCGGCGAGACATTTAGAGTTGCACAGAAGACTGATTTGCTGGTATCCCGTTGTAAGGTAATTTTTTTATTGGAACTGAGTTTGAAACTAAATTATTATTTTTCCTGTAATTTAGTATAATGCTAAGTACTCACATACGGTTTTGCTCAATCGAGCAATAACGTCAAGCAAAACCCGCGGCTCGGACTTTCGTCCACAGATTCAGCATTGCTTGATAGTTTTATTCTAAATTGATACATTTAATTCCATCAAGCTGGCTCGATGCGAGCCTTCGAGCTGTCAGTTTTGCGGTCCACACAACAATTATTATTACTCGATTTGGAGTAAAACTATCGAGCAAAACCTTATGTCAGTACTTAGCATAAGAGTGAGCTGTTATCAGTTAACTAGAAGTGAAGCCTTGTAATGTAGCATGTCTTTACATAATAATTTCCAATTTCTAAGTACTGAGTATAAGGAATCAGCAATTTACAATTATTTTGCAGATCAGACTATACTGATGAGGAGCTTCCCTCACATCCATGCCTTGAACTGGTTGCAAATTCTGAGCAAGTGTTGTCCAAGCTGACAGCCCGACGTTTGCTAACTTATGAGAAAATAAAAGCCTATACAAGTGATGTTCATATTGACAAGAGTATGATGATGCCAAATTTTCGGTATGTATTGAATCTGTTAATTTAAATTAACAGGGCAATCTAAAAACTAATAATAATAAATCTCCCAACTAGCAAATTTCTCTCAACCTACTATGTTATAAGAGTACTGCACTTATAGATTACTTATAGTAGTTTTGACATATTATGCTGTTTGCACTATTAATAGTTTTGAAAAATGCATTTTATGCTCAAGTCAGTTTATTCTTACAATTACACTTATAAGCCTTTATGAGCATGAAAATTCTAACCCTTATTAGTAAACATACTAAAGTACAGTTAGTCCTATAATAAGCTCTTGTAGTAAGTAGCTTATAAGATGACAGTTATACATGTCGAAAAAGAGTTACTAGACTTAAGAGTACTTACTCTAGTTATTTGTGCTTATAAGCTATTACAAGACAACATGTTTTGGCCTTTATAAGTTCCATCAGCTGTATTGGTAAGAGCATGAGTATTATTAGTACAATTTATCTTTAATCGTCTCCACCAAAACTCTTATAAGGTTATTTAATCTTCAATTGTGCTTGCTAGATCCACTTGTCAAATCAGAAGTTCTCATCTGACAAGTGGATCTAGCAAGCACAATATCGTTCGAAGTGATGAGGGTTCTGTACAAAATTATAATATAAGTGACAATTGTGAAAGAACTATAAACAATACTTATATTTACTTATATACTTATATTTTATTACTTACAAGCGGCCCGCCCCGGCGTCGCACGGGTATTAAATATATAGCCACTGAACAAATTATTAAAATCGATAGCCTATGATCTTTTACATCTGTGCCAAATGACATAAAAATAGCTCCAGTAGTTCGCGAGATAAGCCCTTTCATATAATTTCCCCTGTTTTTTCAACATTCTCCTATTAGTCTTAGCGTGATAAAATATAGCCTATAGTCTTTCTCAATAAATAGGCTATCTAACACTGAAATAAATTTTCAAATCGGACCAGCCCCCTTAGACAACTGCCAAAACGCTAACGCTAACGCTAGCGCTACAAAATGTATGCGATTTGACATAAGTCATCGCTTCGCTAGCGAATACTAATGTCAAATCCATACATTTTGTAGCGCTAGCGTTAGCGTTATCGTTTTCCAAGTTGTCTACAGGCCCAGTACTTCTGAGATTAGCGCGTTCAAGTTAGCCCTTTCAAATAATTTTCCCCTTTTTTCCCACGTTATCCTCTATTTCTTCGCTCCTATTAGTCTTAGGGTGATAAAATATAGCTTTATAGCCTTCCTATATAAATGGGCTATCTAACACTAAAAGAATCATCAATATCCGTTGCGTAGTTTTAAAGATTAAAGGGAACAAAGGGACATGAGGGAAAAAAAGCGACTTTGTTTTATAATAGGTATAGATATTTTATTACTTGATTTGCATATTTTAATCACAAGACAGAGACATGGGTTGTTTGGTAGATATTTACTGCAGAACCCTAATCAATGGCGGGAGACAGTTTTGTAAGACACTTGAGTAAGTCCATATCTTTCTGTTGTTGTGTGTATCTAGTTTTTCTGATAATATACTTATAACTCCTTCAAAATGATAGTAGAAACAATATGGCTGATAATGCAATTGATTCTGAATAATTGAATAAATATTTATTGTAAATATTTCGAATTAGCGAGGCGCATTAAAAATTTGGGCTATACCCTAATATACTTTACAATAAATTCCCGTTCCCCTACGAACACACTTAATGTAAAGCAACTATCGACAATTAATAATACATGTAACCTTTGAAATGTATCTAAATTTTAATCTCGTTCCACTTGACAAGTGCAAAATATTCTCATTTAGTTTTATCACTCGCTTGCCTAAGTTTGTTATAGTCCGATTCAGTTTTATAACACACTAGTTTTTGGTTATAGAAGGTCATTACAAGTGTAAATCGGATTGACCAAGTATTCTATTAGCATGGTATAAGAGCAAATAGTTTAATAAAAGGGCCCTTTTGCGGTCTTGGAGATAGGATTTAGTGTATTGTAAGTGTAAAAAAAAAAAAAAATTGTCTTGAGATAATTATAAGAGCACTTTTTGCTAGTTGGGCTACCAATAGCGTATCCCAGTCCGTGCCCACCCATTCCAATTCCCCACTGTCTCCTAAGTCCTAGCTCCAAAGAAAATCGTAAAATGTACCAAAATACTGTAGTGGTTTCTATTTTCAGGGAGAAATATTTTGCAATGGGTGAAATATCGCGACGAGAGAAAAAAGAAAGGAGAGCTGAAGAAATTGCACAGACTCTTCGTATAAAAAGTCAGAAAAACCTATTGAAAAGTGAATAAATTATTTAAATCATAATATATATATATATATATATATATATATATATATATATATATATATATATATATATATATATATATATATATATATATATCTTTTATTACCTTATGGTTTTGTTTATTTTCAACTTGAAGAGCTGACAGTAATAAATGATAATTATTATTATCAGCTTTTCAAGTTACAATGATGCAATGATCAATTATTATTGTATAGGTAATTGATCATTCTTAGAGTAGTGCTGATTTAAGGGGCCGGGTACCCTCGAAATTCTCATACATATACGTAATACCAAAATCATTTTCTCATACGAAAATATTTAACATGTTTGAGTTATTTTTCAGCTTAAAATAGTAATTATCTAGGTTCCTGCACAAACCCCCCGATGGTTGCACGCCTTGACGTGGCGGTGGGGCTCTAGTAACCGCGGCTTGGACAACCGCGGTGAAGCGAAGAGGCAACCAGGGCCGGCCGGTGTCGCCGCCTGGCCCGAGGAGGGCGCTCCCAGCGGACTGGAGGAGTCCGCTGCGGATGCGCACCGAGGTGGGGCCGCAGAGGAAGAGGCAAGTAGGTATTACGGTGCGCCGCTTGCCCTATCCTCTGCGGCCGAGGACGGATCGCGGGGGGGAGAGGCCGCTCTTCCTACCCTGCGAGCTGGCGGGGCCGTTCCGTTTGAACGGCATTGGTGGGGCCGCAGAGGAAGAGGCAAGTAGGTATTACGGTGCGCCGCTTGCCCTATCCTCTGCGGCCGAGGTGTGGTCGGTGGCAGAGCCACAGTCCTGATCTGCCACATGGCCCCCAAGTAGCAGACTCGGGGGGCGTCTGCTACAGCCCTGGTGGGGGCCGAGGAGGAGGGCGCACGTGTTGTGCGCCCATCGTGGAGTCTTCGGGCCGCTGGCGGGGTCGCAGATGTGTGTATCGTTCCTGTGGCCCCGTCAAAAGGCGGCGAGGCGGAAGATGGGGGGGGTTTTAGTGGGTATACCGTGGTCTCATTAGCGACGGGAGTCCCACATCACCACTCGGGTCGCCCCCTGCGCCTGGGTGGTATGCGTAATGCATTTCCCCCTCCGGAAAAAAAAAAAAAAAAAAAAAAAAAAAAAAAAAAGGTTCCTGCACAAAAATTTACTTCAAAATATTTAAACACTAAAAAATAGAGTAAAACACTAAAAATATATATAAATAAATAGTAAATTTACTACAAAAAGAAATATTTTTTAGCTTAAATATTTAAACACTAAAAAATAGAGTAAAACACTAAAAAATATATAAATAAATAGTCCACTCGGGCTAGCTTGTCGCTAGCGGTCATTGACTCCCTGTCAAAAACTTGTCATTTTCCATATAAACCGCAATTGACAATGAAGTGGCAGATATTGTCAATCGTGGTTTTATGGAAAATGACAAGTTTTTGATAGGAAGTCAATGACCGCTAGCGACAAGCTAGCCCGAGTGGAGTATAGGTAATTACTATTTTAAACTGAAAAACAACTCAAACATGTTAAATATTTTCGTATGAGAAAATGATTTTGATATTACGTATGTATGAGAAATTCCAAGGGTACCCGGCCTCTTAAGGAGAATACTAAAATTTTACAATTCAATATAATTAATTAATAGGCTACTTGACCTACTTTTTTTCTTCATGCTAATCGCTTCTTAATCATTCATTTTCACAAAAAAAAACTAATATTTTAATATTTTACACAGAAGAAATCCATAAAAATGTTTATTGAAAAATATGCCTCATAAATGGCGCCGAAAACACTGTCCGCCATAGTGTGACGTCATACGCTTTGTATTTTAAACTCTCTTTATTGAACATTTTTTTATGTGCTAGTACGAGTCTAAAAGTGCCCAAAAATTATAAGAGAATTAAATAAGAAATTACAAATCATTTGTAATGTTGAAAACTTTTGGAGAAAAGTTTTGGCCATTTCATTTCCCGTCTACAATAAATGGAGATAATATATAAAACTGATGTTTTAAGTGAATTATTCAAAAAAATATATTTTACAAATCTTTCTAGGCTTATTCTTATTTATGTACAAATAAACTTACATATAATGAGCGCGATAAATAAAAGACATTAAATTACTATGAGGATGACGTCACATCCAAATCGGAAGTACCGCAAAAGCGTTTTCGTCAGTACAAATCCTATTTTCATAAAATCATATTTTCAAATCGACTTTATTTATCAATCATAAGCTTTTATTTGATGATAAGGGTGAAATACGTTTCCTAGGCCAAGTTCTACTAGAAATATGCATTTGTTTAATGAAATTGAATATAGGTCAAGTAGCCTATTAGCCAGATAGACCATTTAGCAATGTTTTACCATAAACTAAAAAAAATAGTAGCCTACCACTGAGAATGACTGTTGAGTGGCGAATATTGACTACTATTTACTACTAAAAGTATTTAATAATGATGAACGAAATAAATTGTAAGTACTGCATTACATAAATTACTTTAATAGTTTATTACAACACTTTAACATAAATAAACAAATGTAATGATACTGTAAACAATACTATAATTATTTATCCTAGTTCCGTGTATTGAATCCCTTTACTATAACTCTAACTGCTGCACTCAGACTGGAACGTTGATTAGAGATAAGCTACGATAACATGGCGCGCCCCTCCAAAATTCAAAACGTTTGAAGTGTGTTGTCTTGCGCGGTCGGCTAGTTATGATTAGTTGACCTGTGACCAACAAATCTTGGTAATAAGTGACGTTAAGTGAAATATTACGAGTACTGGTTGATTGGTTAATTGCCACAACTACAAACAAACTCTTTCATAAGGATGTGACTACACACATTGAAACAGTAATTTGGAGGGGCGCGCCATGTTATCGTAGCTATCGTTAGACCAGCACGAGTCGGCGCATGAGTACCGGAAACTATTCCACCTCAATTTTTTTATGCGATCCTCTTCAAATTGCCCTCCTGATGATATAAATGCATGTTTGCCATGGTGCAACCCGGTGCCATATTGTTTAAACAAACATTGTTTAAACAATGGGGATTGTCCATTTTTTTTTAATTTTGCTCATTACAAAAACATTTCGAGGAATAAGGTCAGTGATCGTTTTTTTGTATATAAACGAAAAAAATACCCATTAGTTACTTATATTTTTGAACAAATATGTTTAACCTTAGTTTGACCTTCAATGGCGTTAAATTAGCAATAAATTCGACCAACATTACGTTTCGAACTTTTGGTAAGCTTATCGTATCAGCTTTCACATAATGATAACTTGCATTTGACGAACCAGCCATTATAAATAAGATTGAAAGGAAAAAAAACATACTGCAGAGGTCAATTGGCCGCCTATGATGACGTCAGAGCGAAACTTTAAAAATTTATTGAGAAAAAATTAGCCAATGAATTTCAAAATTATTTAATTTATATTCTTAAAATACCCTATTTTAACGAAAAAAAAAGTACATGGGATTTTTTTTGGACAATGCCCATAGGCTACTAGACCTATATTTAATTTCATTGAAAAAATGCATATTTCTAGTAAAACTTGGCCTCGGAAACCGTATTACACCCTTTTCATCAAATAAAAGCTTATTATTGATAAATAAAGTCGATTTGAAAATATGATTTTATGAAAATAGGAATTGTACTGACGAAAACGCTTTTGCGGTACTTCCGACTTGGATGTGACGTCATCCTCTTTGCAATTTAATATCTTTTATTTATCGTGCTCGTTATATGTAAGTTTCATTGTACATAAATAATATGAATAAGCCTAGAAATATTTATAAAATATATTTTCTTGAATAATTCAAATAAAACATCAGTTTTATATATTATCTCCATTCATTGTAGCTGGGAAATGAAATAGTCAAAACTTTTCTACAAAAGTGTTCAACATTACAAATGATTTCTAAATTCTTTTCTAATCTTTTGGCACTGTTAGATTCGTACGCTTAGCACATAAAACTTTTTTCAATAAAGAAAGTATAAAATGCAAGGAACATGACGTCACACTATGGCGGTACAATGGCGGACAGTGTTTTCGGCGCCATTTATGAGGCGTATTTTTCAATAAACATTTTTATGGGTTTCTACTGTCTAAAATATTAAAATATTAGTTTTTTTGTGAAAATGAATGATTATGAAGCGATTAGCATGAAGAAAAAAAGTAGGTCAAGTAGCCTATTGCAAGGAATTGTTATTTTTTAACCGGATAATTTTTTTTATATTCTTTATTGAAATACCAATAAATAATCGGCCAAGTGCGAGTCGGACTGGCGCACGAAGGGTTCTGTACCATTATAGAGCAAAATTAGGGCAAAATTTGTGTTTTTTGTATGGGAGCCCCTATTAATTTTTTATTTTATATACATTTTATTATTAAATATTAAAGTCCACATATAACTAAGAATTTTGTGAAAAATTCAATTACCTACCTGTTGCTATTATTGATATAGAACAAAAAAGGCCAAAAAAATCACGTTTGTTGTATGGGAGCCCCTTTAAATATTTAATTTATTTTGTTTTTAGTATTTGTTGTTATAGCGGCAACAGATATACACAATCTGTGAAAATTTCAGAACTCTAGCTATAGCAGTTCTTGAGTTACAGCCTAGTGACAGACAGACGGACAGACATCAAAGTCTTAGTAATAGGGTCCCGTTTTTACCCTTTGGGTACGGAACCCTAAAAAGGTCCTATAACTTTTCACGATTAAGTTAATATTTTTAAAGATATGAATTTTTAAAGGTTCGAAAAATCTCAAATTTGGGTACTTTTGACCCATGAAAAATATATTAAAAAACATAATAATGTCTAAGTTATATATTTTTTAAAATTCTTTATACATTAGTTAATAATATCGTAAGTATTTTAAAAATTTCATTGTTTATATCTTTTTTTTTCTTAGCAAAAGTAGACAAAAAATTGTGTTTATTTGTATCGGAGCGCCCCTTAAACATTTATTTTTATTATATTTTTATTATATATATATATATATATATATATATATATATATATATATATATAAACCCTTTATTTTAATTTTATTATTAATTATTAAAGTACAAGTATAATTAAGGATTTTGTGAAATTTTCAAGTGCCTAGCTGTTACCATTATTGATTACGAGCAAAAAAGACCAAATCACGTTTCTTGTTTGGTAGCCCCCCTTAAATAATAACCTTATTTTATTTATAGTATTTGTTCTTATAGCGGAAACAAATAAACACAATCTGTGAAAATTTCTAAAGTAGCTAGCTATAGCGTTTTTTGAGATACAGCCTGGAGACATACAGACAAACGGACAGACAGTATCTCAAAAACCACTATAGCTAGACTTCTGAAATTTTCTTCTGAAAATTCATATCTTTAAAAATATTAACTTAATCGTGAAAAGTCATAGGACCTTTTTTATTGGTATTTCAATAACGAATATAAAAAAAAATTGTCTGGTTAAAAAATAACAATTCCTTGCAATTGTTTAAACAATGTTTGTTTAAACAATATGGCACCGGGTTGCACCATGGCAACATGCATTTATATCATCAGGAGGGCAATTTGAAGAGGATCGCATAAAAAAATTGAGGTGGAATAGTTTCCGGTACTCATGCGCCGACTCGTGCTGGTCTACGTAGTTTATCTCTACTAAATTTTGACACACGGTAAGTCCGATACATTATCTGTCAAACTCTTCATTTTTAAAATAATTATGTCTCTGAGTACGGCGGTAAGAGAACCAATCACCCAGGTTCTGTTACAATCACACCCTAATACATAATTATATCTTAAACTCTTCCACAGAAAACAATTAAATCTAATAAACAATTGGTACAAAGGTACATAATCCATAACATACCACATTTTTTTTAAATTAGTACAAAATGTCTACTGTTAGTATAAATTAGGGAATGTTACTCGTTAATAGCAAGAGCGACCATCATCTCGTGTAGCACGGCGGAGTCGCATTTCTCGCGCTGCGTGCGACTGATCTGCGCCTGAGTCCATTGAGATAACTTCCACAGCTCCTTGCGTTTGCCGCCGGTTTTGTGCCCGTTCAGAAGATTGTTGGTGGTCTGTAACAGAGATGTGACTTATCTAAGATACAAGTATCTGAAATACAGATACAAGATACAAAATACGTATCTTGTATCTGTATCTCAGATACTTTAGATACTTTTATGAAATTCATTTTGTATCTTGTATTTAAATACCTGTTATTTGGTATCTTAGTATTTTGTAGATACTATGTTTGCTAAAATACTTTTAGTTATTTTTGCCGGAAGTGTTACAATTTTTGAGAATTCGTCAGAATAGGCTGTTTTCTTTTTATAATCTGCACCAGATGGCGCGACAAAAATCAGAGGCTTTAAACAATATTGAAGGTGGCATAAAAAAAAGACAAAAGATGAATCTTATTACACGTTTTTAAAAGATTCTGATTCCTCAGTTGCAAGTGCCGAAAACACAGCATCTCCTGGCAGCATCGCTGACTTAGAAACTTTGCAGTTTGCAATACTTAAATAATAAGGATACCAACTTAAACAGCTTAAATGCTTGTCCTACAATAAAAAAAATATTTTTTAAATACAACACCTGTTTGCCAAGTTCTGCCCCCTGTAGAGGGACTCTTCTCATTTGGGGGCATGATCATGAGGCCTCATCGGAGAAAAATGAGTGATAAACTGTTTCAAGAACTAGTTTTAATTAAGTCTCAATTAAAACCTTAAAAGTATAATATTACTAGCTGTCCCGGCAAAAGTTTCTTTGCCATATTTTATAAAGTATATCGCCCGTATTATTTTATTGAATTAGTGACTAAATAAGTATGTCACCATGGCAACGTCCATCGCTATCCCGTGACCCGTGCCGCATAAACAATGGTCGCTCTTTATAGACAAATAATTTGCAATAAAATAAAATTGCGACTATAATTAAAGATCTAAGCTATCCTATCTCTCAAGTTGGAAAATAGCACACATTTAAAAAAACCATTAAAATCGGTTAAGTAGTTTAGGAATCCATCGCGGACAAACATCGTGACAGGAGATTAAGTATATATATATATATATATATATATTAGATAATATTATGTTGTGTAACGTTTGCGCAATCAATAAGAAAATAAACATTCATAAAAATGTTTTTTTACAACATTATTTTTATCTTAAGACGTATTTAGAAGAAACCTATTTTGTATTTAGTATTTCAGATACTATTCTAGAAAGTATTTTGTATCTGGTATCTGAAATACTTAATTTAAAAGTATCTTGCATTTTGTATTTCAGATACATTGTACAGGGTATTTTGTACATCTCTGGTCTGTAATAATACAGAAAAAGTAATTAAGCATATTTTTTAAGTTCTAGATTACCCAGAGAACTTCATATCACCTTACTCCTAATATTAACCTTCCCTGGATTCCCACAATTTTTTCAAAACTAAACCACAATTTTTTCAAAACTAAAATTTGCCGAAACGGTTAAGCCGTTCTCGAGTTTTAGCCAAATTAAAAAAATGTTGTATAAATTGATTTGTATTAACTGGTGATGCATTGCAATCAGTAATACATCTTTGAAAATACATGATATTTTAGTATTTATCACTTTTACAATTATTCAGACAATGTTTTCTACAATGTAAAATAAGTCTGTAGATAAGATCTATGGTGTACTTACTAAAAACAATCCAAGTAAAGCTCTCATGTTGTCTGGATTCAATTTTAAAGCTTGACAATAGTATGTTTTAGCCATTTCCATGTTTTCCAGACCACCCTGTAATACAATTAAAACTAATGTAATATCTGACGCCACCAATCACATTGTAAGCTACATTAGCATACACTAAGAGGAAAAATATTTTATAGCAGTAGAATATTCATTACCATTGTATATCTAATGTCAGCTAAACGCTGATGAAAGAGGTGATTGTGTGGTTGATGGAGAATCAACTCTTCCGTGCAGAAGGCTGCCTTTGAATAATCCTGTATTTGAAGATACAATTCTGAGAGTTCTTGCCAAGCTTCCACGTCAGACATAAACCTTCAAAAAATATTATAATCTATGATTTTTTTTTTATATTTTATATCTAAGAAAATTTTGTTCACAATTTTGTTTACTAATCAAATTTTTTGGATGTTGGTCACATAAAAACTGAACCCTTATTTTTAAAACTGTACTTATTATACTTACTTTTTCAAGTAATCCACCAATTCTTTTATGGTTTCAGCAATAAGGCCCTGTGCTTTAAATATAGCAATACGACGTTTCCGAGCCATTGAGTTAGTTTCATCTGCTTTTATAATATTATCATATATTTCTAATGCCTCATCATACCTGAAAATATAACATTTAGTTTGTTAAATACCAAACACAGAGCAAATTTGTTTTTGGTAAAACAAAACTCTATTGCAACTACTTCAAAAATTACCCCCTTAGTAATAAAAATAATATAACACTTGTAGCTTACACAGTGTTTTAGTATTGTCTATGAAACAACATTCTAACATTTCAATGACTAAACATGGTGGAGTGTATGTGTTTTTATCAATAAAAGTTTAAGCAAAAAGCAATAATAAATATGGTATTACTTACTCCTCAGCTGCTTCAAATAACATTCCTTGGTATCTCATAACACGCATGCTGCCAGGAAACTCTTTTGCCAGCATTGTAATCCACTCATTAGCCAATTGGTATGCATGATAATCCAGAGCTGCATTTATAAGTTGCTCGAGGATAATGTACTCTAAAAACAAGATATATTGAGTGATACTTGAGTGAAAATAGAACAAAAAGAAAGAAAAGTTGTAGTTTTGCAATTTACTATAACTATATTAACACCTCCATTGTCGGTATCGCAGACACAATAGATTTTCAATTGTTATGTGGCAGCCGGCTGCTGCTTGGGGATTGATGGGTTAAAATATTATGGTACTCCATTTTAAATTTTTTGTGAGTGTTAGGGAAGGTAAAATTGGCAACGCTGAGTTTTTACCTATTCTATGGAAAATCTTGTAATATCCGCCATTTCTCGACAGTTCACATTTGTACCTCAGACCAGCTGTGTACACAGTTTTTTCAAAGGAAGTTTTTTTGTCTTAAACTATCAATGCATCATGTGAGTAGTCAAAAGGGCCATTGCCAGGGCCAGGCCAAAAACCACATTGTGTATTATTTACAGTGATAAGTTTGATTTTCTCAATGCTATGATAGCATAGATGAATAAATTTGCTACCATTTTGGTGCTCCAACGTCACAAGCGGCTTAGATATTCGCCAATAGGCTACTTGACCTAATTTTTTTCTTCATGCTAATCGCTTCATAATCATTCATTTTTACAAAAAAAAACTAATATTTTAATATTTTACACAGTAGAAACCCATAAAAATGTTTATTGAAAAATATGCCTCTTAAATGGCGCCGAAAACACTGTTCGCTATAGTGTGACGTCATACGCTTTGTATTTTAAACTCTCTTTATTGAAATTTTTTTAATGTGCTAAATGTACGAATCTAAAAGTGCCCAAAAATTATTAAATAATTTTATAAGAAATTAGAAATCATTTGTAATGTTGAAAACTTTTGGAGAAAAGTTTTGGCCATTTCATTTCCCGTCTACAATAAATGGAGATAATATATATAAAACTGGTGTTTTATTTGAATTATTTAAGAAAATATATAATAGGCTTGTTCTTATTATTTATGTACAAACAAACTTACATATAGCGAGCGCGATAAAAGATATTAAATTAGTATGAGGATGACGTCACATCCAAATCGGAAGTACCGCAAAAGCGTTTTCGTCAGTACAATTCCTATTTTCATAAAAGAATATTTTCAAATCGACTTTATTTATCAATCATAAGCTTTTATTTGATAATAAGGGTGAAATACGGTTTCCTAGGCCAAGTTCTACTAGAAATATGCATTTGTTCAATGAAATTGAATATAGGTCAAGTAGCCTATTCCTCTATGCGAATATTCTATTCTTCTGCGTCATATCAGCAAAAATTGGCGGCCTCACCCATCTAATCACTATACAATTTTACATCTCATTAGGCGTAAAACGCTCTAACAATTTTATTTTGAGGCTCTACAAAGGCCGGACTGCCTTTGATTTTGGCCGGACACGCAAGCAAAAAGCCTGACTGTGTCAGGCTTTATCTGGACGCCCGGCAACCCTTATTGTGAAGTGGCTTTTCCAACAGACAAAGACAGCAACCTGGATAACGAAAAGTTAATATTCTAACATAAGGTATGGAGGAATATGAAAATTTCTTTACACTTACTTTCTGTACCCAAATTATTAATTTTGCTTAATACCAAATCACTCATATTCTGTATATCTGCACTTTTCCTCTGGTTGCTTTCACGCTGCTTGCGCAGAAACTCCAATGCATCTGTAATTTGGAAACAATTGAATATACATATATTGATAATTACTTTCCTTTTAGTTATATCAGGAAGAATCTAATTCCATACACGATGATTGTAATGTATACTGAAACATTATTATTATTACATTGCACTTAGAAGACAATATGATAGGCAACTTTAGAGTTACGATTGTTAAGTTATCTATAGTTGATATACTATTTGATGATATAGGTAACACAGATTTATAGAAGAGTAGTTATAAGATTAGTAGCCAAAGTTATTAGTTATTACTTATTACTTAGTATTAATATGCATACCATCTACAGTAAAGTTCTCTGTAGTCTTCATGATGATGTATGTAATGTGTATGTACGTATCGCACAAATATTAGCCAGAATGTATGTATGAAGGTTTAATTTTTAATTGAGAACTGAAATTAATAATTTATGTTAGGTATTTGGAAAAATTATTAAAATTTTCGACACCTGACCACTAGTTGACAGTTTTTTTGAGTGGTTTTTGACAATGACAACCATGACAACTATGAACTACCTGCGAAATAATGACAAATTATTCTTTTCCTTCTTTATATTTATTGTTTACATTGTTTATAATCAATAACAGCCTTGTCGACTTAAACATTATTCCGTGGCCGCACATGCGTGGCGCATGCGTATATTTTAAACACGGGCCGTGTATATTATTTTCCTCTATGGGCCCGAATCAGGATTTACAACGGTTGGACACAAAGAGGATGTAAACTGTATACTACGTAACAAGAGGTAGGACTTAAAAAAAATAAACATACGTTATTTTTTAATTTGAAACTAAACGAAAAATTGTTAAGTGCAAAACCTTTTACTCTAAACATACCAAAAATTAAAAAAAAATAGCTCAAAATAAATGTTTTATTTCAATAAAAAATATTGTACATAAGCTAAATAAATAGGTTAATAAGGTAAATTAAACAATAAAACATTTAATCCACAAACTTTTGTTGATTTCTATTAATCAGTATTATAATATTACAGTACAGTTTTATGAGTTTTATTTATAAATATAATAGAATAGCTGTCTATGCTACTCTACTAACTACTTGACTAGCTTATACAGTAAACTCTATATAGGGAGGGGATTAAAGCTGAGCGTCCACCAGGTCGGAATCGGGACGTACGCGACGGTGCGGACGGCGCGTCGTGTCGTCATATATTTGTCAGGCGCAGAATGACGTTCTAGTACTTCTAGTGCAATTCACAGTAGTCAGTACCACAAGGGCGTCGCCAGCCGATGGCGCAGGAGGGGGGCAAATTGACTTTACCCACTACAATTATTTAAACTTTTCTCATTCTCTATGAATTAGTCGAGTTTCGACGTACGGAAATGATTGTTCAAGGCTTGAACTCCAAGCAAATCAACTCAAAGACTTAGGATTTTGGTTGCATTATATTTGGCAACTTTTTTAGAATCTCTAGGGGGGGGCAGCTGCCCCTTTCGCCCCCCCTTGGCGACGCCCTTGCAGTACCATACATACAAAGCAACAAATCCGTCCGCTGCGTACCTACGCTCCGATTCCGATCCAGTGGACGCGCACCTTTATATATACACACATTATATTACTTATCATCATCATTATCATCATTACTTTGTTCTGTTACACCCTGTATACGACAGCTGAAATCTATCACGCGGGCTCAGGCCAGCTGCATACCACCTCACTTGATCAGAGGATTTTTCCTTGGTGGCCGTACCACTCATAATCCCATACCTTCCTTCTCCTAAAATCTCCTTAACAGCTATTGCTTGCAGACTAAAATGTTGCAAACTAGTATAGGGACCTAAAAATCTGAAATTAATTAAACATTTTTCATTTACTACATTTACATACAGTTCACATAAATTATTAAAGTATAGTTAATATAACCTCATGTATTATTACAATAAAACAATATACACATTTCAACATTTTCCAACTGCATACTGATATACATTATAATATTATCTACAATGATATAATAAATAATAACTCAAAGATTATCTATAGCCCCATCCCCACTCGCGTGCGAACCGCGCGCGACGCCGCGAAATTTCCGCGAAACGTGAGTGTGGATCCGGTTCGCATATTTTTCGCACTTCGCGGCTGGTTCCCCGGCCGCATCCACACTCGCACGCGGACCGTGCGCGACGCCGCGGCGCCGCGAAATTTCTGCGAAGCATGAGTGTGGATCCGATTCGCATATGTCTCGCACTTCGCGGCCCGTTCCCCGAATGTTGTCGGTTTTTTGTCCCGCGACAAAGGGTTTTTTTTTAATCTTTATTTTAATAAGGGCTTTTGCCATACAAGACATGCCAGCATTGTTTAGTGAACAGATAATACAGTCTGTCAAGAAAGAGTAGACGCGCGGAATTTTGCTGGGAATACGAAAGAGTGCCGTTGTGTTTTTGTATTATTTTCCTAAAATTGTGTTATTTCGGTTTTTAATGTGTAATGTTGGTAGAATATTAACCATTACGTATTACGATTTACGTACGTCCTCACAGAAAACCGGCGTTGACGTGGGAGAGCCATGCTTTGGCATGAATGGGCCGGCGTGAAACAGCGCTTGCGCTGTGTTTCGCCGAGTGAGTAAGTTTACCGGAGACCCAATCCCCTACCCTTTTCCCTTCCGTACGCTCCCCTATTCCCTTCCCTACCTTCCCCTATTACCCCTTAATCAGAAGAGCTACAGGTGCACCTGCAGCTCTTCTGATGCTGCGAGTGTCCATGGGCGACGGAAGTTGCTTTCCATCAGGTGACCCGTTTGCTCGTTTGCCCCCTTATTTCATAAAAAAACATTAAAAATTTGATGTCGTGCACAAGTGTGGGCAAGTGATACAACTTCAAGAAACGTGCCATTTTGTGTTCCCTCCAAAACTCCGTCGAAAGTTTTAGTAAAGGGTCTACCACTTTACTAAAACAACTGACTTGACTCGTTGACTTTACTGACTACTTTTTAACCGACTTTAAAAAAAGGAGGTTATCAATAATTCGACGCGTATGTATGTAATATTTCCAGAACTGTCCAGTTTTTTTATATGTTAATCTATAGCAGCTTCTGAATAAATGTGCCAAATTTCGAAAGTGTATGTATGTATGTATTTGGCATCACACAGCATTATAATATTATGATATTAATGTAACTAGATCACAATAACTGTACCACTCAATACTGTTTAATTATTATGATGTTTCGTGTGATGCTGGAAATAAAAGTATTATTATTATTATTCTTATGTACGTATGTATGTTTTTATGTTTGTGCGCGCATATCTCTGGAACTACAAGTCCGATTTAAGTGATTCTTTTTTTGTTGTACTAGGTATTGTTCAATTTAGGGAATGCTGCAAGTTTCATCAAAATCGGTTCAGTAGTTTTTGAGATAGGGAATTTTAATGCTACGTAATTATTTACGTTGAAGTCGGTTTTATCTTTTTAAAATACTATTTTTAGACTTTTACTAGACTTTTGACTTGACGATCATCTGGAAAAACAACTTTTTGTAAACTTTTCACGATTTTTTTCCCGCCATATTTTACTTGACACTGGCCATTCTTAAACAGCCGAGTGCCATATTATGAAAAAAGTAGACGCGCGGGAAATTTTTCAAATAAAGAACGCCTACACTGCGGACATGTCGCGAACTTTGAGAGGATTTGGTAGTAATGTGCGATCCGCGCCGCGATTTGCGCCGCGATCCGCGCCGCGGTCCGCGGCGTGCCTTCGCGCGCGAGTGTGGATCGGCAGTATGAAATAATAATCTATCTTTTTCATCTAAAGTTTAAGTTGTAAAATATGCAAATAATACTAAGACATACTTTGTATTAAAACATGGTATGACATAGTTATGTTTTGCTTCAATTTATCAATTTACGGTTACATTTACATTTTATAATGGCTTACCTTTCGTTTTTCAATATCCACTTAATTTACAATTTTTGTATGAGTTGCTACGAATAATTTTCACTAAATGAAAATCGAACTTTGACTCAGACTAGAGCTGTAGCAAACCGTATGTATTCGGTACTGAGTAACGAATACGCCATCTAGTACCGAATAACGAAACGTTACTCACGAATCCGTTTCGACTTTCGACTCGCATTTTTCGTAGTTGCCAATTTGCCATATAAATTATGCAAAATGAACATGGCCCATGGGCGGGAGCGCTTATGGTAAAAGAGAACTGTCAAAAATGACGTTTTTGTATGATGGCAGCGTGATACGCTTGCAGACTGCAGTATTCTAGGTTTAATCCTTCGATCGCGGATTCTTGGAAATCTATTGTTATTCTATTGTTGTCGCGGTCGCTGGTGTCTCTGTAAGGGGGTTGATAGGTTATTTTAATTTTTTAGAAAAAAGATTTTATAGTCTGCTAGAAGAATTTTTTTTTAATTATTATCAAGCAAATTGTTCTTGAGTAGCTTCATTTTGATAATCTAAGAACAACCATTTTCTCGCGAAAATTATTGAAAGTGGTAGCTAACAGATAGAGAAAGGATTTAAAATTTCGTTTTGATGGTCCTAAAATATGGATTGTTATTTTTGTAGAACAATGTTACTGTTAAATTAAATAACTATTTAACCTATCAAATATACAAAAAATCGGCCTAGTGCGAGTCGGACTCGCGCACGAAGGGTTCCGTACTGTGATAGAGTGAAAGTAGGGAAAAATAGTGTTAATTATTTATTTTATTCTAATTTTATAATTAAATACATTTATTAAAGTATCATTTATATCACGGACTTAATAAAAATACGTATATTATATTATATCTCAGGATTTTGTGAAAATTTCAAATGTCTACCTATACTACATGCTGCCATTATGGACTACGATCAAAAAGGCCAAAAAAAACATGTTTGTTGTATAGGAATAATTGGGAACCCCACCTAAATATTATCTTTATTTTGTTTTTAGTATTTGTTGTTATAGCGGCACCAGAAACACAAAATCTGTGAAATTTTCAGAAGTTTAACTATAACGGTTCTTGAGATACAGCCTGGAGACAGACAGATGTTGACCAATGATATAATAAATAATAACTCAAAGTAGAATATCATTGGATGTTGACGGACAGCCATCGTCGTCTCAGTAATAGGGTCCCGTTTTTAACCTTTGGTTACGGAACCCAATAATCAACAAAACTTGGTTGTTATGACTTGTATTAGGTCTCAAAATTCAAAACTATCGAGTAACGAGTAACGATACAATAGTAACGAGTACCAATAGTTAAAGTAACGAATACATACGGGTACGCTTTTTTTCGTTACTTTTACAGCTCTAACTCAGACTACTATGGGGATACTAGGGATCTTTTTTCTTTTCTTTTTTTTTTTGGCAACTTGACACAGGGATGCGTATGTTGTGCCACAGACAAGGTAAAAAGGTAAGAAACGGCGGAAGGAATAAAAGATAACGGAATTTGGAAGAAAGTTAATTAAATCAGTGCAGTAAATTAAATTCTATAAACTAAATAAGATAAACATATTTATTCTAAATATTAATATTATTTAATGTTAAGTAATTAGAAATACAACTATATACACATTTATCATTAGAACTAAGAAGTATATTTACAGAAGTAGGAAATGGAATTTGGATTAAAGACAAGCTATGAATTATGATACAATAATTGGGAATGATCATGGAGGGAACATGAAAGGATAATGTGGTTCAAGTACTTCTCCACAGTCGCACAAATCATCATCTCTGACGCCGATTCTCCTAAGATGCGTTGGAATGCACATATGACCAAGTCTCATCCGAATAATTGACGTTGTTATATTTTTAGAAAGGAAAATTTTAGAAAACCAGGGCTTAGTAGGGATCTCTGGTTGAATTTTACGATACTGTATAGCTTTTGTTTGACTGCTCAAGGCCCATAACTTATTCCAAGATTCCAATAGGGAACCTCGTGCCAGAGAAGCCAAATCATGCGCATAATTATTAAAAGGGAACAAATCACCACTAAAAACAGCCTCTTTTGCCAATTTGTCAGCAATTTCATTGCCAACAATGCCGCAATGGCTCGGTATCCATATAAATGTTATTGAAAAGCCTTGAATTTTACATTTATATAGAAGGTTTCTAACTTGGACAATAATTGGATAACATTTTTTTGATTTAAAAGGAAATTTAATCAGGGATTGTAGAGCGCTTAAAGAATCTGTAAATATTAGTGTCTCTTTAAGCCTTTTTTTTTTTTTTTTTTTTTTTTTTTTTTTTTTTTTTTTTTTTTTTTTCAGGAGGGGAAATGCTTTACGCATCCGCCGCCCCCTCGGGGGAAGGGGCAGGGGTATGTCGGACTCCCTCCGCAGAGGTTTACCGACTAAAACCCCCCCATGCCCTCGTCAACGCTACACGCGAAGAAGCGGGATCGCTACGCATTCTACCGCGTTCTCCGCAGCGCTTGCCGCTTCCGGCACCACAATTCGTTGCGGCAGCTCTCGCCGCCACCTGCCTTCACCGAGAGGCTCCCCGGGCATCGCGGGAGTCTATCTCTTCGGGGCCTATATTGTGGACGGTGATCCCCCGATCATCCGCCCACAGGCCTAGGCTTCCACCTCCATAGCGGGGGCGATTTCACTCGCCCCGGCCTTATCGGCTCTAGGCCGTTTACGCGGCCGAGCCTTGGAGGGAGCCTTGCGCTTCTTCCTCGTACCGGGAGGCTTGTTGGCTGTTGTGATACAGCCGTTAGTCCCCAGCATGTGGTTGCTCTCTCTGCCGAGCTCTGCGCAGTGGAAGCAGCTGGGCTCCTCCACGCAGTCGGCGGCCTTGTGCCCCGGCTTCCCGCAACGGAGGCAATTCCCGCTACGGTCTACCGGGGACTGGCAACTCGATGCCAGGTGGCCGGTGTCCAGACAACGGTAGCACCGCTTTGGCCTCGCGGCCAGCAGCACCACCCTTGTCAGGACCCATCCCACCTGGAGCCGCCCAGAAGCAAGTAACTTCTTGGCAGCAGCCGTGGGGACGTGGAGCCAAACGCTCCGTGCGCCCCTGGGGCCCACCGTAATTCTGCCCGACCGAATGTCGGTGGCCGGGCAACCACCTTCCTTTGCCGCCGCCTTAGTGACATCAGCGGCAGTTGCTGCGTCGTCCAAACCGGAGACGAGCAGATCAACTCTTTGGACAGGGCGAGCGATCTTCACTACGTCCCTGTCGAGGACCTCTCTCATTTTGTTCGCGAGGGCGTCCGCCTTCTGCTGGGCGTCCTCCCCGGTCACTTCTAGTATCCGGGCGCCCGTCCTCGCTAGCCGGAATCGAACCTTGTTTGTCTGGTAGATTCCTACCTCTTCAAGGTCGATCCGGCTCGTCGCCTCCTGTAGTATAGAAGCGTACGTCACGCTCTGATCCACCCCCTTCTCCAGCGTGAGAGTGATGGCGGCGGACTTGAGCGGACGCAGCTTTCTCTTCTTTTTCTTTGAAGCTGACTTTTTGGCAGCTCCCTTTTTCTTCTTTCTCTCTCGCGGTTCTACTCTGGACCACGAGTGGTCTGTCGCAGACGGGGCGGCTGTTCGTGCCCTCATCTGTTCGGCCTCACGAGCGGCCATCGACGTTTTCTTCCTCTTCCTTCTTTTCTCTACTTCTTTCGGCGACACGTTAGTGGCGGGTGCCTGTGATGGCCCCGACGCTTCCACTGTCGCCTTCTTCCTCTTTTCGGCCGGCGGCCTGCCCTTAGCCTTCGGCTGTCCGCGCTCAATCGGCACATCCGGACCTCCAGCCGCTGTATCAGCAGCCAGCGGTGGCCTCCGCCTCGGCTCTGGTAGGAGACGATCCTCCAGGCCGGCGAGACGTGCATTCAGCATGTTGCCGAAGGTCTCGATATTGGTACGAGAAACCTCCGCCAACAGCTGTTGCAGGTCTTGTGTGGCGGGCTTGATCGCCAGTTTGCGCATCTCCTCCAGCTCGTGGCGTAAGACGTCCACTTGCTGTTGGAGTCGCACGTTCTGGGCTTCCAGCCTCTTGATTTCCTCCGTTGTGGAGCGATCTTTCACTTCTTCGAAGACCATTTTAATGGTCGCCGCCGATTCTTTAAGGTACTTTACGTAGGTACCTTTAAGGTTGGTAGACTTCGTGGCGACCATTTCAATGGTCTTCAGCGAAGCCTCCATCGTCTTCAACAGGTCAGCGCTTGTCTGCTCCATAGTCTCTTCTCGCAAAGGAGAAGAAACGGGGAGTCCAGATTGAGAGCGGGTGGAGCTGATGGTAGCTCGCGTTTTCCTCGCCTCCCGCGCTGCCTCTGCGATCTCATCCTCGGCCTGTGAACTAAAGGCCTCTTCCTTCTCTCGATTAAAGTCAGTCTGCGCCTTCGCCAAACCGACATATCGGCCGGTTGTTGGCGGGCGGCCACGTCCTCTCTTAGATTTAGGCGCCGCCTCCTTGCTGAGAGGCGGCGCCATATCATCATCCGAGCGCCTCTTTCGGCGCTTCTTGTCCGTGAATGCGGGCAGGCCCCCGGAGTCCAGCGACATGCCAGACATTTCACTGGAGTCCGAGAGCAAGTCCTCGCTGTCAAGTCCAGGAGTGTCTCGTCCGGTGGTTCGAGTCGGGGGCGGCATGAGCACATCGCGTGTCAGCAGGACACGCGGAAAGTCTTTGTCGCCCCTCAACTTCTTGTCATTCAAAGCCGCCGCCGGCGCGGTAATGGGCGCCGGCTTCGGGCTGTCTCGCTTCTTAGGGGCATCGCCTCCAAGCGCCGCCAAAATGGCCCTCTGCCTCGCCGCTTTTGCGGCCTCAGACTCACTCATCGCAGTTGTTGGTCCCTCCGTATACACGGACCTCGCACCCCCTTGCGGAGGTGCACGGGATTCTCCGGCCCCAGAAGAGCCGGGACCCGCCCGGAGATTCTTTTCACAATTGCGATCCACCATAGCTACAAACTCCGACACCCCGGGTCGCGGGCCCGTTCGTCACACTGTGGGCGCAGCCAAACACACAGAGACAATCACGCACACAAACACACGCCATACCGGCGTTCAGCCACCCCTCCCGTGTCACCGTGAAAAAGCTCACGATGGCACGGGGGAGGTGCCCAGGGACACGACGTGGACGGACCGGCATCGCCCCCGTCTCTTTAAGCCTGCCAAGTAAAATATACTCAACAGCCTTAAAAAGATCATAACACTCTCCTGTAAAAACAGATGTTTCAGGCGGAAACTTTACTTTTTGTACAATATTATACTCTAAATGGTAGACACCAACTCCAACACAACTATCTGTAGTATTCTTCGATGCATCTGTGTATATGTGGTGGTAGCCCTGCCAATTGTTATTCGTGATGTACTTAAATATATTGTTAGCGAAATATGTATCAGTTCTTTTAATGCCAAGGTCTAATCTAATATCTGGCACAAGCGTTAGTGCTTCATATACTGAATCAAATAATGGAAAAGTTTGAGAACGAAAAGTGGGAGCGTCAATGACTAAGAATTTACGATAGCTAGTGAGAAGTAAGGGATGAGATTTATGATGCCAATATTTATTATTACTATGACACAAATGAAATAAAGTTCTAAGTTTGGGAATTAAGGGGTGATTTTTAAATTGGTAACAACGAACAAAATATTTATCCGCCAGATATTGTCGACGGAGTTGAAGAGGAGGTTCGCAACATTCCAACTGAAGTGCGTTTATGGGAGATGATCTCATAGCTCCGCAGATTATACGCAAGGCTTTCGCTTGTATTTTGTCCATTTTTTGTAAACCAGTTACGCTACACGGCTCTAAAAGAAAAGTGCCATAATCTAGGACACTTCTAATTATTGCATTGTAAATTAATTTCATAGTAAATGGGTATGATCCCCACCAAACACCAGATAGGCACCTTAACATATTTAGAAGCCGCTCACATTTGGCACAGATATAATCGACGTGTGCGTTGCCATTTAATTTTCCATCCAAATATAGCCCTAAAAATTTGACTTTGTGAACAGGAATCGGCGCACCATCATAAATAATAGTTATCGGGGGAGGCATACGCATTCGGGTAAATAAGACGACGGAACTTTTGTTAATCGATAAGTCTAAACCATGCTTGTCCATCCAAGATTTTAACTGTTTCAAAGCGTAAGATCTCTACAAGCAATATTTACAGAACTATTTATTACATAAATAGCCTTGTCATCTGCATATTGAAGTAATTTTATTATACTTAAATCTAGACAATTGTCTAAGTCGGATGTGTAAATATCGTAAAGTAATGGACTTAAAACTGACCCCTGAGGAATACCTTTCCGAACAGTTCTAGTTTCCAAAGAGTTGTTTAAAACTAAAGCCCTGGTTTGTACACTGTGGAAATGTGCTCATAGACTAAAGAATGTGATTGGTGGCGCCATCTTATGTTTGATTGGTGTTTTGCAACTCTGTTGAGTATTTTTGTGAACCTGTGAATAATTTGTGATCAAAATTGTGATCCATCTGTGATCAGACATCTGCGATATCGCAATATGTCGGACTATTTAGAAATATTTTTAGATTAACTGGTCCTTAGGCATACATAATACTGGCTAATTATAAACGTGTCCATGCTATGGACTCTACGTGACAAACATTCTATCCAGGTAAGCCCCGTTACTGTGATAATCGTCACAAATGTATTCAGATATTTCTCGCTATTGACTTTTTATATTGTATCAATAGCCTTTATCTTTTACTTTTGTTTTCCTCTACCTGTTTTTATTACAATGGATGTTATTTGATCAGCGATCTTTGTCATTGCTGTCTTGGTTATTTTACATTAACGTAGTTTTATTTTGTTCTACAGATCGATAAGAAGTCGTAATATAGAGAAGATATGTGTTGTGGGACATTTGCCTTACGTGTCTATATTAGATATGCGTGTGACGGGCATTGCACCGAGTGGTGTTCAGTTTTGAGTGCGTTTTGGACGATATAACGATACAAGTTTCGCCAGGGTCATCCTGCGCGAGGTGTTTTTGTTTCCTACGAGTCGACCTGTAAGAGGTAAAGATGGATCAGAGAGTGCAATGTCCAGTGTGTACACTGTACCTACACAGTGGTATGTCCTTGGAGTCACACCTGGATACACACCCTAAAGACCAGGTCATAAAAGCTTTGTGCTCATTATCCGCTAGAAGTTCAACATTTGGAAGTCGTACTTCAACACCGACTCAATCGGAAAGGTCATACAGAAGCCGGTCTCGTACACCAGCTAATGAAGAAAGTGTAAGATGGATGTCAACACATAAAAATAACGAAAATGAAAGGTACTGGAGGAGGACTCCAAGTCGGACAAAATCTACACCTTTCTCATATAATACCTCAAGAGTTGGCACTCCAGAACTCAGGATGGGAAATATAACTTTTGACAATCACAATTTTGCTAATAACAATGGTTCTGATCCATACACAATAAAGATAGATAAAACACAACAAACACATACCTCAATAAATGCTCGGCAGGATTCCGAGTTTGAGCAACAATTTCCATACTATTCAGAACAAAATGATGATTCTGAAATCAAATATTCAAGAAGCTCAGAGTATACTGGAATTGACAATTCAAACAATATATTTACCTACAACATGCCTACAATTACACCCAATTTAAAATTACAAGCTACCATGGTACCATCCACATCGAAAAAGTCTAACAATATGGTGAAAATATTACCAAAACCAAGTAATATCCTGGTTAAAACAAATGTTGCAGGGGTACAGTATATTCCACCTGGTGTTAAACCTTTACATGTTGTATTACCGACATCAACATCATTCGTTCAGAAGACTCTGCCAAATCATATGATAATGACGGGTAATTTAGCAAGCACCCCCATACTGGACCCCAAGTCTGTAGCACAGCCATTAGCAAATCAGTTTGAACAGCTGACTACAAGTTCAGTGACTCCTGGAACTACAGTTGTTACACAAAACTCACAAATAATTTACCGCGAAATGGTGCATAACCTTGATGGTAAACCTTTCATCTCCAGTATGCCAGCTGTGCTCGGAACCCATGAAAATGTTACAAATGTCGCTCAAAGTAATTCAATATACCAGAATGTGATGGTGGTCGATCAGTTTGGTAATACATCTTGCATGTATACTACACCTCAGCCCTTGCTGTCCAAACCTTGTCCTACGACTATTTTCAATAGTAATCTCACTAGTATGCCCCATTCGGTCAAACAAGTGCCTCAAATGCTCAATAATGCAAATGAAACTCTCATAATTGATGTAAATCCTTTAGTACCTTCAACATCAAATAGCAGCAGTAATAATGCCGGTCCCAGCTATTCTCATGAAGGAAGAAATAAAAATGCTTCCCTGAAAAAGGCAGAAGAAAAGGCTGACAGTAAAATAGATTCATCGGTTAATTGTAAGGGCTTGAAAATTCTTAGTAATGTCAAGGTAGAAGTTCCAGTCCAACACCATAAAAATATGTTGAACACAGTTCTAGATCTTACAGGACCAAACGAGTCTGAATATACACAAAGACCTTTGACTCCAGAGAAAATTTTACCAGACTTAGATGACAATCTTAACATGTCTGATGAAGGTGCCCCAGCTTCGAGTGGTGCAAGCTTAGCTTCTCATACATTTTCTGTTATCAAAAATGTGGGAAACCCGCCATCTTATAGGGAATCATCTAAAACAAACATAAGTCACAAACTAGAAACAGAATTTTCTGATAGCTGCCCAGTTCCTGATTTAATATGCAATGAAAAACCTTCAATATCTCCTTGTAGTGAACTTTCAGAGCACAGTGAAAGTGCAACAGATCCTGCACCTATTACTCCAAAACAAGAAATAAGTAATGAAACTAGAAGTAATACTGAAGGAAAGAAATCTCCTACAAAGCTAGTAAGAAACATGCCCTTACCTCTTAATAATATTTATGTCAAAAAGCACAAGAAAATATTGCAAATAAAAAACTCAAAGACATGCCCTCCATCGACAAGTACAAGTTCACAATTTGAACCTAAAGCATCATCTTCAAAGTCCCTATCATCAGAAAATTTCTTGAGTGATATTAGTAAGAATGAGGAGTGTTTTAAAAAAAGTTTTTTACAGACTATATCTATTGAGAAAATTGAAAACCAACAGGAGGCAGAAGATCAAAACGAGTTTGATGCAGATACCGAGGAACGCTCCATGGACATAGAGCCTGTAGCTTCCTCCAGAGACCCAGAGTATCCTAATCCTACAGAAATAGTTAAAGTAAAGGAAGAAGTTAACTCCAGTAATGACTTCAGTAATGAGGGAGCTCGGTCATGCGGAGAAATTGCACCAATGGAGACATTGAGGCCAATTAATGTTATAACTTATGGAAACATGGTCCCTGAAAATTTTGATGAGGACTCCAACCACAGGGAACTTCTCGAATTGGAAGCGGCATCTAAAAACAAGCAGTTTGTAAACATGATGAATGATAATTACTTTGGGGATAACATTTACGCGGACTACTTTACCCCAGATCGTGTAGAAAGTTTTGATGCTGAAAAAGAGTCGCACTATAACAAAGAAAATACAAAAGATCCCATGTACATGTGGGGAGAGCCTTCTCAGAAGGAAAGCGAGTTTGTGCTGCCCAATTTCATACATGAAAGCTACAGAATAGCAGAAAGTAGCGAGGCCGATTATTCTGAATTGACCACAGTTGATGTTCAACTGGATAATGATGCCGATAGATGTGACATAGATAATAAAGCTGATGTTCTTAGTGAGAGTAGAAGCGAAGGGGAACCAATTCTCAATATCTGCACCGATGAAAGAATGCCACCTCGAGGGGAGCTCAGTGGACAGGAGAGTAATGGTGACTTGGAGTCTACTTGGGGCGGGGTAAGTTATATTATTTTCTTTTTTATATACAACCAATTTATGAATAGAAAAATACTTTTACAACAAATTCTTTTAAACCTAAAGACTCATTTTCCTTGTATAAAATGTATAATTAATGATATAATTTGAAATTGGTGTTTGTGTGTCAAGGTTAACTCAAACTAATTGTGTAAGTGTGTTAATGTTGCTATCAAACATTGGAGAACTGATACAAACTTTGCTTTTAGAGCTTATATTTAATAATAATAATAAAACTTTTATAAAAATCTATACTAATATTATAAATGCGAAAGTATCTCTGTCTGTCTGTCTCGCTTTCACGCCAAAACTACTGAACCGATTGTAATGAAATTTTGTACACAGATAGTCTAAAGTCTGAGAAAGGACATAGGCTACTTTTTAACTGGACAAAGGGGTTGAAATAAAAAAGACAAAGGGGGTGAAAATGCGTAAATTTGTTCAAATTAAGTTAGTTTCAAAAATTCATAATAGATGGCGCTGTGCGGCTCCTACATCGCGCTATTGCTTACACAAACGTCTTTCTATAAGAGGTGGTAATGGTATCATCTTAAATTGGATTTTCGATTGTTATAATGTACGCTTTTACGTTATTAAATAACTCAGTACTTTATCTATGCAGTGACGTAACCTTAAACCTATCGGCTATCAAATAGAAATAGTTTAAATATGGATAAAGTTGTGTAATTGGGGGGGCTAAATATACTTTTAAATAATTTGGCATAAATAAAGTTTACTTAATTTAAAAAAATGAAATAAGTTATGTGCACACTGCACAGCTGTTTTTGGATGTTTTGATTTAAGGGGTACCAGGATTGTTTTATAAAAGCTTTTGACACCAATTTTGTAAACATCGCGCGCTATAAACTGAAGTCCACGCGGACAAAGTCGCGGGCAACAGCTAGTTTATTAATATGTAAACAAAGGATGAAAGCAAACTTTACCTTATAATATATTATCTTGATATGAAAAAGTAATGTTTTTAAACTTTACCATATTTTCATTTAGATCTAGTTTAAAAAATGTTGCATTTCATAATATTTTTACAAATAGTTTTTAAAATTCACATCATCAAAGCCTTATGTGATAATGTGTAGAATTTTACTTGCTATAAAATAAAACATATATTATGTTAATGGAACCATTAAGTTACTATTATTTGAATTTTTAAGATGTATGCTGAAGTACCTCCTGCCGAGCCCTACGACTTGATGGCGCGTGAGAGCTGGGTCTCCGATGGGTCAGATGTGGACACCAACGAAAAGTTAGACGCTCTGTAAGTTGACTTATTAATGCAAATGAATTCTGTTTCCATCGTTTGTAGACAAAGGAAAGAATGCATGGTTCCTGTAGGATTTTATTTCAAGCGTAGGAGGTGGTGAAAACAGCATCTATACATATTATAAAACAAAGTCGCTTTTTTCCACCATGTCCTTTTGTTCCCTTTAATCTTTAAAACTACGCAACGGATTTTGATGATTCTTTCAGTGTTAGATAGCCCATTTATCGAGGAAGGCTATAGGCTATATTTTATCACGTTAATACTAATAAGAGCGAAGAAATAGAGGAAAATGTGGAAAAAACGGGGAAAATTATTTGTAAGGGCTAACTTGAACACGCTAATTTCAGGAACTACTGGTCCGATTTGAAAAATTATTTCAGTGTTAGATAGCCCATTTATTGAAGAAGGCTATAGGAGAATGTGGAAAAAACGGGAGAAATTATTTGAAAGGGCGTATCTCGTGAACTACTGAAGCAATTTTTATGTTATTTGGCACATAATATAAGAAGTAAATCACGTGAAGGATCATAGGCTATCGATTTTAATCATTTTTTCAGTGGTTATATATTTTATACCCGTGCGACGCCGGGGCGGGTCGCTAGTTAAAGATATTTTATAAAATAATGACAAAAAGTACTGGCTTTCGCCAATAAGTTTCACGATTCTACTTACAGCAGTAAAAAAAAATGTTTCAGGGACGACTTCCCAAAGACAAAAAGTTACAATTGTTCGCAATGCGGCGTGAAGTTCCCGTCCCTGAAGGAGCTCCGGGGACACAAGTCGCTGGCGCACGCGCTGCCCACCTGCTCCACCGCCAAGACCAGCTACAGCCGCCTCGTCACCTCGCGAACTATTAAGAAGGAAGTCAAACAAGACGAAGCCTCTTTGTCTAGTGAGTATAATTGTTTAGATTAGTCATTAGATGATTGTCCCTGAGAATATTAATAGTATCATAGTTATGTATTTGGTATAAAATCTTTTTTTATCTTTTTTGTTGTATATAAAATATATAATTAAGCACATGGGAAAAAATTGCAGGTAATCTCATGGTATTGGAGTCGAAACGCGCGATCACGACGACAATTCTGCAAGCGTACGACGTGTTGGGCGAGGCCAAGCCCAAGATCGAGGGTCTCATCAAACAAGAGAAGAAGAGAAAGCGTAGGGACTACGTGTGCCCTACGTGTAAGGAAGACCAAGGGACGGATGCTGCGTTCCACGCACATCTCAAGATACATCCTCTGGAATGCCTCACCTGTGGAAAATGCTTCTTCAGACGAGCGAACCTGGCGCTGCACATCAAAACACATCTGGGAATAAAGAATTATAAGTGAGTTGGGAATGTACGTCGACTAAGTGTTGTTTCAATGTTTCAAAAGGAATTTTATGAAACAAACACTTTTAAATCGGAATGTGTGAGAATTTCATCAGGCAGACATTCATTTTTTGGATCAGGCAGACAATACTCACACACAAATCCCATAAAACATTAGCAAAACTAAATAAAGCTACAAGAGTATAGCTGGTATTAAAATTTCTACACTTTTTCCTCTGTTATTAATGCGTAACTCAAAAGCCATCTTAGCTTTTGTGAACCCAAAGTCACAGATTGCCCATTTCAAGGCGGAAAAAAATATTATGTTGCCTTACTTCAGCAAGACGTATTAAAGATGCATATGCCATGTTTTTAGATGCGACATCTGCGAGAAGCGGTTTATCACGCGGCAGAAGCTGAGCGAGCACCACAACATCCACACCGGCCGAACGCCCTTCAAGTGCACTATGTGCGACGACACCTTCCGCCGGTACTCCAACATGGTGCAGCACAGGTTACACTTCGATATACACTAATCCCCTTAGTTATAATCAGGTGCAACAAGTGTAGAAACATTGTATGTCATAAGCTGATCACACATTTTGACGACCTCCGTGGCTCAATGCTTAGAGTGTGTGGCAACTCAAGCCGGGGGTCGCGGGTTCGAATCCCGCCGACGGAACAAAAAGTTTTTCAATGTTCCTGGGTCATGGATGTGTATTAAATATGTGTATGATATAATAAAAATCTTAAATATATGTATAGTATAAAAGTATTAAATATATTTCCGTTGTCTGGTACCTGTAACACAAGTCCTTCAGGTACTTAGCACGGTGGCCCCGTGCTAAGTACCTGAAGGACTGACGTGGTGTGAAGCGTCCATAGATATTATATTATTATTTGTCAGCACCGTACGCGGCGTACGCGTCGAACGCACCGCATAGTACACGAAATGCGGCGCGTACGGTGCGAGGTTTCACATAATTTTATACAACGAAATCTAAAATACGGCGCGTTCGGCGCGTGCGTGCTGATAAATGTGCGACCACCTTTATGGTGTTATGTTCTTTTCTAATATGTTAGAAAAGTAGCTTGAGAAACAAGGGTATATTGTATTCAAATATAGGCTATTTTTAGGATAATTGCTATCCATATTATTTTTTCTCACAACCTAGAATTGACTTTCTGTTTGATAATGATACATGTGATTGAAACAAAGCTAAATAAGTGATATGAATGGTCGTGTTTCAGGGACCGCCACCACCTGAAGAAGAAGGCTCGCGTGCGGGACTTCGTGTGCGCGTGCGGGCTGGTGTTCCACTCGGCGGCGAAGCTGCTGTGGCACCGCGAGACGCACGACGACCGGCCCAAGGCGTGCCCGTACTGCTCCGACAAGTTCGTGCACGCCGCCTCCCTCACGCGCCACGTGCGCCGCTCCCACAACGCGCTCTACGTCAGCGAGCGCCTGCGCGGCAAGGTCGACAACGTGCCGTGCCCCGTCTGCAAACAGGTTACATATTATGTTATAGTATGCTATGTAAAACTGGAGTGCGACTTGCGAGTCACGGCCGTCGGAAGGGCGAAGGGCCATTGGACAGGAAAGTTTGAAATTAAAAATACTGTTTTTAGGGTTCCGTACCCAAAGGGTAAAAACGGGACCCTATTACTAAGACTTCGTTGTCTGTCCGTCTGTCTGGTCGTCTGTCTGTCTCCAGGCTGTAACTCAAGAACACACACGTCCACATGTGGCGTTTGTTTGGAGTATAGGCTCCTGTAGTATTCTGTGGCTATGTGGATTATGTCCGGTCTTTTTGTTTTTGTTTGTCCTCTCCTATCTGTGAGCTTGGGTATCCACTCTTATTTTTCCTGTAATAGTTTTATTGCCTTTTTAGTACCTCCTGTTTTCTCAATGAGAGTTTCTAGGGTTTTCAGTCTGTGATGTTGTCTATCTTTTCTGATATTTGTCCTTATTAATTTAAATAGTTCAGCTTTTTCCTTTCTTAGTTGTGTTAGTAATTAATAAATAATATAATATCATTAACTCCAGGTGTACCTCCGGACTAATCTCCGAGCGCACATGCAGACGCACAGCGGCAAGCGGAACTTCCACTGCGTGATATGCAACAAATACTTCACGACCAAGTGGAACCTGAAGTTGCACCGCTGGACGCACATGAGCCGCTCGGCCAAGCCGTACAAGTGCACGCTGTGCAAGGGCGCTTTCATCCGTCAGTCGGAGTACATCTCGCACATGAACGCGCACAAGTCCGTCCGCCCGTACACCTGCAACTACTGCGGCTGCCAGTTCATCCGCAAGACCAACTGCCAGCGCCACGTCCGCGAACACGAGACCGCCAAGAAGTACGCGTGCAAGGTGCCCGAGTGCGGCAAGTCCTTCCACCGCAGCTACTACCTGTCCGAGCACATGAAGGTGCACAGCAACTCGCGCCCATTCTCCTGCAACATCTGCGGCAAGACCTCCAGCAACAAGTCCAACCACAACAAGCACGTCAAGATCCACCACGCCCGGGAGCCCATCGCCACGGAGGCGTAAGCCCGCCCTACCCAGGTACATAGTCTACATACATCCGTATTTGACCGAATGTATTAAGTCTCCTTCGGTTAGCTGTGTAGAGGCTTAAGAATTATGCGATCACTAAAATTACATTTACATGTCCGACCATCTCTAAAGTCGAATTCAAGGCTATCGAATGCAACATCACATAGCAATGTTTAACCTCATGTGACATCACTCGGATTCAATGATAGAAATTATTTGAATACATCATTCAAATAATTTCTATCACGATACGCATCTTTTAAACACTAGATAGACTTTTCAGATTACACTGTAAAATATTATTAAACTCGACATATCTTAAACTGTGTACAAACATTTTATAGTACCACGATGTAACACTAGTTTGTTGTCGCCCCTGTAAATATTATATAGATAGATTTGTTTGTGTACATACATGACCAAATGTGTAATTGTAAATTGGAGCAAAGCATTTTTGTAGAGTGAACAATTGCTACGCAATTAATTAAAGGATCTATTTTGGGTGGTACGTAGGAGAGGTGTGAATGTAAATAGTCGGTTTACGTTTTATTAGAATAATTGACTAGATAGATACTAGATATGTCTACATTGGTCCCGCAGATGCAAGTATTTCATATTCAAATCCTGCTTTGACATTATTTAAACACGAGTATATTATTTCGAGACCAAGTTGTACACATGTGCAATTAAAAACCTAGCAGTTCAATTTTGTTGTGTATTTGACCTAATTGTTATTTTCTTGATTATAACGGGACGATGAAAACACTCAACATGGTAGGTATGTGCGCGGTTCAAGCAATATTTCTGTAACTAACTAATGCAAGTTCTTATAGGTAAGACAATTCACTTGGGCATTAAGTTTTCTATTCATATTATAGTTTTTTTATATCATAACATGTTTACGTTCAGACAATCTGAACTTACTTGTTGCACTCGTGGGAGCCTGATGGTCTATAGTCTATACATACTTCTTTTCTTATGTGCTGGACACAGGATGAGCTTAGTCCATTTCGAATGATACTGTATACAATAAAATATCACTTATAAGCATCGAGCTCTGTTCATCCTTTGAATGCAATTTGCATTAACTTTGTATTAACTACTATTATTAGAATAATATTTTATTTATTTGTAATGTGATAGTTAATTTTCACTTACTTATAATTAGTTCAATTTATTTGTATGTTAATGTAACTGTATTGTTTAAGTCTGAGTGGGTTGCGTTGAAAGCACGGATAGCTTTAACAAAGAAACAAACCTCTAGCACGGAATTACTGTCATTTGTAAATAATTTAGTTTTTATTATTCGTTGGACTCAACCTTTGTTCTATGACTCTTTATATTTTTGACCACTATTGACTATGCAATATGAATTCAAACATAAGTACAATAATTTTTGTCATTGTTATATTTTAATGACAAAAGATAAATGAGATAATGACAAATCTACTAACAAATTTTACGTCCATGCGATAACTAATGCCGGCGACACCTGTGTCAGCCGTTTCATGCCCACATCAATCGGCATGTCCAAAATCCAAATGCAACTAATATAATATATTATTGCTACAATGTTTTCAGGCTAGAGGCGGCACTAGCCCAGACAGTAAAGCTCTGGTTTCCTTTAAAAGCCGTTCCGTTGTGCAGCGGCCGCAATATAGCGGTGAATGACGTCTCTAGAACGTTGTCCATGTAAGCAATATGGCGCTGTTCTCTACCGTGCCATACCGTACATAGATTACGTTCTAGTGACGTCATTCACCGGTGCATAACGGCCGCCACACGACGGCACCGCTCTTGGAGGAAACCAGAGCTTTAAACAAAAAGTTTTGTTCAACGTTTATGTCAATATTCTGATATGATGTGTGTAACATGTCAGATTATAACTGTATGTCACAATCAAATTTTCGTCACTCTTTACCAGATTGATGGATCAGATTGATGAAAATTTGACCGTGTAACCTGTGACTATGGGCTAGTAGTGCCCCTTGCTCCGACCTTCGCATAATATTCCCTATTGCCAAATATCCTCGGAGGATTGTCCTTTTAAATTGTTGTTAGTTTTTAAATTCAGTTTGGATTCTACTGTTTTGTTTATAATTATTATTTTATATTATGATCACTACTGTTGTAAATGTTTAAACGCTTTTGACAGTATAATATTGTTTCACAAATTGTTGGAACACAAGTAACATACTATTTTAACCCTTTTTCGGTTTTTATATTAAACATTTTATTATTAAGTAGGTATATTCGTAAAGATATTTAGAATAATCAATTTTGTTGCCATAGATGCAATTTGTACAATTTCTTTGTTTTATCGTTGATTAACTATCAAAAACGTAAACTTGAACTTGGAGTGGTTTTGTACTGGTCGGATTGATAGAGGCAATGTTTGGGGTCTTTTTGTTTATATTTTTGGTTTTTAATTATTTATCGGATTAATTGTATAATTATTATTGAAAACATGACTGCAGTAACGCTAACGTTATATAATTTTTTTTATAGTGTTTTTTTAACATTTTGACTATCACGCCGAGTTACTCTTACCTACTCTGTGATTTTTTTATATAAAATTTATTTTAACATGGCCCTACAGTACCAACATGGAACATTAATGTCGGACGTCGGTTAACTCGGAATAATGAAATCCTAATTTTTATTTACACGTTAAATATGATGAGCAGATAAAGACAAAGTTTACTATTGGAATTATACAAGTGTGGTAAAATCGACTACAGATATTTTGGGCATACGATACTATTACATTAAAGTTTAGACGCTCAGGCTGAAATAATTGTCACATTCGAAAAATAAAATTTTACCTTATATCGGTAAGTTTTCGTCGAGCAGAAAATAATATAGACTTAACACTAGAGGTCAGTGATACTTACGCACTATAGAGATATTTTTTTCTATTTTCTATCTGACAATTTTTTTGGCCCAAGTGTGTACATAATATTTAAAGTAGATCATATTCCTAAAATATCCGCAGACAATAATTTTACTTCACCTCATATAAAGAGAAGTTGTGTAAATTCCTAGACGCGTGCCGAATTCGGTGTAAGCCTTTGTTCGAAATATGAATAAATAAGGACCGGCACACAAAAACACGATACGACGCGACGTCGTGTTGTGGTACGACACGACGTCGTATCGTGTTTTTGTGTCCCGGCCCTTATGTATAGTGGGGCAGATTTTATAACATGCATATAAAATTGAAAAGTCTTCCATGTAGATTCGTTTGTTTTTAGGGTTCTGTACCCAAAGGGTAAAAACGGGACGGGAATTACTGAGACTTCGATGTCTGTCCGTCTGTCTGTCTCCAATCTGTATCTCAAAAACGGCTATAGTTAGACTTCTGAAATTTTCACAGATTGTGTATTTCTGTTGCCGCTATAACAACAAATACTAAAAACAAAATAAAATTAATAATTAAGTGGGGCTCCCATACAACAAACGTGATTTTTTTTAAACTTTTTTGCTCGATTTCAATAATGGTAACTATTAGACACTTGAAATTTTCACAAAATCCTTGATTGTATGTGTTCTTCAATAATTAATAATAATATTAAAATAAAATAAAAATTTGAGGGGGGCTCCCATACAAAAAACACGTTTTTGCCTATTTTTGCTCTTTATCGGTACGAAACCCTTTGTGCGCGAGTCCGACTCGCACTTGGCCGATTATTTTTTATTTTTTGTGTTTGTCACAAATTAAATTGCTTACACACGACTCACGAGTGTTTTAGAATTTTATTAAATATAATATATTGTAATGTTTTTTTAAAATTTCGATCATCGGTTTTAAGGTTTTTTTTCTCTTACAAAATGACAAAATTTTATATTAAACATAATATTATATTTTATGTCAGTCAGGTTTTGCGCAAACGGGCAACTGACGATCAGTATCGGCCGCTGCTACATATTTTTTAACCGACTTCCAAAAAGGAGGAGGTTATTTATTATTCGTAGCTGCAACACAATTGACCCTAATATTTTGCCGGCATCCGTTTTGCGCCACGCCAGAGGCTTTTTTCCTTTTTTTAAATTTACCATAACTAACAGTCATCCAAAAGTTTGACTAGGTAGCGAAGTCACTGCCACTGTCCAGTGCGTTTGAAGTTGTTCGATCAGACGCAGGCATCGTACGCATAAATCACATTTAGGTTTTCAGCAGATGAATCACACCAGCTGTGTTCATACGGTTTTTGTATATTTATTTTGTATTTTATACGTTAAACAATGATCTCGTACTTTAAACACATCGAGGCCTGCTAGCCGATTTGGGTTAAAGTTAGCCCTGGGCTTGATATCGTGTCATCTCTGTCTTTCCTCGTAGGAGGATTTCATGAAGGAGATATTGTGATATCCTAGAGGTGTAGTAACTTTGATCCTTTTCCGTGCCAGTGGACCTAAACATTTTTGTTTTTGTAAACTCTCGTACGCGGCGACACCCCGCGTCTATGGGGGCTTAGACAACACGTTTTCTTTATCTCTCCTTTAAAGAATCGCCGATCAAAATGTATGAAATCGACAAGAAGTCGAATGTCGAGTACCTATATTATCGTAAGCTTATGTCAATTCCACGCGTTTTATCGGCGATTCTACAAAGAAGAGATAATGATCGTGTTGGCGGAGCCCCCTCGTACCGCGTCGTACATCCCGCCGGGGTGTCGCCGGGTACTTAGTATTAGAGAATTGGTTATTTATTTTATAATAGTGTTGTAAATATTCGGCTAGGTCTAGTGTGGGACGTACACCAGTCAGTTCGGGGTCTATGAACTGAACATTGTAAGTGTCTGCAATAAATTTTACTAAGGATATATTTGACATATTTTTCTTATTTTGACCCCCACTTCCCAAAAAATTAATATAACAATAATAAGTAATAACTCTCACACCGGTGATGGTGACGGTGCCGCGGTGGCCGGCTTGATTGAAACCAGGCCTGTTAAGCAGGAGTAATTTTATAGTGCCCAAGTGTGTGCGCAGTACACAAGAGCACTCTCTATTCCTTTTACTCTCATAACCCAGTGGGACGGACGACCGACACGACTGGCAAGAGATCAGGCGCAGGACCGACTTTACATGCCCATCCGCGATCCGACCAACATCCGATGCATGGATCATCTTACTTGTCAGACAATCAGCCTGTGATCAGCCTGCATTGTCCTAAGTCCTAACCAAACTTAGAAATCACATGTTTCCAACGCGGGAATCGAACCCACGACCTCCGAGTCAAGACTCAAGAGCCACGCTCTAAACCACTGGACCACGGTCCCAAAATATTATAAAATCATCAAAGTAACAATTTACGTACAAGTAACAAGGTAATTATTGTACTTGTAACTTACCCAAACCTAAATTACTGCAACTTGCAAGCTAACACCTTTTTTTTTTTAGGAGGGGAAATGCATTACGCATCCCCCGCTAGTTAGCTATATCCTACATATTATTCATAAAAATAATAATTGATTACAATAATGATATTGCAAAATAAGTAATAATATAATCTATAATTATTATTGACTACTTATTTACATGTTTGTATAACAGGTGTTACAAAATTCTTTTAATTTAGATTATTATCATAATGCTTGGATTAAGGAGATTTATAAATCGAGTACTAAAGATAAATCGATACATTGCCTACTTAATTACTTATGCCCGGTTTTTGACTAGGGTTTACTTAGGGTTTACTGTGTATTTACTAGTGATTAGTTATTTTGGCTAAACCTCAGAAATCGCACCATAATGTATATTATTTATCAATTTATACGCTCGGCTATTGATATTTGTGTGGCGTACATTTGTTATGTTTAAGTAAGTATAAATAAATAATAATATGAAGCGTGGCAATATTAGCGGCGACTATTTTCGTAGCGGTAGGTAGCGTAATATCTACTCTTCTTGCGTCAATGTTTAAACTGCTGAGCATTATCTGATGGAAAATTATTTTCTGGTACGTATACAATATCTCAGAGGTTAAGGCGATAACATTTTTATATTATAATGTGACACGCGCGCACGACATTCGATAGATAAGTCGATGTGGGGTATCAAAATTGTAAACTCGAACTAGTAGTAGTAACTATTCGGTGGCCGTTATTAATAATATTGACTAATCGATAATAAATGTATTTACTAACGCCTCCGTGGTCTAGTCTAGTGGTTAGACTCTAACGCGGTCGTCACACTTTAGTGGCCATGGGCCACACATGATGGTGTGAGTGCCAGCACCGGGCCACAGTGTATGTAAAGGTTCCAAGAGGCTCCAAGAGCGGTTCCTTTTTTAACCGACATCCAAAAAACGAGGAGGTTATATGTTCGGCTGTGGATATTATTTTTTTATTTTTTTTATTTTTTGTATGTTCAACGATTACTCCGCCGTTTGTGAACCGATTTTCGAAATTTTTGTTTTGTTGTATTAGGTTTCACTCCAATTTGGTACCATGTTCACAAAAGTGGTGACCTGATGATGGGATTCATTAGTAATCGAGGGAAGTCCTCGAAATTTATATGGAAACATATGGTGATTTTGGTTTTATGAGTAGCATCCTAAGCATATGCTATCAAAACGCAAGATTTTGCACCGAGGTATACTATGGTTCCGAAGATACTAAGAGAACTCCGGATTCCTTATAGATACAAGTTTGGGAGTTTAGGCGCTGTTTTAAGAACTGAAAGCATATTATGCTACTATACAAATTGCATTCATCATCATCATCATCACCAAGTCAGGGTCACCAATGTCACCAAATTCAACCTTATCTCCAGAGTATAAGGCACACATTTGATATTACTTCTGAGAAATTACAGTTGCTTCGATCATGTAACATTCTGTCTCACTTCGCCGAGATATTCTGTAAAACAACCTAATTTCAACCTTTTGCATTGCGTTTAGCGTTCATAGTACAATAACTGTCGTCTGCCGGGTACCGTACTATATACAGTGCGAGGCGTGCCGCGTGTGCGACAAGTCGAGTGAGAGCCCTATTGAAACTAGTCCGGTGACCAATAAATTATCTGCAGGCTGCAGCTGATATTATATTTTGTAAGTGTGGCTGTAATAAGATACCTACGTAGAATAATATTATACAGGTGTATTATTCTACGTATAGTACGCGATGGCTTACTAGGTAACTAAAAAGAGTGAAATTATTATTTTTAACAAAATTTAAAGCCGACTTCCAAGGTAAAAACAATAATAGCATCCTTATAATATGAACTAAAAAGTATTAAATAATTATTACTATCTAATAGTTATTAATAGATGTCCGAATTTATATAATACTAGCTGACCCGGCAAACGTTGTTTTGCCATATAAATAATTTTTGGTATGAAAAATAGATGTTCGATGACGGTCAAGCCGTTTCGGAGGAGTACGGTAACTAACATTGTGACAGGGAAATTTTATATATAAGAATAACACCACAATGTGGCCGCTTGGGAGTTGAAGCGTTCGAGACCAGTTTCCTGCACGATACTTATAATTTGTAATACCTAGTTTCTATCCTTCGATCGTGGATTCTTGGAAAACTATTGTGTCTCGCTCACCGGTGAGCTTGTAACAAGATACGTAGAATAATATTATACAGGTGTATTATTCTACGTACATACGAGTAGTAGGTACGCGATAGTTTACTACTGATACTGATTGAGGAGCTCAGCAAGCAGCATATTGGTTGCCATGTAGATGGAGTATGTTTCAATAACATAAATTATGCGGACGACATGGTCTTGCTGAGTGCCTCAGTCTGTGGTCTCAAAAAGCTACTTGATGTTTGTGAGCGTTACGCAGCGGAGCATGGGCTGATATACAATAGTAAAAAGAGTCAGAACATGGTCTTTCACAGTGGAACCAGAAAGGTGGATACAGTACCGACTATTTTACTAAATGGTGTTCCTTTGGTTAGAGTAGAGGAGTTTAAATATCTAGGACACATTGTGACGTCCACTTTGAAAGACGACACTGATATCGAAAGGGAGCGAAGGGCGCTGGCGGTTAGGGCAAACATGGTTGTCAAGAGGTTTGCATGATGCTCGTTAGAAGTAAAAATGACGTTGTTTAGAGCTTTTTGTACCATCGAGGAAGTTGATTCCTATGCAATTGATAGACCAACGTTATTTGGTCGAATATGTCAATTCAATGTTAATTGTGATCTGTCGGCTGGGTTTGGCGTAACGCAACCAAACTACTTAGGTCCCCGATTTGCATAGGAATCAACTTCTCTGATGGTACATCCTTCTACACTTGCAGCCTCTGGGCAGCATATACGCAAAGGGCCTACAGCGCCCTTCGCGTCCGATATAATAACGCGTTCAGGATGCTGGTGGGGCTCCCCCGATGGTGCAGCGCTTCGGCGATGTTCGCGTGCGCACGAGTGGACTGTTGACTGCCACAATGCGCAGGCGAACATCGTCGCTGGTGCGGCGCATGCGGGGGAGCTCCAACGGCATGCTGGCCGCGCTCTGTGATCGCCCTGATAACCCGTATATCGGTCACTGCTGTCGCTTGCATGCAAAATACAGGCCAAAATAATTATTATTTTAATATAATTTATGTAATTATGTAAGTATGTTTTTTCTACAAATGTGACTTTTGTTTGTAATTTTTTGATCTTGTACGGATATGAGTCTGGATACTTGAAATAAATGATAATTATTATTATTATTATTTTAGTACTAGGTAACTAAAAACTAAAAAGAGTGAAATTATTATTTTTAACAAAAAATTAAAACCGACTTCCAAGGTAAAAACAAAAATTACATCCTTATAATATGAACTAAAAAGTATTAAATAATTTTTCCTATCAATTGTGCCTTTTTCCGAATTCGGCTAAAACTCAACTATTTCTGTACTCAATCTTCATCATTTTGAAGTCGGTGACAGTTCCAAAAGTTTCAAATATTTTGTCAGAGAACTGAAGATTCATCTGGTACCGACTTCAAAATGATGAAGATTGAGTACAGAAATAGTTGAGTTTTAGCCGAATTTGGAAAAAAGCACTATTAGATAGGAAAAATTATTTAATACTTTTTAGTTCATATTATAAGGATGTAATTTTTGTTTTTACCTTGGAAGTCGGTTTTAATTTTTTGTTAAAAATAATTACATCTACCGAGTAGAGTGGCGCGGGCGAGACAATACTCTCGGCAAATTTCATTGGCCGAGAACACTATCTCGCCACTCTACTGACTACTCGATAGGTGTAATGACTGAGGCCCTATGAGTGAGTGTTGCCATAAAGTTAATATAGCTAGGTATATTAACTTTATGGTTGTTCCACACCATAAAACAGCTGGATTAGCTTATTATTGTGACGTTTGTTAAGTAAACATTAAGTACTTAACGAGAAGCGGCCAAAATTGGCCGGTTACGTTTATAGTTAAATGTGGCGTTAGGCGTAATTTTAACCGTTGTTACCTACTTGTAAGCACTTATAAATACAAGTAACAATGGTTAAAATTACGCCACATTTAACGATAAACGTAACCGGCAAAAAAAAAAACTTCTGTGCCATTGTGTACACTGTACACTGTACAGCTGTGTAGTAGGGTAGACTGGGTACGGATGTGCCAATTTTGGTTTGGAGGCCAATAATTTTGTTAGTTTTACAGCTAGCTGGGAAAATTTTGTCACAAACCATAGTTTATTTATTTAGCTACATAAAAATCATGCCAAACAACGATGTATTAGTCATGGAACCAAATTTTAAAGAAAGAGGGAAATTGTCACAACCGACCACAACCCAAGGTCAGTTGTGACAGTGGTTGGGGTCAGTAGTGACATCTACAAAAAATTGTTGATATAATTTTTATTTTAATAAAATTGTACCATAAAACACCATAAACATTATTCTAAACAAATTCATCTAGCGTATCAAAACATATTTTATTTTGAAACATATTTATAAACAACGACATCCGATTAATTTGATGAATTTCGCCGTTCTCTGTAAATAAGTCCTACATTTGACTTTTTCGTAAGTATTTTCGTATTGACTGATTATATTCTGCGCTGTAAGCGTTTTTAGGACATCTAATAAAAAAGATAGGATAAATGTATGTCACAACCGTATCTATAAGATTTGTCACAACCGTACCCAACACAGAATTTCAATTAATAAACAATCGCCACGAATCGGCTAAACGATTTACGTAACAAATAACCACTCGGAGTTAACTACTAATGATCAACTTATCACAAGAAAATAAGCGACATAGGTTATTTGTATACAAAAAATAGTAAACATAAAAATAAACCAAGCGAGAAAACCTACTTTTGACTGTTAAAAAACAATGTAGGCCCCTGATAACGTTATCGTCAAGTGCTGGCAAAAGCAATGCTAGGAGAAGCATTCAGACTTGCAAGACGCGTCTTTCTCTCTTAGCACCCATCCCCATATTCCGTATAGTTTCGCTGTTATAACGACTGTCACAACCGTACCATGGCACAAACGTACCCAGTCTACCCTACCTATATTTGACCATTCGAGTAATTTACTTTGTCGCGGGCCGCAATTTGACGATCACGGGGTTAGAGCGTGGCTCTCGAATTCGGAAGGCGTGGCCGATCAATTCCCGCGTTGGAAACATGTTATTATATTGTATTTCCAAGTTTGGTTAGGGTAATGCAGGGTCATCACCTGATTGTCTGACACAGTGGCGGGGCAAGACCTAAATTTGATGTGAGCAAGATATATCTTGCGAGGCCCCCTGAAATATATTTTGCGAGGACCCCTGATAGATGACGCGAGAAAACGGATTTTTGGAGAGAAAGAATTTTTTGATACTCAAACTTTTATTTATAAAACTTTTTTTATAAATATTTGAGTATCAAAACTTGTAAATCCTTTAAAAAAACCTCGTGGTCCAAGGGGCGCGAGGCCCCTTAGACCGCGGGCCGTGGGCGGTCGCCCACACCGCCCACGCCTTGCGCCGCCTCGACAAGTAAGATGATGCATTCGTTGGATGGGCATGTAATTATTATTATTTTTAACAAAAAATTAAAACCTTCTTCCAAGGTAAAAACAATATTAACATTAATATGAACTAAAAAGTATTAAATAATTTATGCTATCTAATAGTGCCTTTTTCCGAATTCGGCTAAACCTTGACTATTTCTGTACTCAATCTTCATAATTTTGAAGTCGGTGCCAGTTCCAAAAGTTTCAAATATTCTGTCAGAGAACTGAAGATTCATCTGGTACCTTGACTATTTCTGTACTCAATCTTCATTATTTTGAAGTCGGTACCAGATAGCTGAATCTTCAGTCCTCTGACAGAATATTTGAAACTTTTGGAACTGGCACCGACTTCAAAATTATGAAGATTGAGTACAGAAATAGTCAAGGTTTAGCCGAATTCGGAAAAAGGCACTATTAGATAGCAAAAGTTATTTAATACTTTTTAGTTCATATTAATGTTAATATTGTTTTTACCTTGGAAGTCGGTTTTAATTTTTTGTTAAAAATAATAATAATTTCACTCTTTTTAGTTTAGTTTTTAGTACACTAGTAGGTAAACCTTCGCGTATATTTTACGTATCTTATTACACAGTTCACACTCACAAAATAATATATTATCAGTGAAGTGAACATATTGTGCTAAGTAATTTAACAATTTTAATACTTCGATTCGATTGCGATAACAATAGAAAGGCTATTGTGTCTCGTTTTTCCACGATCCAAGGATCTATCAGATAAAAAATTGTATAAACTTGCATAGGATGTGTGCTAAGTAATTTAACAATTTTAATACTTCAAACCCCAAGCGGTCACCGGCGATTGCGATAACAATAGAAAGGCTATTGTGTCTCGTTTTTCCACGATCCAAGGATCTATCAGATAAAAAATTGTATAAACTTGCATAGGATGTAGCGTAGCTACTCATCTAATATATAAAATTCTCGTGTCACAGTTTTCGTTGCCATACTCCTCGGAAACGGCTTGACCGATTCTCATGAAATTATGTGAGCATATTGTGAGGATATTGGTCTGAGAATCGGCCAACATCTATTTTTCATACCAAAAATTATTTAAATGGCAAAACAACGTTTGCCGGGACAGCTAGTAATATAATATATTATTATCATAATTATTGACAGCTGTTCTTGTAATCAAGAATTCAATTTCAAATCCATTCAAATCGATACTTAGTGCGCCATCTATCGATTAATAAGTATAACTAATTAAAAAGACACTTATTGACTTTGTTTTGTTTAAATGCTCTTTTTAAAATAACTTTATTTTAATTCTATATTTTGTCTATTAAAATTTTATAAAGTAGTTAGTATAGTATTCGATCTGTATATAAAGTAGTAAAGTATATTCGGCGGCGCCGCGATACCGTCGCCTCCGTGGCGCTGACCGCCGTGTATATTTAAACAAAGTGTTGTTATACAGTATAAAATTATTATTATTATTAGTATATCCACACCTATGCCTTGTACTATTATCTATTCTGTGCCATGAGACATTGGTGACCTTAACACGACGTGGTAATGATGAAGACGATGATGATGATGATGATGATGATTATGATGATGAATATGAGTTGCATAGTAGCATATGCTTCCTGTTCTTAAAACAACGCCGAAACTCCCAAACGTGTATCTATAAGGAGTCAGGAGTTCTCTCAGCATCTTCGAAACCATGGTATACCTTGACCCAATATTTGACTTTTTGGTAGCATATTCTTAGTACACTTCACATAAAACCAAAATCACCATATGTTTCTATATAAATTTCGAGGAGTTCCCTCGATTACTCCTGGATCCCATCATCAGGTCACCACTTTGTGAACATGGTACCAAATTGGAGTAAAACCAAATACAACAAAGCAAAAATTTCGAAAATCGGTTCACAAACGGCGGAGTAATCGTTGAACATACAAAAAAAAAAAAAAAAAAAAAAAAAAAAAAAAAAAAAAAAAAAATCCACAGCCGAACATATAACCTCCTCGTTTTTTGGAAGTCGGTTAAAAAGTCGGTCCTGCGCCTGATCTCTCGCCAGTCGTGTCGGTCGTCCGTCCCACTGGGTTATGAGAGTACTTTTACTCTCATAACCCAGTGGGACCCAGTGAATCGATAGTACTCTTGCGTACTTCGCACACACTTGGGCACTATAAAATTACTCCTGCGTAACTGGCCCGGTTCCAATAAAACCGGCCACCGTCACCGAAACTGTTGTGGGAGTTATTATTACCTACGAATACTAACAACATTTTAGGTGTTGTTTTTTCAAGGTGATGTTCAAATTGATTTATTGGTAAATTGATGCGTCTGCTAAGCCGCAGCTTAGCAGACGCATCAATTTACCAATAAATCCCAACCCGATATGTCCAGAAATACGCATAGTTCTGGACATATCGGGTTCTGGCCGCTCTTAAATGGCGCGCGTTCTCCTGGCTCATGAGAACTGCTGCTGCTGCGATCACCTTCATCAGATTGTTAGCGATAATGATGTTTCAAACCTTGTTGTCCCAGAGGGCATCTAGATTCAAAGCAATTTTTTTTTGCCTAAATCAGTTTTCAATCTAAGCGAGGTTACTAGGATGAATGATCGAAGGACAAGTTTTCTATTACTCCTACGAATATAAATCGAAGCACGCACGACTATAGTCCGCGCGGAACTAGTTGGACGCTCTACCGGTATGTGAGTAGGTAAACTAAAATTTCAGTAAGTTTTTAAGTTAAATTCTTTTAATTTCAGTAAGTTTTTAAGTTAAATTCTCCTTTTTTACTTAAGAAATGCCATGTTAAAAGCGTGTAATGCCTTCTATGGATCTCAAGAGAGTCTGGATACGCCATTCCATGCTTGCATTTTGATCGTCAATCATTTCCTGTGGGATATTCTTCTACTCCTCCAGTAGCGCCAACTCGAGCTCCTGAACACATTTTGGAGCTGGAGTTTTAACTCGTACCATTCACCCATTGATGTGCCACACGTACTCAATCGGATCCACATCCGTAGACCGTGCTGACCTCTCCATCTGGGCTACGCCAGTATCATTTAGGTAATAATGCCCGATTTTTTTACTCTATGGACGCGCATAAAATTGAAGTTACTGCCTAAAACCAGAGATAAAACTGGGTTAAAAAGCACAACATGCAGTTCTAGGATGTCTGTGCTATAGCCCTGTACTGTCAAAGTACCATCATTAACAATCATCAGCTCTGTGCGGGCTCCAAATCATATATATGCCACCCCAAACCGTTACGAAGCCTGCATGATATGCCACTGTTTCCGTTAAGTTTGATGGCCTATAGCGTTCCTTACGATTTATCCACATTCTTTATCGCCTGTCAATAAAATTTACACAGAATTTGCTCCCATCACTGTACAGCACACAATTTCACTCACTTCTCAAGTTTTGATGTTCACGCGCAAATCTTAGCCTGGCTCTTTGCTGTCCTGTCTCAAGTTTTGGTGCCCTTGCTGGCACCTTTGAGTTTAATTTAACTTTTTTTGAGTCGTCTTCTTACTGTGCAATTACTTATACGTACATCTCGGACCTGTTCCGATAGGTTTCGTCTCTGCAAAGCAGTTTGAGGTCGATTTCTTAAGGCTAGTACCCTTACAAAACGGTCATCCTGAACCATTGTCACCCGATATCTGTCTTGTTCTTATCTCCGAACGTAAGATCCAGTCTCTCTGTAGCGTTGAAGTTGTGGCCCTTTTGTCCTATGTTCCGCTAATTTTGCCAGTGTGTGTAGTTGCGCGCGGACTTACTTTTAGAAAAAATATTCTTAAGAAAGCTGTATTTACCTAATAGTAGGGGAGGTTGCGCTCAGTTTAAAAAAAGTAATTTCATACCGAGCGAAAATTGTTACAATAATAGTATTCCACTAATACATAACAGCTTTGATCGTCAGCCACTTCATAATAGGTGGAATAAAAATTGAGAGCATCTCAAAGTTGTTGTTGGGAATCGTATTGAATTGACATTAAAAAGATCCCAATTCGCACCTAATAAAGGTTCATATCTAGATTATACACGTTTAGGTTGGATAGGTGTTGTTTTAGTTTTAGGATATAACAACAGATGGCGCTTTTAAAGTAAAATGTATATAATTCTAAATTCTTCTTCACAAATATTGACTATCGAATTAATTACTTAAAATTGCTATGTGAGATGATTTTATGGTTAATTCAGACGAAAATCGCCGTCAGCTGAATGTTTACAGGTAGAAATGTCGTCTACGCGACGCCCTAGGATACATTGAGCGCAAAGTAGGGCTGTATTGGTCATAACTCATAACTTATTTTGCTGGCTGACGGGTTTTCCACCATCGTCTTAGCGACTGACGGCTTTCTTTATTATTTACAAAGTAGAAACATTCACCTGTATAAATTTTGTACAGTATAAAATGACTATATTCAAAATTTTTTTACAGGTTCAGTAACGCGACTGACGTTGAATCCCTCGTCTGCAATACGGCTGACCGTGATTTTTTGGTTAAAAATGACCTCAATAATCATCCATCAAAGTTTCATTCGGTATAAAATCACTTTTCGCATCTATTTTTTTTTACAACTTTGAAATACTCTCAGTTAACATTCCACCACGGGTGCGGCGACTGACGCTGATTATATTGATTGATAAATATTAAGCTACCGCTGGCCAAAAATTTGGCCGGTATGAAATCACTTATTAAACGATAGCACTATCTCCCCTACTATAAATATCTATTTACCTACTATGTTATCAATTCACAAGTTCACAATCATGAGCATTCTCTGGTGTAAGCCTTTGCCTTTGCATCTAGTATAGGTAAGTTTTTTGAGTACAAAGATCACAAAAAGGACTAACCTAACCACTTAAATACCATATATTATTAAATAGTTAAATAGTTAATAAGTAACTTATACGGTGAAGGCAAATTTAACGTATTGTGATTAAACCCGCAAATACTCAGTTGGTCCTAGACGTATTGACCATGTTCTCTTCTCTGGACTGGGCCGACTATGTTAAGAAAATGCCGGAGGTATGTACCATTCGTAAGTACATTTTAAGTGACCTGTGCCAACCACCAGAATCTTCGAAAAGTGATTACTTCGCTCGGAATACTGCACATAAGTCATCCATCCAAGCATCTACTGAAGTTTTCCTCCCCTTCTACCCTTGCGCACGTGGAAGGGTGTGTCATCGGGGACGACCTGTGACCGTCAACGAGAGTTTGTTATTGAGATCGTGGGCGAGGCGGCTGACGTATGCCGAGCGCTGCACGATCGATCCTATCTATTATTACTTGATTATAACTCGCGCGATAGCCCGCGATACCCCCATGACGCTATGCTTTATTGTTTTGCGCGGGAATATTGATAAACAGATGCGCTATTGGCAATAAATCTATTGGATGACTAGGAAAATATACTGATAGGTAGGTATTGAATGGAAAGTAAAAGGAATGTTCTTATGATAATAATTATTAATTTAAATCACACTAATTTAAAATTCCGTTACTAATACATTCGATTTAGGCCATATAGAACTAACAAAATACATATTATAGTTCTTTATTAGGTACACCGTATTATTAATGGCTTAAAAATTCAAATAAAAAAAGGTCAGACAAAAAGTATTGAAATATTATATTATTATCTAAGTAGTTATTTACTGTGATAAGTCGAGTTTTGTCTGTAAAGTGACGATATATTATATAGTTACTGTACGTATATCTACCGAGCACGATCTCATACGAGTGAACAAAGTATCACGCCAGATTTCATCATTTCACGGTTCCAGCGAAGCCTGCTTCAGCTAATTAGAGAGATAAAAAAAATGATTTAAAAAAACGAAAGAATTGCTCAAAAGGTTATCAGACATCGCGCAGATCCGCCAAACACTTGATAAATGTGATCTTTCAAAAACGTTCGGACGTCGGGTCAGTAACCTTCTTGTCGATTAAACATAACAATAGGATAGGCATATCATTATAGATTTATAAATAAATGTAATCTGCGATCGAGCTGCGTTTGAGCGCGGAGTGTGGACACTGGACAGACATGCGATAATATTAAGTTATATAATAGGTAATAGCTCAATTGGCGCTGGGTAAAGAATTTTGCACACCCACTTGCGAAGATCTGGATCAGATCTATAGAAATTGGAAATGAGTTTCAGGAAAATCGTCATGTCAAAGTTATTCTTTGATTTATTTTATTACATAGTTCAATGAATGTCAATTACTACCACGATTCTTTACTATGACATGAGTCCCTCTGTTTCAGATTATTACCTCGATCGTGGGAATCGCAGACACAATAGATTTTCAATTGTTATGCGGCACCCGGGTGTCGCTTGGGAGTTGATGGGTAAAGGTCTACACAGACGGACTGCATTTCAACTGCAATCCAACTGCATATTGCAGTTAGATTGCAGTTTGAATGCAGTTGACACGACTGCAATAGAACTGCAAACCAAACAGTTTACACGACTGCACGCCGACTGCAACTGAACTGCAATCCGATTTTGCTTGCAGTTCTATTGCAGTCGTGTCAACTGCATTCAAACTGCAATCCAACTGCAATTTGCAGTTGAAATCCGTCCGTCCGTCTGTGTAGACTGTAGACCCTTAATTGCTTCAAAATAAAAATATTTCATGCCAGATGATTATTGTGGAGCTGGGTGCGGTTTATTAGCACAACGAACATTTACCAATTTCCCAAAACTACAACGCACATGCACAATAATACAAGATGTTTGTGTAAACACCGTTGTCATTGAAACCATTAAATGAGCCCATCAAAATAAACAACTTTTTCTATGAGAACAATGCTGGGAATTAAAAAAAATCTGTCTTCATACCCATACAAATTGCCGATCCGGGCATCAGTATGGGTATGAAGACGGCATTTTTTTTTGAGTTCCCAGCATTATTCTCATAGAAAAAGTTGTTCATTTTGACGGGCTAATTTGATGGTTTCAAGGATAACGGTGTTCACATAAACACACTGTATAAGTAATTATAAGGTGTCAATGGCAGCAAATGTTTAATTTTTTGTAGATTTTCCCGCACATCTGATAAAAATATTGCGCACTTTATCAGAGCCACGTGATTGACACAAAAAACCAGTATTTATTATGCAATCAACGTAAACATTGCCTCAATGTTTAAATTAAAATTTGTCGGTCTACTATAAACTTTTTAAACATTCTACGAGTATGAAGGAAATAAAATTTTGATTCTTTGACTGGCGTCTATAAAATTACACTTCAAGATATTGATTAATAAACATAGGTAAGAAGAAGCCACCTGACTACATTGTACTCCTGCTGCATGTAAACTTTATTTCACCTCAAGCGAGAAGGCTACGGAAGGCGTAGTGCGTAGTAGCCCGTAGGCTCGTAGCCCGTAGAGCCCGCCCGTAGCGCGTAGCGTTGACTGATGACCATTGCAATTTTCTGTTTTCACACTCAAACGTTTTAAACTATAACCAAACTTTTGAATTCCTTACTGCACTTGAGCTGTTTTTCCACATTCATGTCATTTGGTCAAATTCAATGTTACTTAATTGTGATCTGTCGGCTGGGTTTGACTTTACTTAGGTCCGCCATCTGCCTAGGAATCAACTTCTCTGATAGTACATATTGCCTACATTAAGCTGGATAATCTATCAATAATGTACGCAACTTTTGTAACTGTGTAGTAATATAAATAGCACTCTTAGTCAGAGTGGCATGGGGTGATAAGGTTTGGGCTGAACCTACGTGTCCACCAATTTGTGGCAGTTATCGCCGGCATTAATTATTTTTATCGGTGCCTTGTGACTGACGAGTGATTTGTATAATATATTATATCCTCAGCTATGACTGTTCATTTTCGGTATGTTTGTATATAAGCATTGCTAATTGCTTATTATAATAAACTAGTTACTTTTGTCGATTTTGCGATAAATAAGTCAGTGCAAGACCGATTTTTGAAACTTGATCATCAATGATCATCTTTCTTGTCTAACAATCAGAGGTTCGTTTAGATCTCGATTGTGAAAATCAAACTTTAAAATATTTAAACATTATTAATATATTTTTATAATATGAAATCAAGTTTTCAAATACAATATAAAATATACAGCTATATACAAACTTAAAATAAACTTTCTATACTTATTATAAAACAAAGTCGCTTTTTTTCCCTCGTGTCCCTTTGTTCCCTTTAATCTTTAAAACTACGCAACGGATTTTGATGATTCTTTCAGTGTTAGATAGCCCATTTATCGAGGAAGGTTATAGGCTATATTTTATTACGCTAAGATTAATAGGAGCGAAGAAATAGAGGAAAATGTGGAAAAAACGGGGAAAATTATTTGAAAGGGCTAACTTGAATGCGCTAATCTCAGGAACTACTGGTCCGATTTGAAAAATTCTTTCAGTGTTAGATAGCCCATTTATTGAGGAAGGCTATATATTTTATACCCGTGCGACGCCGGGGCGGGTTGCTAGTTAATTTATAAAAAGAAAAAGTTCCTAAACCTTTAGAGTTCAGATACTCCTGAACACGACCTTCGGCATATAAAACTAAGTGGTAATATTTTAGGGTATGTATAAGTCCCGTGTGTAAAGTTCACTGTAAAGGTAGCAGCACTGAAAGGCCAATTTTTTTAAATCACTTTTGTATGGGGAAACTCGTGACGCTGGTCCACTTGCCCATAGAAATCACAAAAAAATTTGGTGTTTCAGCGCTGCTACTTTCACAGTGAACTCTCTTCAAGGAAAACATAAACACCCAAGAGTATTATCACTTTCTTTTGTTACACTCTGTATAAACCTATCTATGTGTTATCGTATTCTCTAGAATTTTTTTACTTACTTAATTAATAATTAAGTAAATAATAAAACTTTGAAGTATGGAGCATTAATTAAGTATTATCTGTAGTAAATGCGAGCAGCGCGTGCTCGTAATAAGTAGATAAGTATTTTTATTGTACGTACCGGCAGAGGAGCGCGGCGCGAATATTTATTTACCTATCGATCCAATAACTACATAATTTCCACCACACAAGTAATATTCCCGTCAAATAATATTCGAGTTGTGTTTTTTGCATAACTGTTCACTGTTCAGTATTGGAAAAACAAGTTTTTTAGGGTTCCGTACCCAAAGGGTAAAAACAGGACCCTTATTACTAACACTTCGCTATCTGTCCGTCTGTCAGGCTGTATCTCAAGAACCGCTATAGCTAGACTTCTGAAATTTTTACAGATTGTGTTACATATCTATTGCCGCTATGACAAAAAATAGTCAAAACAAAATAAAGTTATTATTTAAGGGAGACTCCCATACAAAACGTGATTTTCGTTTCCTTTTTTGCTCGTAATCAATTATAATGACAACAGCTAGGCACTGGAAACTTTCACAAAATCCTCAATTATATTTGTAATTCAATCATTGTTAATAAAAATAAAATATACTTACGTTTAAAAGGGCTCCCATACAAAAAAACACAATTTTTTGCCTATTTTCGCTCTATAAAGGTACGGAACCCTTCATGCGCGAGTTTGACTCGCACTTGACCGATTTTTTGAAATATAAACATGAAAGCTTGTTTGGGGATAAAATATTTTTATTGCTTTGTATGACAAATCTAAACATTGTTGTTGAATAAAGGTGAACGCAGATTTGGCCGCACCGCACGCACCGCACGCACCGCAGTCGCCGCATTTCGAATTCTTTATAATATAAAGAATGTAGAAGTTGCGAAGACTGCGGCGCGGGTAGGTATGCGAGCTTGCCTATAACTTCATATAAAGAATTGCGAATGCGGCGACTGCGGTGCGTGTTCAATCAGCACCACAAAATTTTGTGCTTTATCAGATCTAGTCTAGATCTCTCAAAGCTCGTAATGTAAGTTGCAATCAAGGAGATTATTTATTTCATTTTTAAACTTATTCATATTTTTACGGTAAAACTACCATTTAAGTTTAATTTTCCTACCTCATAATCAGCGTTTATCTCTCTACCCACATGATTCCATACTCCCTGCTATTGCATCATTTTTTTTTACTTAAGGTGACGCCTTGACAATTGCTTGATAATTTGGCTGCAGCGATATCGATTTTTCTCAACAATGACTAAAGCCACAGAGTACTATAATACTGGCGTACTAAAGCTAAGAAATTAAAGTTCATTCTCAGTATTCATCATGTCCTTATCTTTGAATTACCCATAGCATAACACGATTGGTCAACTTTTATAACACAGAATAATTAATCAAAAAGACCTAAAAAAACAGGGATTCTAATTTTGCCAACAGAGGAGAGTGATTTAAGCTTCCAAAATTTGTACCTAGATTAGTTCAAGCATCCATACTAATATTATAAATGCGAATGTGTGTCTGTCTGTCTGTCTGTCTGTTACCTCTTCACGCTCGAACCGCTAAACCGATTTTTCTGAAATTTGGCATAGAGATTCTTTGAGTCCCGAGAAAGGACATAGGATAGTTATTATCCCGGAAAAATGTACGGTTCCCGCGCGATGAACGAATTTTGGCGCAACGAAGTTGCGGGCATCATCTAGTACACTATAATTTGCCCATAGCTTATATGAAATATATTTATGGTTTTTAAATTACGCGACAAAACACATTTTGTCGCTTACGAGTTACGCCCTTTCCATTTCTTGCTGTTCCATTTCTTGTTTTCTATGAGAGGCCGACGACTTTTTACTTTAACGCGGCGTCACCTTAACGACTGAACACGTGGCGAACGCACGCTATTAAAAAAGTCATTCACTTTTTCAAAGTTAAATAGGACTGGAATCAACGATGTCAATTATACATGGTTATAATTCTATGACTAGAATGGCATTGCAAAGGTACAATCGCGTTGGTAGATAAAATTACTATTACAAACGGACACCCAAGATTTATGTTTAATACTAGGGATATATAGGTACTGACTTATTTTAATCCTTCGATCGCAGATTCTTGGAAATCTATTGTTGCTGCGGTCACCGGTGTCCTTATGGGCCTTGATGAGTTAATACTAGGACGCCCTTTCGGCAAATTTTGTGAGTCGTGACTCGCGACAATTTTCCCTAGAACCTACAGTACATAAAGATTTAATACAAAGACAGTTATTATTTACCGCACTAACATTATTATGAATTTTTATTGAATATTAAATTTATTAAATTATTAAGGTGCAGTGGTTGTTGCAACTACGTAAAATGGGTTTTTTAAATACCGTTTTTTGTAAAGTAAATGTCATTATTTAAGTATAAAAAATATACCCTTTTAAAATTGAGAAAATTTCCTATACGCAAAGGTATATCAGTACACAATTTGAAAAATTCTGCTCGATAGAAAAAAATCTCAAAGATGACTATTATAACGTTGTTTTTCATAATTAAATCATTTTATGGCTAAATTACACACTTTCTAGAAAAAACAAAAATTGTAGTACATTTGTCATAACCTAACCTAAACGATTTGATATATTTGATTTGTGTAATACTAAAAACAAAAGGTTTTTTCTCCTATTTTCTATTATCAAGGCACGCGGCGAGCGCGTAACCGCCACTATACAAGGCGCGCTGATATGAATGTTATTATAATGTCCTTTAGGTCGATATTCGTACTGACAGACATCGACCTGCTAATTTTCAAGACTACTGGGCCTTAAGTATATAAAAAACACTTGACTATAAAATAATATAATGCTTAGAATTCTACGAGATATTTTGTACAATGGAATTTTTTTAACATACTCTCATTTATTTGATTTGAGAGCTACGAGTATTTTTGTTTGTAATGACTGCTATTTACATGATGAGATGAAGATGATGATCTAATACGATGAGAGCTCGGCTTTAAACAAATGCAATAAATAATATAATGTAGCAGTGTATCAATGTTTTTCTATTGATATTGTATTATGTGTTTTTGATAAGCATCGCGCGATTATTGTTCGGCCAAATGTCATTAGGTACATAAACATTTGTTATTTATTGGTATTTATAATTTTATGTCTGTTCTGACCCGCCGACGCGTGTACCACATGTGGACGCTACAATGTAGCTACTATACTTTGCTCTAGGTATACAAACGTCCAGGGAAGTCGGGGTGACGGTATGGGGATGGCGGATGCCGCAATGAGTGCATTGCACCGAGTCCCCGAGAGAGTCGCGATGCGCGTTGTGTTCCTGCGCATCGCGACACAAAGAAGACGACCGGCCTATGCAAGCCCCCCATGTGGGGCCTCTGTTCGGCCTAGGGGGACAAGAAACCCCAACAGCGTGGGCCTGCTTTGGGTGAGCAGGCGAGCGCGGACGGAAGCCACGGAAGACATGTAATAGGCCCTTGCGTCTCCGTCCTGCGCGGAAGTAGGAACACGGTCGGGTTTTAGACTTTTAGTGGGTACAGCTGCGGCCACTTACCATCTCTCCGGCCGTAGCAAGTCCCACATATCCCGGTGGTCCTGCCTCATAGCAGGAGTCGGAAGATAAGTATAAGTCCATTGTTCGTTGTTTGTTTTAATTAGCGATTGTCGCCACTTACACACTTGCCCTGGCTCCCTTGCTACAATTACTGCGGCTCCCGGAAAGAGTTCACCTTTGTATGACTGTCACATCACACATGAAAAGTAAATATATTATTATTTTTAACAAAAAAATTAAAACCGACTTCCAAGGTAAAAACAATAGTAATATGAACTAAAAAGTATTAAATAACTCTTACTCTTTAATAGTGCCTTTTTCTGAATTTGTCTAAATCTTCAAGTAGTTCTGTACATACAGTCTTCATTATTTTGAAGTCGGTACCAGCTAATTATATTGTGACTGGTACCGACTTCAAAGTAATGAAGACTGTAGTATGTACAGAAATAGTTGAGATTTAGACAAATTCTGAAAAAGGCAGTAATAAAGAGTTATTTAATACTTTTTAATTCACATTACTGTTGTTTTTACCTTGGAAGTCGGTTTTAATTTTTCTTAAAAATAATAATTTCACTCTTTTTAGCTATCACAAAATAGGCTTTATGCGTAATATAAATAACCAATACGAATGTTAACTATTTAGTATTCACATTAAGTTACTGTAAGAGAAATTGTGGTAAATACTTGCTAAGCGATGCTGCAATTTCCAAGCTTTTATCTTTAAAGATTCAGGAGTTCTGTTCAGTGCCTTTGGTCCAAGAGACACCTTCGTATGAAATTTCTCTTATTCGTAACATATTATGTTTAACTTACTAGAAACAACATTTTAAGCACTATAGGGTTTTGATAAATTTCAAGGATTTCCATCACATTCTCATAGATCCCATCACATTCACCACAGCTCACCACCTTTGTACTTAATTGTTATACAAAATTAAGATTATATCCTATACAAAAACACAAGAATTGTGAAAATCGAAATCACTATATGTTTCCATACAAATTTCAAGGAGTCCCCTCGATTCCTCAAGGATCCCATCATCAGATCACCACTTTTGTGAACATGGTACCAGTACAACAACAAAAGAATCATGAAAATCTGTCCACAAACGGCGAACTTATGGTTGAACATACAAAAAAATTTATATACAGACGAACATAATTATAACTTCCTCCTTTTTGTAAGTCGGTTAAAAATGAAATACTACTGGAAAGGGTAGAAAGTACCTAATTTGTATTTTCTATGAGTGTAGGCCACTCTTACAGTATTAATAACAGTAGAGGCCACTTTTATTTCCGCCGCCCCATGTTCGTACATGGGTACTTCACAATCTAATATATATAAATCTCCTGTCACGATGTTTGTCCGCGATGGATTCCTAAACTACTTAACCGATTTTAATGTTTATTTTTTTTTAATGTGTGCTTTTTCCAACTTGAGAGAGGATAGCTTAGATCTTTAATTATAGTCGAAATTTTATTTTATTGCAAATTATTTGTCTATAAAGAGCGACCATTGTTTATGCGATGCGGGTCACAGGATAGCGATGGACGTTGCCATGGTGACATGCTTATTTAGTCACTAATTCAATAAAATAATACGGGCGATATCTAATATATATAAATCTCCTGTCACGATGTTTATCCGCGATGGATTCCTAAACTACTTAACCGATTTTAATGTTTTTTATATTTAAATGTGTGCTTTTTTCCAACTTGAGAGATAGGATAGCTTAGATCTTTAATTATAGTCGCAATTTTATTTTATTGCAAATTATTTGTCTTATGAGCGACCATTGTTTTTGCGACGCGGGTCACGGGATAGCGATGGACGTTGCCATGGTGACAAACTTATTTATTCACTAATTCAATAAAATAATACGGGCGATATACTTTATATAATATGGCAAAGAAACGTTTGCCGGGACAGCTAGTAATCTTATATATAAAATTCTCGTGACACAATGTTCGTTGCCGTACTCCTCCGAAACGGCTTGACCGATTCTCATGAAATTTCGTGAACATATTGAGTAGGTCTGAGAATCGGCCAACATCTATTTTTCATACCAAAAATTATTTATATGGCAAAACAACGTTTGCTGGGTCAGCTAGTATAATATAACATATACAGTACTCGTATCTTATCATTGATAACAAATAATTATTACTAAGTATTAATGCCATCATCACTAAACTTTTTGTTGTATACACGTTACAAACAATTATCAATATATTTGATAACAAAAGTATTGACTGGTTTTACCGAAATTAATGAAAAGGGGAAAACCACGATTGGGGATAGGTATCCCATAATCCTATGTGGTTTTCCCATTTTTGTGTAAAATATAATGAAATAGTTTTATGTCGCATAATTGATAAAACTAAATTAATAAACTATCGCAATTAGACATATTATTTTAACAACAGGCGAGTGTGAACTGTAGCGTGCGTTGAAATCTTTTTTTGTGAAAGTCGCAACGAAAAGTCGTTACGTAACTTTCGTCAGATTTGCCCGAATTTTTGAATTCGATCTTAAGTTATGTTGACCTCACCTCAACGTTCTGACTATAATTCTGACAATAATTAATTGCAGTTAAAGTTTAACGCGACTGCCAACTGGGGTATTTATGTTATATTTACGTCAGTACACGATAGTAATATCGTTTGTCTTCCCTCTGTGGCTCATTAACCTTCTAAAGTAAGAGAACCTGTAGACAATATATGGGTTAAACACCGTAACAACAATTTAAAATGCCAGAATTGTAAACTTTTGATGTATTGAAATAAATCAGCGGTAAATTTGGCAACGCGCGGCCCGCGAACGGTTTACTTGCGGCCCGTGAATGATTTGAGAATAAGTTATAATTATCAAAAAGTTAATAAATAGTAAAATAATCGGCCAAGTACGAGTCGGACTCACGCACGACGCGACGGGTTCCGTACCATTATAGAGCAAAATTAGACCAAAAATTGTGTTTTTGTATGGGATACCCTTGTACCCTTAATATTTTATTATTATTATTTAATATTAAAGTAAACATATAACTAAGGATTTTGAGAAAAATTCAAGTACCTACCTATTGGCTATTGCAATTATTGATATAGAGCAAAAAAGCCAAAAAAATCACGTTTGTTGTATGGGAGGCTCCCATATATAATAACTGTATTTTGTTTTTAGTATTTGTTGTTATAGCGGCAACAGATATACATAATCTGTGAAAATTTCAACTTTCTAGCTATTACCGTTCTTTAGTTACAGCCTGGAGACAGACAGACAGACGGACAGACATCGAAGTCTCAGTAATAGGGTACCGTTTTTACCCTTTGGGTACGGAACCCTAATTATGCGTAGGTAGGGCTTTTAGGGTTAAACTACTATACCTGCGGCCCGCCTCTATAGTTTGTTTTACGACATTGTGACCCTTGCCTGCCAAATGGTTGCCGACCGCTGAAATAAATAATAATAAATAAATGTTACGTCAAGAAATGTTAGTATTTTGCATAAAAGATGTGTAGCTCGTAATTTAATTCGTGAAAAAATTTAATACGAAAGAGTTAATAAGCACTATGCACTATGCAGACACGTTTGTCTTATTTTTTTTCTTTGTAACTGTGGTGTTGTTAGAGTCAGATCGACCCTTGGAGTCTGTCCGCCGCTCGGATGTCACCTCGCCCACAAGTGGGTCAATGTTGGCCGAGGACCTTGTTCATAATAATACACATACACTTATCTATTTGGGTTAGGTAACTCACTTGTCTCCAAGCGAATTTAATAATTATAAAGGAAGTATATTTCAAACCTATACAGCATTAAAATACCAACTGAAAATACACCTGTACTTTCAGTTGGATTATAAATTATAATAGTAACATTTTATAATAAAACGTCATAATATAATATTATGGCTTAGCTACACCACACCTTATTAATTTAATATCTAGTAGATCTCACTTACGTAGTTTCGCCAACAATAGCTGCTTCATGAAACAAAGTAAGTATAGAAGTGATTTTATAGTTTTTGTGTGTGCGCAGAGACAAGAGCATTTTCTCTTACCGTTTACACTCGTAATAATTCCCTGGGACGGATAATAAAACAATTCATAAAGGTTCATCCAACGAATAGTAAAAAATAAAGTTAGAAATATATATTTTTTGCTGTTCCAACGCGAGAATCGAACCCCGGATCGCCGTATCGAGAACCAAGCTCTAAACAAGTGGACCATTCAGGAGTTATAAATAATGAAACAGATAATGAAGTTCATACAAATCGCCAGACGTAGGTATGGCAAAAAATTGTGCGTAGTAAAATCTGAATAGCCTTATTGGTTTTTTAAATTAGGTGTAGTTGTAAATTAGCCACGCAATTATATTGTTGTATCAAAGATAAATGACAAAAATTATCGAAAACTGTCAGTATGTTATTACATGTTAGTTACAGTTATACGTATCTTTAATGTACTTACTTGATAAAATCAGGATTATGGATTTTATGTTTTTAACCGACTTCCAAAAAACGAGGAGGTTATATGTTCGGCTGTGGATATATATATTTTTATTTTTGTATGTTTCGTATATTATGTTAGTCTATATCAGCATCTGAGCAAATGTGCCAAATTTCAAGTGTATGGATTATGTATGTATGTTTTTATGTTTGTGTTCGCATATCTCTGGAACTACAAGTCCGATTTAGGTAATTAATTTTTTGTTGTACTAGGTATGGTTCAACTTAGGGAATAGTACAAGTTTAATCAAAATCAGTGCAGTAGTTTTTCGAGATACGGAATTTTAATTCTCAATTACGTATAATTTCGAAGTCAGTTTTATCTTTTTAAAATACTATTTAATAACACGTAGCATATTTGAGTGTTACATAAGTCTGTTGATAAATTGAGGCAGGTCATCGGAATCGCATCCGAGTCATAATATTTTTAACGATGTAGTTTTTAATTAGGTAGGTACAGAATTACGGATTTTAAAACTGCACCAAAAATAATTCAAAAATTTATATTTAGTCTTTAATATCCAGCATGCAATGATCCTGCTAGTACTATAAGATTTACGACATGTTTATACCATATAAGGTTTAAACAAGAATATTTAACTTATTTTTACCAATTTGGAGATAGTCAGTACCCCCGCGGCACGGGGTGCGAGACCGATTATAGGCTACGATGTGATAATTTTACTACAATGAATCGTGTGACATTGAGTGGTGTGGCGATCATCGACCCCGCGCGGCGCGGTTTGGGCGGTTTGGGCGGGTTATCGGCCACGCGCGCGATAACCCCGCCCTATATAACGGCGCGCCGCTCAATGGGACCTCAGTAGCCAATCACCGCCCATCTGATAAACACATCGCGAGAACGACTACGTCTGCTATAATATTTGTAAACTCCTGCGAATCGTTCGATTTACAAACGATCTACTGATTTTTAATTAAACCGACGTTGACACGAGGATGCGTCTCCTGCACGTCCTGTTCGCGGCACTGCTGCTGCTGGTGTTGGTAGGGCAGGCCCAGGGTCGACCGCCGCGGAAGAGGGTGCAGAAGCGGTCTTGGTGCCTCATGAAAGTCTGCAGCTACCCCTCCGTCAAAGATTTGATAGTGAAGCAGTGAGCTTTCGGAGTGGGGGTGAGGGGAGTGAAGAGTTTTTTGGAATGCCGTTCGTCGCCGACGAACTGGACGAGGAGAGAAGAGAAAAGATGAGGAAGAAATCGAAGGAGAAGTTTAACTGTCGGTTCCCGCGCGCCGCGTCGGCCCGACGTCTACTCGACCTACATTAGGTCACCGCCTAGTACCAATGCCTGTACTTAATCGTATATAATATGTGTTTAAATTTTAAAGATAATGTACTAGTACAATCCTAGTTAAAATTAGACTTTAAGAAAAAACGAGTATTGAATAGTTTAGTTGTTATTAAGTATACTTATAGATGTGTTTTAGTTTTAGCTGAGTTAGTTGTTAGTGATATTAAAAATACATAATATTTTGATATTTTAATTAATTAAACATAACATTAAATAAATTATTTTTTATAAAATATTGCATTTTATTCATGTGATCCAATTTAACCCATTCAGAAAATATAAGTAGTAGTTATTAGTGATAAGAAGTTTAAACGAGTGTTACAGTTTCTAGATACATCAACACATTTATTTTATACATTATTATCCGTGTAAAATTTTAAAATTATAATAAAATTATAATAAAATTTTTATAAAAAAGCAACAAATTATCTTTAACTTATTAAGCATAGTCTATACCTATAAATTAAGCAGTGAGACTTTCTGTATTGTGTTATATTTAAAAATAATATATATCAATAAATTAATGTTATGAAGGATTAATAAAATAAAGAGGTAAAAACTAAAAAGATAATATAGTCTACAATACAAATGTGCAATGAAATAAAATATACTGGTAATCTACGAATAATAAAACCTAAGGAAACGTAACTCCCATACTAATACAGTTTTAAATTTGGTTCCATTCGAACTGTCATGTAACGTCAGCCTTTATACCGCTCAAGGTCACAAGTGAACCTAAGGTACACTTTTTTGACAAGTATTTTGTTTGGAGCATGTTTTTTGACGGAGTTACTCTTCCTTGGTTTTTATTATTCGTAGCTGGTAATGCAGGGTTTGGCGAATGGAGCCTGGCACTATAGCTGGCCTCTACGCGGCCGTCTACGAGCTACGCTGCGCTACAAACATGCTACGTTTAACTTTTCTGCATTACCGCCTTATCTCAGCTTCTTTTTAGGGTTCCGTTTCCAGTGGGTAAAATCGGGACCCTATTACTAAGACTTCGTTGTCTGTTCGTCTGTCTGTCTGTCTCCAGGTAGTATCACAAGAACCGTTATAGCTATAAGCTAGACTTTTGAAATTTTCACTGATATAATATGTATTTCTGTTGCCGTTTTAACAACAAATATCTAAAAACAAAATAAAGTTAATATTTAAGGGCCATACAACAAACGTGTTTATTTGGCTTTTTTTGCTTGTAATCAATACCTACTGGCAACAGGCAGTTAAAAATTCACAAAATTCTGAACTTTAATAATTATTTATAGTTAATATTAAAATAAACAAATATTTGAAAGACGATTAAAAGAAAATAATAAGGGAAAGGCGCTAATGTTAGACACTGAACTAATAGATGACACTTACGACAAAAATGCCATAAAAATAAGAATTATTCTAATTATTTCTCAACACTGTAAATTTTATAAGCTTCTTATGCTATCTGTTGATGTGAAAACATATATTAGGGATGCCTTCGGGGAAATTTTTTTAAAATGGGATCAGTTTTCGTAAATGATGTGACCGCGTCAACACGCACCCGGCAATTTCTTAGCAAATAGGTTAAGGAAGGCGAAATTTTGCACGTAAGTTTTGAATACATTTATTAGATTTTTTGTAATTTCTATTGACTTCATTGGATTAATGGTCATGTTTTTTACACTAATTAATGTTTATTTATGATCTTTTATCCATTTTCCCTAACAATATAAAGGGTGTCTATTATTAGTTCTCGAAAATGTAAAAAAACCTAATAGATGACATGGATCTCATCTTTTAGTTTTTCTATACATACTAAAGTTATTTTGTACTTTATTCTACTGCAAATATCATCACTATTCTCTAAAAATATAATTCTATTAACAAACTAAGAACTTAGAACGACTGTACCTAAAAATTGACATAGTGTCTAATATTAGACCTTGCACTGATCTAAAAATTGATGCTTTAGTTTTGTAGCAGTAAAAAGAAGAAAAAGGAGAGCTGAGAACAAAAAGAAGAAAAAAGAAGAGGCAAAAGAAGCATGGAGACTAAAGACTGAAAATAAATTTGCTAGGAAAAAAATATGAAAAATAAAAATAAAAGGAAAGATAGTTTCAGCATGGAAGTAGAATGAATAGAATCTGGAGACAACGTGGATATTATTTCTGATGCATGCAGTTACTATGATGAAGTAAATGAAATCTTTTGAAAAACGGCAAATAAAGACCTAATAATATGAAAAATGTTAAATGTAATATAATGTTCTATGTCAACTATTAGTTCATATTGGTGTCTACTATTAGTGTTGTTCGCTTATTGTGATGTCATCTATTAGTACTTATGACTAAGTTTACAAAAAGACCAATAATATATTTTTTTATTGATTTGTCAGAGAATAATTATAATAGTTTTATTTTGTAAGAGTTACTGAAGACATGGAAGAAGTTATCAATCCTTTATTTTCATAAATTATATATTTTATAACATTCGAATGTTTCATGTTTCCTTAAAGTGTCTGCCATTAAGTCTTCTCCCTTATTTGAGATTTTATATTGCTCTTTAATAGTGCCCTTTGTGCACGAGTCTCACTCGCACTTGGCCGATTTTGTTACATTTCTGCGCCAATATAAAAATTGGCATCAAGATGACGTAGGTACAAAACAAATCATTGTACTTGCATCTAAATAATATGGTTTATAATAAGTTAGAAATTCTCGAGGACGACGCGACGGTCTGCATTTTTGGCAAAAATTTACGGTAGAGACAATAATTTTGCCAAAAAATTGTCTCTCCTATTAAAAAAATTTTTGTACGTTTCTAGCAATCCTTTGTAAGTTTTAAGTTAAGTAATCATATATTTTTTTACATTCGCCTAGAAGTACGGCTTTAAGATTTTCAATACGATTAAATAATTAATAACATTTCTTCAATCTATACTGCAGATATATGCGAGTGATAAAGTTGTATAATTTCTGCTTCTAAAGCTTAGGTCAGCGAAGATAAAATGGATTATTGACTATTGTATATATTATTTAGTTATGTAACTTGATAATAAACCTTTAGATCTATCATCTATAGTACATACATAAAAAGATATATTTGTCTGAATACCCGCGCAGAATTAGCCGTAGAACATGAAATTAAGGAATTTTATTTAACGATTTTTTAGGAAATATGATACGGGAGTTTAAAAAAAAGTAAGGCTGCGTTTCGACAAGTTGCTTTGCGACTTGCGAGAAAATAGGTACTGTATAAACCAAAGAGGCAGATCTTATCGCACCAAAATTGTTAGAAAGTAAAAAATTTCTACTCCACTCTATGATTCTTTTGGTTCTCACTACACTCGACATTCCTCGCATAGCGCAGCTAGAGTGAAAAGGGCCCTAAAGCAAGCCTTTTATTTTCATTTGTGCCTGTTTCTCTGTCTGTTACCACTTCTAAAATCTAGTGTTGTATACAACTTGTAACTTGTGTATGAAAAATGCAATGGTGTAACTTTATAGCGTGGCAGGACTGGCCAAATGCCACGGGCTTCCGACCCAAGAGGGCCCCGAGGCCGCGACCCCAGTTTTTTTTAACGTTGTATCTGAGTGTTTTATTTTTCTTGTAAAGATTTTTTAAGTTCTGCTTAAAATCAATTAAAGCGAGATAAATAAAACCATAATTCAATTTCAAGTTAATAAAAAAACCATTTCAACACCACCTAAAATTAATATAAAAGATGTTTAGAACGCATCCATTTCTATTCTGTCTATATTGAAAATTCTATGGCCAGATCAGGCCAGATGTTTAAACTTTGTAGATGTTAATAGACACTTTTGCGAAAAGAAAGCTCGAAGAAAGATTTTTCTTTATAAATATCTAAAAGTTATATGGGCCCCATCAAAAGAATTTGTGGTTGTGTTATTTCTGTGCATACTACAGTCTTTATTATTTTGAAGTCGGTACCACCTAATTTAATCGTGAGTTCAGTAATGTTAGAATATCTGAAACTTTTGGGACTGTTGGTACCGACTTCAAAGTAATGAAGACTGTAGTATGCACAGAAATAGTTGAGATTTAGATGAATTCTGAAAAGGGCACTATTATAGAGTAAGAGTTATTTAATACTTTTTAGTTCATATTACTATTGTTTTTACCTTGGAAGTCGGTTTTAATTTTTTTGTTAAAAATAATAATTTCACTCTTTTTAGTTATGTACAAAATAAGGCTTTATGCGTAAATAAAAAATACGAATGTTAACTATTCACATTATGTTGCTGTAAGCGAAATTGTGGTAAATGCTTGCAGATAATATCTAAGCGATGCTGCAATTTCCAAACTTTTATCTTTAAAGGTTCAGGAGTTCTGTTCAGTGCCTTTGGACCAAGAGACACCATCGTATGAAATTTCTCTTATTCGTAACATATGTTAACTTACTAGAAACAACATTTTAACCACTATGAGTGTTTTAAATTTCAGGGATTTTCCTCGATTGATCATAGATCCCATCATCAGCTCACCACTTTCGTAATTGTTATACAAATTTAAGATAATATTATCCTATACAACAACACAAGAATTTATTTTGAAAATCGGTCCACAAACAGCGAAATCATCATCAAAAACATCTGCTTCGATGCAAAATATCACGAAAAGTACCAGTAATTGGGTCATAATGTGATGATGCATGGCATAATTAAAGTTGTGATGATGATGATTAATCAAATTGATATATTGGCTTATGCTTTCAGTTGTTTAAACAACGCCGAAATCCCCGAATCTGTATCTATAAGGATTCAAAAGTTCTGTTCGGTACCTTCGGATCCAGGGTATAACCTGGTGCAAAGTCTTACTTTTTGGTAGTATTTACCTTGAATGCTTCAGAAAAAATTAAAATCACTATATATTTCCATACAAATTTCAAGGAGTCCCCTCGATTCCTCATGGATCCCATCATCAGATCACCACTTTTGTGAACATGGTACCAAATTCGGATTCAACCCTGTACAACAACAAAAGAATAATGAAAATCGGTCCACAAACGGCGAAGTTATGGTTGAACATACAAAAAAAATATATACAGACGAACATATAACCTCCTCCTTTTTGGAAGTCGGTTAAAAAATCTTAAATATGTGTATAGTATAAAAGTATTAAATATATTTTCGTTGTCTGGTGCCCGTAACACAAGTCCTTCAGGTACTTAGCACGGGGCCAGACGGACGTGGTGTGAAGCGTCCATAGATTATTTACCATATAATATAATAATATGTATAACATAATCATAACCTACACGCGATTAAATGCAAGTTGACGTTAGCTAAAACTGCAACTTATCGAATCGTATGATCTGCGCTTGACATTGCCGAGCGATTAGCGATCTTATTTCTTTGTAATAAAAGAAATGTGAGAGGTCAGTGTTTTGTTTACATTTGCGAAATGTTTTCTCTGTGATTTCGATAAGGCGATGTGGGTGGGAAACGTGAGAGGAAAATATCACATCGTCATGAAAGGACGGCTCAGTGCGTGCGCACTCGCCCTTCTAATGCACAAATATTATCGCTAGTCGATAGATAAATATTAAAATATAGATTATTATATTATGTATATTGTATTTATTATAATCTATCTTAGCGCTCTACTTTTTCAAGAATTATTCTATCTAAAGTTCCAACACTTCGATAGATTTGCTCAATTTACGCTCGGCATCTAATGATAATAAAAATACTGATCGGTGTTTTTTCTAGATTTTATAATTCTGTCTACTGTTTAATGGGTTTTGCTTAACAAATACCACTAATTATATTAATGAACCTAAGGACCCTGAGCCATGTAAAGCTAATCTAACGGGAAAATGCTTGTTATTCGTTTATTAACTAAATAAATTAAGAAAACAAATTATCAAGTAATGCTCTGTTTCATTCATATTAAAAATCTCTTTTTAACCTAGCTTCAATAGACACGCAATAAACTTAAGTTTTGCTAAGCTCTTCCAAATGGCCTTGCAAGAACCTCATTAACTAATTGCCAATGCGTTTTATAATACAATCAAAAATTTTTTCAAATCTAAAATTGCCTTTTTATGGGCTCGTTCTTTATAAGGCCAAAATGTTCAATATGCGTGTATAATCCTAATAAGTAAAGATGTCTTAAAACCACATTATTTTAATTGTTACGGTACGCATTTATAACAAAAAAAAAAAACTATTTATATTATGTTAATGATGTTTAGATGTTCCTTGTAAAGTTTATGTTCCCTAGCAAGGCCAACTATCAAATCTTTGGTTGGGCCTTATAAGGAACCACCGGCCTTCTTAGGAACATTACCAATATTTTAATATAAATCGAGGCATAAGTAGATTTTCTTTTATTAGTACCATACATATATCCCTATACGATAATGGCCCGCAATAAAATTTGAGATAGATATAGGTTATGTAACTAAAAACTTAAGTTTTTCAGGGTGCGGAAATTACAATTGTAGCCTCGACAACCAAAGTCTACAAACAGTGAGATCTCTGCCACAATAGCGGCGCGATCGCCGCGACTCGCCCCTGCGTTTGTGGCCATAAGTTTGATTGATCTAAGTGTGTAGTAGTAGGAAAATGTCTTTACATAACGATAACTGCGACTTTTTGATAGTTGGCCTTCAAAGGAACATGGCCTTACATGGCTCAGGGTCCTTATATTGATATAGTTATCTGCCCAGAGTCCTATATTATATTGTTATTTAAAACAGCGAATTCCAAAATCAAGAAAGCTTTAAATTTATGATCGCCAGCCTCTCAAAGTATGGGTAGGTAAAGTATAATTTCAATAATAGCGTAAAAATAAAAAAAAAAATTGAAAGCGGCGCATGTGTTTTAAAAAAATAATACGGTTGGAGAGTAGTGTTTTGTGTCGAACTCGAACTCGACTCGAACTCGGTTGTCTGTAAAGTCGGTTTACTGACGATAGTTGAACGTGACAACGTCATAGCCTTAAATGGAACGCCTCAGAGCGAGGTAACGCCGCATATTGCGTCATGTTTTTTCGTGCGCGCAGCCCATATCGAATTATAAGACGTTGTCACGTCAATATTCAATTGTAGAGACCATAATCTTATATCTCTAAACGAGCAATTCTTGTATATAAGTATATAAAATTGGAATCTCGGAATCGGCTCCAACGATTTTCATAAAATTTAGTATATGGGGGTTTCGGGGGCGATAAATCGATGTAGCTATGAATCATTTTTAGAAAATATAATTTTATTCGTGTTTTATCGAATACCGAGCAAAGCTCGGTCAAATAGCTAGTATTATCTAATTACAACAATTTCTGACTTGACTGCGAACCTGTATAAGATATCTAGTAATCTAGATGTGCGGACCGTGATGGTTTCTGTCTCGTACCTAGATACAAAGTTTATTGGAACAATTACAATTTACAGATTATGAGTGCGAGTGCACTCGGCCAGTGCATCTTCAGTGCATAATGACGTCGAAGTTTGTAGTTACAATACTGGCCTCACAAGTCACAAGCGACGAGCCGTGGCACGAGGCGGCAGCTTGCTTGAAAGCCTTCGAAAGCAGTTCAGCCAGAGTCTTAATTCTGGTAATATAATTTGATTAACAAGTATTAAAGATCAGAAATATTGTTGGGTTCTAAGAGTGGTAAAAATAAAGTACACGCTATAACGCATGCCCTTGACGAACAGAAAAAGGCACAGTGTGGACAAAGCTATTGGGAACTGTCGGAAAAGTATGGCAAGGTGATTTTCGTGAATGGCTACTCGACGATGATTAGCTATGCAAATATTAGCCTGGTACAAATGGTTGGATTGTTTTATTTAAATTAATGTATTCGCGTCGGTATGGCGGACTGTAAGTCACACCCGAGAAGTATGGCATTACGCTACCGCCTACTTCTTTTTTTCGATAATCTGAAAATACAAGCATTTTTGTGGAACAAATCGTTCGACACTCGTTATATTTTATCCGACGCGTTCGATTAATGTCCATGTGTTTGGGCCGCCAATTCGAGCGCTATAACCATCATTTTCCTTGTTGCCTTTACGTAAAGCCGGCTGTACACTCTCGCCGAGACACAGCGAGGCGGCCCGAGTGCGAGAGTGTAAATGGGTGCGCTCGCCTCGTCTCGCTTGTCTCGGACCCTCTCGGTCTGTTGTCGATATTTTGCGCCCGAGACAAAGGGTCTCGCGAGGAAAACGAGCGCACTACTGTACACTCTCGCGTCTTTCAGTACTAGTCCCGCCATTGGATAGTGTAGAACAGAAAAATAACAATAATAAACGTCATTATTAGTCATTATCTGTGAGAAATAAAATTAAATATAATTATAAATCTTTGGATTAAAATGATATCTTTCGATGCATGGTGAATGGTAAATGGTCGTTTTCCTCCATCTTGTCTGAGTTCTTTACTGCGATTGAACTAAGCGAGAATGTACATGATTCCACTCGGGCAAGGGGCTCTCGCACGAGACTCTCGCCCGAGAGCTCTCGGCGAGAGTGTACAGCGGGCATCATTATAGACCCCTGAAGAACCGCCATTATAGCTACTGGTACAAATGACCAATAATTTTGTGTCCCCATCTCCCGGTCTAACAGCGCACGAAAGACGTAGCTTTTAATCTTTGGGAACTTATGTAGGGCATGGTAGAGCAAGATGAGATAATCTTTGGGAACTTAAGTAGGGCATGGTAGAGCAAGACGAGGCGTATAAGGCCTAGAGCATATTATCGATGATTACTAAGTTGTTACAGATCAACAAAACTTGGTTGACTACGGAACCCTAACCAGCTGATTTTTCGTATATTGATAGGTTATAAAATTTAAGAGTAACATTGTCCTACAAATAGAAGAATCCATATATTTTTAGGACCATCAAATCAAAATATTAAATCCTTTCTATTTCTGTTAGGCTCTACCAATTTTGAGAATTTTCGCAGGGGAAATTGTTGTTCGTCTTATCAAAACGAAGCTACTCATGAAAAATTAGCTTGATAGTAAAAAAAGACGGGTTGCACTTCGGGAGTGCCGGCAGAAGTGAAAACTTGATTATTAACTTTGTGCATTATTTTTTAACCCATTTTTTTTTATGAAAATCGATTTTTAAAAAAATTTATTTTTTTTCAAAATTTAATTAATCGAAACCCTTACAATAGATTAAATTTTTAACCCATTTTTTAAGAAAATCGTTTTTTTTAATTACTTAATCGAAAGCCTTACAAATCGATTAAAAAATATCGTCAATCGAAAAAAAAAACAATCGATTGTTCGATTAATCTATTTCGATGTTACAACACTACTCTCCAACCGTCTTACGGTTTTTAGATCAGCACGAGAATCTAACGCGAGTTTCACAGTTTTTACCCATCCCACAAAGTGCTCAACGCCGCTAAAGAAGTTTTTACTTCAAAAAAATGTTCTAAGGAACCTGTACTAGAACCTTATAAAAGTCGTGCGGTCTAGCCACTCGACGTGCGTATCATCCGTACCGTCGCAGAAACGACTAGAACAATGACGATGACGCACGCTCTAACTATACTGGAAAATATTTTCCGCGATATTGTTATTAAATCGTGATTGACCTTTTTATTTCTAAGGCGTATTAGATAGGATGTTTTCTGGAAATAACGCAGATCGAATCTGTTATTTGAGGTTTAGATTAGATTTTTATTGCGAAAGATTTTTTTATGTGGTTAAGACGTAAAGTTTAAAGAAAATAATCAGGATGTGGATAAAAAGCTATTATAAGATTGTCCAATATGGAGAGAGATGTTCAATTGAATAAGGGCCTGTTTCACCGCTTCCTGATAAGGCTATCCACCACTTAATTTGACAGATGGAGTATGGAAAATCTGTCAAATAACCCTATCGGGCACTATTATTTATTTAACCATTGAATAAATATTTTTAAATCGATTTAAATGTGCCCTTCTCCGAAATATAATATTATAAAATTACATAAAATATATTCTTGCTAAAATTAAAAAGCTCGTTACGTCCACAATTTATTATTACTATAAGAATAAACAATAAAAATACAAGCGAAAATTACCGAGTATTTTTAGCGTTGAGTTTTAGTAAGTGATCGTATTTCTTCATGTGTCCGATGGCCAGCTCTGCATCCACATCCGTCAAGAAGTAAGTCTCGAAGTTGGGAAGAGGACGAAGTATACTGTACAGGCGCTCAGCGTATTTCCTGCAAGCATACTTTTTAGGGTTGGACCTCATCTGGCAGCACGGAGTCGCCTTTTTCCGTCGCCCTTTCTCTTTTTGGCGCTTAGAACTGCCATTTGCTAGACCGAGACAGAAAGCATAATGCGATAGCACGCGGCGGAGTCCTCGAGGCGATCGGCACCACGGACAAAATGCAATGGTCGGCAGGGAGACTTCGGAACGCTGAAGCGCGCGATACCATGCTAACGCATCCTTTTATCGCCGATCACTTGCTATCTTTTTGTCTGCGGAACGCGACAGCGCGCGTTCGCATGCGGCAGCACACTGCAGCACGTGGTAGCACAGGCGGAACAAATGCGATTCCGTGCTGCCAGATGAGGTCCAACCCTTATTGTATACGGCAGTGATTAAGACATCGGCTGATAGTTCATACAACAGTAAAAGTACCTAAGTACTACCTTTGTAGACTATGTAGGGTTCATAAGTTCAATACCTTAAAAGGTAAAGCGAGATCGACCGGTTGGCAGTCTGTGTGTCTGTTCAGGCTCTTTGTTTTGCTAAACTCGTTAATCGGCTACCTTACTTGTTGGATTTATACTGATTCAATTTAATATTTTAAATGTAAAAAGACAGCAGTACGCTTAAATGCTCGTATCCTAAGTTAGGGTTAATGTATGTCAACAAGAGAAGCGTACTAATTTTCTGGTCCTATATTTTACATATTTATATGTGAAAACATGTTAATGGTTTCCTTGTAATATTTCTAGATATGTACACTACCTTTATTATGTAACTGTTTGCTTTTCAAGTAAAATAAAATTAAATAAATAAACTTTAAAAAGTTCGTCACACGCACCTAGTCTCTAGGTTTTTGTCGTGCAGCAGCACGGCCAACGCCTGTAGGACGTGGCGGCGGGCGGCGGCGGCGGAGGGCGGGCGACTCCGCAGCAGCCGTTGCCCGCCCTCCGCCATGGCGCAGCACACGATCAGCAGCCGCGACGCCGCGCACCGCACCAGCGGGCTCTTGTGCCTGGTATAATATACGAGGAGTTACAAAACAGTGATAATACTTTAGGATGTGTACAGAGTTCGCTGTGAAAGTAGCAGCGCTACTTGTGTACGGGAAAATTCATGACCCCATACAAATCATAGAAAAAAATTTACTCTTTCAGCGCTACTACTTTCACATAACTTATGTGAAAGTAGTAGCGCTGTGACATAACGCTATATAGGGGACTCATATCCATCCTTGAGTATTAATATTACTTAGTTTTGTTATACCCTATAGGTGAAGGTTTATACTTTAAGGTGAGAGCGCTACGCTGTAGGGGAGCGTAGGGAAGTTTTGTGTTGCATAGCTCCGCTGCCTCATACGAATTCATGAGAAAAATACTAGGCTGTGACGTGTAGCGTTGCTCCGTTGCAGTGTAGTTACGCCTAGTGCAATATCACGTTGAAAAGTAGACTTTAGCTGTTTCTTAAGGCACGCTGCAGTCTGCAGATCGTGAGTCAAGGCAGATACAGCCAGTAACCTAACAATCCCCACGACGCAGTTTGCGCGGTTGAGCGGTACAACGTTGTTTACGCGCGCCGCTTACTGCGTACCGCATGGATCGAAAGCTACATTTAGAGATTATATTTCTCATATCCAGGGTGCAATTAAACCTTCTTGCCAATTTTTTTCCAGGGCTTAGGTATCATTATGAGAGTCCATTTAACAAAAAAAAAATTAGGTGTTATTTTTTTTCAATGACGTATTTTATCCCATTTAAAATCGTTGCAGAACGGTCACTTGCGGCGCGGGGGAATAAGAGGGGGTGCGCGGGATGAGGCGCGCGCCCACGGGGCATGTCACGCGCGGCCGACGCATCGTGTCCATTTATTGTAGTGTTTTTAGGATAACTTTCGGAAGATATTTCTCAACATTTTAGTACTGAGTGACTATAAAAGAAAAAATACGTGTATTTTTATTTTTAACAAGGATCAATATATCAAAATTTGGCAGGAAGGTTTAATTGCACCCATATTATATCTTCTGTGATGAAACTGCAGTTTTAAGCGCATCACAGACGGTGAAGATAATATAAAATATATATTATCTTAGAGCATATTTTAGAATATCGCTCACCATACAAATCCTATGAACCATCACACACGACGAAGTTAATTTATATTTTATATTTTGTATCTTAAGATATGGAAATATATATTTCGTACCTTAATATTTTATCTTAAGATACGAAATATATATTTCGCACCTTAATATTTTATCTTAAGCTACGAAATATATATTTCGTAACCTACAGGGTGTTTTTGTGTCGAGCAGCGGGATCATCGGTGATCGGACGCACTAGTAGATGCAGTGTTGCCAGTGCTGTATGTTAGAAAGTTACATACCTACTCTCATTCGAAAAGTAACATTTTGATGGAAAAAGTAACATTTCGGATAATTTTAAATAAAATTGACTTATAATTTATTGCTTTATTATTATTATTGCTTAAAAAGCTCATGAATCGAAATGAATGTTTCTCTTGAATTTCTAAAATACTCCTGAAACTTCTTCGTTGACAGATATTGATAAGGGTCTACACAGACGGACTGCATTTCAACTGCAATCCAACTGTAAATTGCAGTTCAAGTGCAGTTTGAATGCAGTTGACGCGACTGCAATGCGACTACAATAGAACTGCAAACCAAACAGTTCACACGACTGCACGCCGACAGCAACTGAACTGCAATCCGACTGCGTGTTTGGTTTGCAGTTCTATTGCAGTCGCATTGCAGTCGTGTCAATTGCATTCAAACTGCAATTTGCAGTTGGATTGCAGTTGAAATGCAGTCCGTCTGTGTAAACCCTAAAAGTTAAATTCGCCGCAGGTTTGTCTCTTTTTTATGTGAGGCTCTATCCAAATGTTTCTCCTTTTGGAATGTGCTACTGCAATCTGCATTTCACATTCTATATCAGAATCATCGTCTGAGAACTTGTCTAACAAATCAAGAAGTAAGACAGTATCAGTTATTAGTTATCACTCATAGTCAATCACCCTGTATATAGAACTCTAACAAGGAATACGTGTGGCACCAACGCAGACTCGTAAGGAAATGAACATATTTTTAATATTATCGTATCTTAGCCGTGTGTGATAGCTTAAGATACTATAATATTTTATATTTGGGCATCTTAAGATAAAATATTATATTATCTTCACCGTGTGTGATGCGCTTTATCTGACTCACTCGACCCCGGCGACGCAGATGGCGGCGACGCAGCGCGTGTAGTGCAGGCCGCACACGAGATCGTCCAGCGCCAGGTTGGCGGCGCGCCGCACCGCGCGGTTGTAGCTGTTCGTCTTCGCCAGCAGCATGCCCACCGCTTCGTTGAACTCCTTGTTAGCACGATTTACGTCTTTATGATTAAGTCACATAAAATCGTACATTGCACACTGTTAAATGATTGTATATGTTTCATAATTATTGTACAACATTAAGTTAATTACTTGTGAATAGGGATGATGACAAGGTCAAAGATTAGCGAATTCTGTTAATAAAATAAAGAAAGGACGGTAAAAAATAAGCGTTACTAAAATTTCAGCTTGATAGCACTTGTATTTTTTTTGTTAGGCGCCTTCAAAGTTGGATAATCAAGTCGAATTTTTTTTCAATTAAATTTCTTAATATTTGTATACCATTCGATAACTTATGCAATTAAAAGCAACTTTTGGTATGAAACCACTTTCATAAACGCAATATTTAATATACCTATCGAAAAAAGTTCTCTCTCGATCCGTACAAACTACGACAGACTGACGTCAGTCTTTCGTAGCATATTTGTATGGAGCGTTTCGGGCAGGTCTATTTTATGAGATGTTTGAATTGTTCATATCTTGATGAACTTTTAAGCTATGAGAGTCATTCTTTCAGCGATGTTTCTATTTTTAAGGGTCTTTCAATTACCAATAAGAATTATTATTTTTAACAAAAAATTAAAACCGACTTCCAAGGTAAAAACAATAATAACATTAATATGAACTAAAAAGTATTAAATAATTTTTACTATCTAATAGTGCCTTTTTCCGAATTCGGCTAAACGTCAACTATTTCTGTACTCAATCTTCATTATTTTGAAGTCGGTACCAGATAGCTGAATCTTCAGTCCTCTGACAGAATATTTAAAATTTTTGGAACTGGCACCGACTTCAAAATTATGAAGATTAAGTACAGAAATAGTTGAGGTTTAGCCGAATTCGGAAAAAGGCACTATTACATAGTAAAAATTATTTAATACTTTTTAGTTCATATTAATGTTATTATTGTTTTTACCTTGGAAGTCGGTTTTAATTTTTTGTTAAAAATAATAATAATTTCACTCTTTTTAGTTACACTAGTAGATAAATCTTCGCGTATATTTTACGTATCTTATTACAATTTGTTAAGAGTCACAACTCACACTCACAAAATAATATAATATTATCAGTGAAGTGAACATATTGTGCTAAGTAATTTAACAATTTTAATACTTCAAGCCCGAAGCGGTCACCGGCGATTGCGATAACAATAGAAAGGCTATTGTGTCTCGTTTTTCCACGATCGAAGGATCTATCAGATAAAAAAATGTACAAACTTGCATAGGATGTAGCGTAGCATAATATTTAATATTATCATAATTATTGACAGCTGTTCTTGTTATCAAGAATTCAAATCGATAGGTACTTAGTGCACCATCTATCGATTAATAAGTATAACTAATTAAAAAGACACTATGACTTTGTTTTGTTTAAATGCTCTCTTTAAAATAACTTTATTTTAATTCTATTTGTCTATTAAAATTTTATAAAGTAGTAAAGCATTCGATCTGTATATAAAGTAGTTAGTAAAGTATTCGATATTCTGTCTTCTGCCGCCACGCGCCGCGACGACGCCGACCGCCGTGTATTAAAAATTAATTGTTATACAGTACATAATTATTATTATTAGTATATCCATACCTATGCCTTGTACTATTATCTATTCTGTGCCATGAGACATTGGTGGCCTTAACACGACGTGGTAATGATGATAATGATGACGATGATGATGATGATGATTATGATGATGAATATGAATTGCATAGTAGTTTATGCTTTCTGTTCTTAAAACAACGCCGAAACTCCCAAACGTGTAGGTATCTATAAGGAATCAGGAGTTCTCTCAGCATCATCGAAACCATGGTATGCCTTGACCCAATATTTGACTTTTTGGTAGCGTATTCTTAGTACACTTCACATAAAACCAAAATCACCATATGTTTCCATATAAATTTCGAGGAGTTCCCTCGATTACTCATGGATCCCATCATCAGGTCACCACCTTTGTGAAAATGGGACCAAATTGGAGTGAAACCTAATACAACAAAATAAAAATTTCGAAAATCGGTTCACAAACGGCGGAGTAATCGTTGAACATACAAAAAAAAAAAAAAAAAAATAAATGTAGCGAGTAGGCAACCCAGTCCGGGTGAGTGACAGTTACTAGGCAACCGACTGTTACGGATGGAGGCTCGGATCTTGCAATTGTATTGTAACAGTTTCTAATTTGTATTTTGTGGTAATAAGGATTGTACTCCGTAGATTGTACTGTATTACACTGGCGCCAACTAGTGGCTATTTTTTTTATTTCCAAAGAAATAACGAACCCAGTCCCAGTGTTCTGTGAATTGTGTAGCTAGCCGAACTGTGACAAAAAGTAAAATGCCACGAAACACACGCCAACATCCCCGTTACGAGAGTGAAGAGGAAGATACACAGCAAGCAGGCGACGGCGAAGAACCCGGGAACGAGACGATAGTTTTCGCCGACCCGCGGCACCCCCCGCCTACATCCAGCGCGGCTGCTGGAGCTCCTACCACCACCTCGACGGAACAGATGATGACAGCCATGTTAGAAATGATGATGCAATCACAGCGAACACAGGAGGAGACCAACAGAGCCCTCCTGGAAACACTCCGAGCCCAGCTCCCACGGCATGATCCATCCGGCGATTTCGGAACTATCAGCCCTAATACGGCGGCCTCGACTGCCCCTGCCGCAGCCACCGTCCCGCCGGGCAATTTCACGCAGTGCACCGCGCGATTTAACGGCAAGGCACGCGACGCCGAGAAGCTGGAGGCCTTCCTGGATGCCGTGGAAGTATACAAGGAATGCGCGAACGTCAGTGAAGAGCACGCACTACGCGGCCTGAGCATGCTGCTGGAAGACGACGCGGCGCTCTTCTGGCGCGGCGTCAAGGGCAACGTCGCGACATGGACGGACGCCGTCGCGAGGCTTCGAAGCATGTACGGCACCCAGCTGCCGCCGTACAAGATCTTCAGAGAAATTTTCCGCGATGAACAGTGTGAAACGGAGCGTGCCGACGTATTTGTGACGAAACTGCGCGCCCTCCTAGCTAAGTTACCTTATAAAGTTCCGGACACGATGCAAATCGACATGTTCTACGGCTTGTTACATAGGCGTGTTCGAAAAAGACTGTCGAGAGATAATAATTTAACTTCTATGGACAACTTCATAGAGAGATTGCGAGCCGTAGAAGATGCGATTGCGGAAACCAATAGATTATCTAATTCTATTGTAATCCCTTCCCTCTCGCCCGCATCCGCGCCCCCGGTTAAATTCGTAAAACCGGCCGCGCAAGAAAGAGGCCCTACTATACGTTCGGGCCCTACTACGAATTCGGTTCTTACGCCAAACTCGAACCCGTCATCGAAACGTATTCGGGTACGTTGCGCGTATTGTAAATTGTATGGCCATATTATTGACAATTGCCGCAACCTGCAGGGTAAAAGCGAGAACATCGGTAAGTCAGAGTCTAATGATAATTCTAGTACTTTAAGGTGTTATGGATGTGGCCAGCAAGGAGTAGTAAAGTTGAGATGTAAAGTCTATTCAAACACAGACAGACCTGGGTCGAAACCAGCTGATTTCAATGTATTTTCTAGCGATATCGATTTATCAAATACTTCATCAAGTACGGTTCCGAGCAAGATTGGTGTGAGTTCAAACTCACAAAATCTTGGGGCACAGCAGTGCCTCCGCCAAGTCGAGCGCGATATATTTTTGTATAATAATAATAATCGCCCTTGTGATTTGCTTTCGAGTAATGTTTATTGCGATGGTGACGACAAAGCCGCTTTTATAATAAATAATTCCGATTTACAGGAATCCAAGGCTTGTAGTATCTTCACCGATATTGATGCGACGTCACTTCCCACCGTACGTATTAATGTTGCAAACCGCGAAGGAGTGGCTATTATTGATACCGGCGCAACTCATTCTATAGCTAGTACTAAGCTGTACTCCGTGTTAGTTGAACAGGGTGTTCATTTTAAGGAGACAGAGCGCACAATAGGATTGGCAGATGGAACGCATAGTAAAAGAAGAGTACTTACCGCTGATGTAAAAGTCACTATTGGAAATCGCGATGTAATTATTGAGGATTTGCTTGTATTACCAGGAGCCTCAACTAGGTCGTTGTTAGGGCAGAAATTTATAAAAAAAGCTAATATTATCCTCGATATTCCGCACGACGTATGGTATTTTAGGGATAAACCGGAGGAGATCTTTGATTTCGTTAAGTTTTATTTCCTTACTCGTACCAATCCTGAGCCGACCGCAGACAGCAGTAGATACGGTTTGGGAGCGGCTTTAATGCAGGGGGAGAATCGGTTAAAAGATCCGGATATTAGGAAAATATTAAAAGACATAGAATCCAAAGATCCAACCCGTCGTATACCATGGCCAGACAAAGGTCAAACATCTTTTATGCCAAAGAGGAATAGCCCTTATAAAAGAAATAAAATCATAAGAACTACTACATATGAATTGGGTAGTATCAGCAATGGCACCTCCACAGCCAAGTATCACGCGTCACTTCTTACCCCATTTGTTGGTCCCATCCAAGCTCCTCTAAAGGACAAGCGTAAACGTGGGCGGCCACGAAAGGATCCTATCCCAAACGCGGGGACGTCAGGTTCGGGATAGAGGGGGAGGATGTAGCGAGTAGGCAACCCAGTCCGGGTGAGTGACAGTTACTAGGCAACCGACTGTTACGGATGGAGGCTCGGATCTTGCAATTGTATTGTAACAGTTTCTAATTTGTATTTTGTGGTAATAAGGATTGTACTCCGTAGATTGTACTGTATTACATAAATAAAAAAAAAATATATATCCACAGCCGAACATATAACCTCCTCGTTTTTTGGAAGTCGGTTAAAAAAATTAGTCATCAAGCCTATTAATTATAAGCAAAAATTTAAACTGAACTTTATATCGTAGGTGGACTTCGATTGCTTCAGAGAGAACGAGCTTAGTTACTATACTTGGCACTCAAGCTGAAAAAAACTTATAGGACTTAAAATTAGAGTTGTTTGTGGCCAGAGTACGATAATCACTTACGACAAAAAATAATAATATTTTTCTAACCGAAAACGTAATGCCTTTCACGTACCGGTTTCTTAGTGAAATTTGTGTGTTTGAGAAGATTAGCGGTCGCCTCGCACGCTGTTCGCGCCACCTGGGTCCGCGGCGACTCTATCAGACTCACTATCTGTAATTATTATCGTTTAACTGTAATTTCAGATTTTACCAGACTAGAGTTTCCTGAACAAGCACCTCCTATTATAAGCTATTTTTCTATGAAAACAGAGTTAAACTTCTCAAGAGCCGTGTTGGCCTAATATTTACTACTTTCATTTCAGCAAATTCATCGATAATCCATTATGTAATAAAATTCAGGATTATTAATATTGATAGAACTATCAGTTTTCTTTAAGGCCGTCCCCCGAGCATACGACCTTGGCCATATATTTGCCGCGTTGCCGAGATCGCGCCAAAACCCTATTATTTTTACTTATCTTTGTTCAAAATTGTCCTAAAAAAATTTTAAACGGCGAATATGTAGTTTATGATATTGTCGATCCATTGGCGTGAGTTTCAAATAAAAGTAATTTGTAGGTAAATCCTAAGGAGATGCTGAATGTATGTTCGAATTTTAACAAATTAGTATTACTTTGGAAGCTGATATCATGAGTATAATAAACAAAAATAGAAAATTTAAAACGGCGAAAGGAATGTTGATATACTGAAGATATTTTTATTATAACTTTGTAGCTTTCAGATTATGAGTTTATAAGGTTTTAAATACGGTCAATTACGGAATCTCCGGACGGAACGCCCTTAAATAAGTTTTTGTAAGTTTTTTGTAAGCTTTCGTAATTTGTTAGTTTCTAAATGTGAAAACATGTATTTTGGTGTCAAGATTTTATGCAGTCTTCTATACATTAAATATACACTGTATGTTTTCCAAATAAATAAAAATAAAAAAATAAATAAAATAGAACTCATACTTGTCTCAGCAGATCTGCTGTTCGTATTTCAGACATGATTGGCCAAAACGATTCCAACGATTTTGGAAGATACGCTAGTGTTTCTGCTACTTCTTGCCTGGAAACATAAATTTGTTAACGATCAAACGGACTAACGAATGTAAAGTTCGACTAAATATCATTTTTATCGCCAAAGTATGTTAATTTATATTTGAAACTCCGTTTTACCATGTACTTGACTGCAGTCGTCGCATTATATCAGTACATAGAGCATCGCATCCTTTCTCAGCGACCTCACAAACTTTTGGTTCTCCGACAGGGCACCCACTTGGAGACTTGCTCCTCTTATTTATTTCTGGCCTATTTGTATTTAAAATATTAACTACTGAAAAATGTACTAAAAGAATATCCATAATAATATTAAAAATTACAAAGTGTGTCTGTCTGTCTGTAAATTTATTCCTCACGCTTTAGCCACTGAACATATTTTGGTGAAATTTGGTATGGATATACTTTGAGTCCCAGGCAAAGACCTGAAACAATGTTACATGGTAACGACGTGAGTCGTGACAAAAGAATTTAGTCGCAACGGATTTGCGGGCGTCAAGGTTTGTTATAAAAGTATCATAGGATTTTGCTAATAGGCTCAATGTGAATATTGTAGTTATTCATTATAAACATTATAAACTCTTAACTGACGAGGTAAAAGAAGGAGTACAGACACCTACACTCCTTCTTCTACCTCGTCAGGGTTAAACCGCTGAACCAATTTTGATGGACGTTGATAAAGCGATAACCGGTTCTCCCAGTAGAGAAAATATAGTTTTTAGTTTTTACACGCCATCAAGTTTTGGGGAAGCGCAATGAAGTTGTGGGCATCAACTAGTAGGTGAAGTGGAACAAATACTTACTTAGTTTTTGTATTGCTCACTTTAAGATCTTGTATTTTGTCTCTTATATTTATTTCTTCACATCTCATTTCTTGATTCCGTTGTTCGGTTTTCGAAAAAAGTGTTTCAATTTTGTTATATTGATTAGAAAACACATTAAACGTTATTGGTGGTAGCTGCACTTGAACGGAATTATTATTTGCATCTGTAACATTTTATTCAAGCTTTTAAACTTTGCTCAATCTCTTTGAAGATCTATTACTTACTTAATATGACAATGAATTCTAAGTAATACCATGGTTCGTATAAACGATTGGACTTTCTCCTGACGCAGGATTTCTGTACCCGTACTCCGATCTCTCAGATGTCACTTGCTGTTCTTTTATCATGCTAGAATATTTCTGAGACTGAGGCTCGTGATTGTGTATAGAGAACAAAGGATTAACCATAGGACTAGGCGAATTCGTGTATATCGGAGGTAATTTCAAATTATGTCCATCGTTTTCATCTGTACTACCATTATTAAAAAGAGCCTGAATTCTAAACTTGCTACGGGCTGCTCTATGAGGATCTTTAAAAGATTGAATATTATTTGAGTTAAAAATTTGCGATTCATGTAATACACTGTTATTGGTATTAGTCTCTTCTGTGACGGTTGTCAGTACCGAAACATCGCAAATCGCAGAGTCAGGATATATACTTGTTTGTGCTCTTGGCACACTTGCTATAGTTTGGTATAGTCTAGTGACATCATTCTCGACTGATTCTAGTGTGCCACTGTCGATGTCACTCGAATAATCTTGTTTCATTACATCAATTTCGTTTTGCATTAAGGAATCTTCCTCGATGTCTGAATTAACACTCCAAGATTCCTCGTCACTGCTCTCGTCAGGACTATAATTATTGTAATATTCACTCGAGGCATCTTTTGATTCGTAACTTTTTAGAGTTATAAAATTTTCATCGCCATCCATGTTGTCGTTGCTTTTGCTCTCGCAATCTATTTCAGAATCTCTCAGAACCGAGCTGCTGTCATCAAAACTGTTGCTGTAAAGCATTTTGAGTTTTGTTTCATCGCTCTCGCTTACGAGTACTCGCATTTCATTATTACTCACTTGATCATTTTCTTTTATGATCTGTGTATTATTTACGTCTACTCGTATTCTTTTAGTAATTGCATCAAAAGATGTCTGTGTCTCCAAATGTTGTAGTTCGACAGTATTTTGTATTGAGACTTCGTTCCTTAGTCGGAAAAGGGACTTACTGGTCTGCGTAAACGTATTCTCTACAAAAACAGCTTCGCTGTGGTTCCTGCGATTACGTTTCATTTTTTGCTCGTCGTCACTTTCAGCGAAATCTTTACCGCTAAGATTCAATATACTTTCGTCACTATGTAAAGAATATATTTTCTCATTTTCATTATCAACATGATCTATAACATAAGTTTCTTTTCCCGAGGACTGGTTCTTATCAGAGCTGCTATCTGTGAAATCTTGTGAATAAGCGTTAGATGTAGTGACGCTTTTTTGTGAACCTGTGTATTTTATTTGTTCAACTATATCTTCAATCTCATTTTCCTAAAAAAAGCGTGTGGAAATTTTAAAGTCATAACGCCTATTTTTCAACACTTCTACTTAAGGCTGGTATCCGTTAGAAATGATGCTTACCATTTTAAGAAGTTCTGTAATTTAGAACAAAATAATAATTAATTTTATTGTAAAATGTTTTCCTTTGATTTTCCTCTGCGAGGATTTCCTCCACTCTTCCTACTTCCTAAAAATATGATCGTGTGTCAAGTGGTGTCAAGTTTGACTTAGCTTGGCTTGACAGTGATTATCTTTTTTATAATTTATAAAACCAGTTGGAAAGGAAACCATTTTGTAGCATGTAGCCCCTGTAGGTTACATTACGGGCCAACCCACAGGACAAACACACGACATCGCAACGACAAAAAACGATGTGGTTACGTACGAAAGTCAAGGCGCACTGTCGTTGCATCGACGCAACGTTGTGGTTGCGATGTGGTCGGTATCTGGCAAGTGGTCGACAACGACTGCAAAATGTGGTACGTGTGAATGGTCTAGATCATTTACAATACGAAATATACACCCGACCACGTGGTGTGGTTGTCGTGTGGTTGTGGTACGTGTGGGTTGGCCCTACTGCCTACACGACCTCAGGACATGACCACGTGATGATCATGTGCAATTGTGCACTTAATTATTTCATATTCATAATATCATTTTACCAAGTGTCTACACTGTTCCATTCACTAGGCGTAGCGTAGCATCCTTGCAGGTGTCCAAAATTTATTTAGCGCACAGCTAAGAAATAAAATTAGGTACCTACAATGGCAATTAAAAAGCAAAAATGTTTAATTCGAAAATCTTTATTTATTAATTTCATAAATACATTTTATAAAAAAAATACATCACCAAGGGTTATTCTACCGTTCAAGGAAATCAAAATATTATTAACATGTAAACTTTAGGTCGAGTATACTTGCAAAATTTTTCTGCCTTGAACTTAGCCAATGGTTAAACAACACCTTCTCTCTGATAGTAATGGGAAATAATTATATTTTCTATTTATTTCATTGACATGTTAATTTTCATGTCATAATATCATGCTACGAGCTATTGATTTGCTATTTGCTAAAATCGCGGCATTGTGAAGTCTCAGTTCGCATAATTTTTAACCGACTTCCAAAAAGGAGGAGGTTATATGTTCGATGCTAAAGCTATTTTTACCAACTCTACTTTTTGATCGCTGGTGTCATACTCGTAGAGAGGAAAAAACACGTTTCTATGAGGTCATTTTGAATTTCAAAGACGATGCCCATGATTAACAGCTTCTCTCCATGCAAGACCACGTGCAACGAACGAGTCTATAGCTGATAGCATGTGCAATCCATATAGATTAAAATATTATGTCCCACTACATCTTCGTTATCGGTTCGACATCATGGACCATCCTGGAAAGACCCCATTTGAAAATCTAAATAATTTTTATTTTGTGAGTACAATAAAGAAAAAACCTCTTACACTCGACTAACAAGTTTACACTAATATTTGACGAATTTTATAATAAACTATAACTGCTAAAATCAAACAATAACCAGTAACACGTAGATATAATATAATATAATATAACATCAAATTCAGCATAATAATATCATTTACCATTACACATTATTATATTTTTACACACAATGTTATATTTTTACATACCTAAAAATAAATAAGCCTAAAAACGCTGTACTTGAATTAAAATATCCATAAATAATATATAATTATAATATATTACTTGATTAATAACATGATAAAATATAAACTCAACGCGGAGCCTAGCTCACCAGTCACCCAAAGCTTTTATAATACCTATAAGCAACACTTAATAATAATTTAACTAATATTATCTTATTCAAAATAAGATAATATTAGTTAAATTATTATTATTAAAATACATAATATTTACCACTGCAGCCTGACAAATACAACGTTTCGGATCGAAGAACATTTAAACAATACACCTACATCAATATTCAATACAATAGAATATAATAATTTTAGTTTTTCCTAGCCATTATTTGTTTCGAATTGTCATAAAGCCGACATTCGAATACAATATACAACACAATTTTAGCTTAAAGGTGAGATCACACTACGCGACACTACAACGCGCGACTTCACGTTCAGTAGCACTGACGTTTCACAAATGTCAGTTATAGAACTGACATTTGTTCCATAGGGAACTTCACGTTCCATAGGGAACGTGAAGTGTCGCTTTAGTGCGATTTCCCCTTTAGTATTTAAATAACAGGAACTAACATAGACTTATGACACTTAGGCCGTGTTTCCACTGACGCGGAGCGCAGAGGAGCTTAGCGGTGCCCCACAGTGTGATAAAAACCTCGATTTTGTTTTACCGCGTTTTTCTTTCAAAATACTATAAGTAGTTGATAGCTATATAAACATTAGAATAGAACTCCGAGATCGATATTCTTTGTAGTTATTGTTTTAAAGAGTGTCACAGTTGGCGTTTTTCCGGGTCAAAAATTTGCAAAAAAATTAATTAAAAAAAACTAATCAAGTAACATTAATTTTGTTTATACCAATTGAACAAGCACTTAATACTTTACTTTTTCTCCAAATTTGGTTAACCTACTGTGTGCCCGTATTACCAATGGTGCTATTCCAGCGGAATGACAGCGAAGCGGAGCGAAGATTTCGAGCATGGTGATTGGTCAATTCGGCACCGCAGCTAAGCTCCTCTCCGCTCAGCTCCGCGTCAGTGGAAACACGGCCTTAAAATCTCAGGGTTCTGAGTAAGAGACAAGACGATAAAAAAAATTGGCCACTGGAGGTTAAGGCCTGAGGAGTCAACAGTAGAAAGATATGGAAATTGATGAATAAAAGAAGAGTTAAAGATTTTTTTACAAAAACTAGGTTTGAAATTTAAGGTACTAATAATGGAATACAAACACTATACCATACTTTCTCCGAAAGTCCTACGGTCGTTTCGATACTTAGGTCTTACGTTAACTAAAACATCTACATTATAAAAATATTCACATTTCGTCAGCGAAGACTAGCTATCTCCACTATCTGTAAATGCCTGTGATATGTACTGTCAAAACACACATTGTTGGAGTATTAAAGCTCCTCCCCACGTTGGGCCACGATGGATAACCCTGTTTGCGAAGCTATCTATAGCATGCACATTGCACAATCAAAAACAAAATATATTTCCCACGTTCGTAATTGTTTGTATTGTTCCATCATGGGCCAACGTGGCGAGATCGCAGTCACAGTGATCACTATTACATTAGTACACCATATTATAAATTGTAATCTAGCTTTCTTTCGTCTAATACCTAAAAAATAAGGGTCAGTCCAACACGAGGTGAGACGCGACTCAGAGTAGCGATTCAAAACTGAAATTTACTCACTACTGCGCTCATGGGCGTAGCCAGGATTCTATTTTTAACATTAATATCTTACAATAGTACTGAAGATGAGGTAAAAATTAAAAACAAAATATGAGCGAGCGAACTGGGATTGAATGCCACCCCTCTCACCCCGCAACTCGCACGGCTCTCTCCTCTACGCCCATGGCCGCGCTGCGCATTCGGTCGCAGCTTGGAGCTTTCGCAATAAAACAGCGGTTCTCAAATTTTTGATGGCATAACCCTTTGAAAAAGTGACATTTTTGACGGACCGGACCCTTAAAAATATTTTGACTTTGAATGAATTGTTTCCATGCTGGTGTCGGATGTCATTTCTAAAAACAACTTAAGTATCGCTTGCGGAGTCCCTACAAGGCTTTTGCGGAGTCCCAGGGCTCCACGAAGCACACTTTAAAATATATCAATTCTTTATGTTGTCAATAAACTTAAATTATAAATCGCTGTCGAACTGATCCCTAAGATTCGTTTAAATATCAATCTTATGAAATGGGCTGTACCGTTTACGATATGTTTGTACAGTCAAATAAATAAAGGGTATCACCCAAATTGGGCTAATTTTAAAAGTGCCAACACAAATAAACCTATTATTTTGTTAGAATATAATATACGGAATCATTTTTATCACTACACCAAAGCTCTAAATCAAGTCTCCGAGTTTTTATTCAAGGTCAAACTTTTTTTATAACATGTAAAAAGTAAAATAAAACTTATTTTATCAGATCAAGCGAAGCGAGCCCTAGTATAATATCTTATATCCCACAATGTCACAGAATATATATTAGTAGTACCAAGCAATGTTAACATTAATAGCTGTTACGTAGTATACAGTTTACATCCCTCTTTCATAGAAAGAAATAACACATTTTATAGAGTTTTGTCGAGATAATGTCAAGATTTTGACATTATGAGACGAGTAGTTTTTAATTATCTCGAGAGTGAGATATATCGTTGGCGTATGCTAGGCAGGCAGGAGGGACGGCTGACCGACACGACCGGTGAGAGAACACATGGATCGACGTGCGTATATTATAGCACCCTCTTCGACCCGCGACGTAAAAATAGGGTCAACCTTTCTCCTCTTTTCCGGAAATGATAAAAAATACAAAATAATTTCGTCATCCTCTTCATCTGCCAACAGTTTTTGGATAATTTCTTCCCTTAATACTAAATTCCCTGCCATAATATTGCAAAATAATTCACAATTATTGTTTTGTTTACACTCGTAGTTATGGTGGAAAAATGGTCAAAGCTTCTGTCTGCGCACAATATCACAAAATTGTAGATCGCAACATAGTTTGAAATGCTACCTAGTTACGTAGTTAATAATGTTGCATTTTGTTCAAATGTACTTATTTACGCGGCGTACTTGCATGCCGCGGGTCTCTGCGGCACATAAAGGTAATTTCCGATAGGTATATTAACTTTATGCTGCGGCAAGCGACGCTGGCCACGTGGTTATTATAATACTACTTAGTGACTTAGACAAAAATGATAGCTATAATCATGTCAATAAAGTATCATTTTAATTAATTTTTTGTCGGTCGCGGCTACGCGGTCGCGGACATTGGTAAGCTATTTGCTGCTCCGCAGCAAGCGACCGGTCGCTTACGCGTGACGCCGTACGCTTGCCTCGCAGATCCGAATGGTACCTTTAGACTCTTTAGAGTGATGTCACATACCATAACGTTCATTGACCATTGTCTTCCAAACTAAACGCGTATGCAAAATTTCAGCTCAATCGATTAAATATATCTACTTTAAAATTCCACCGCAACATATATACTTACATACATACAGAGCAAGTTAAATAAAAGCTTTTAATAATAAAAATTATCAACTTTGACGTTCAATAGTAAAGGTGCCGGTTGGCAGCGGGCGACATGAAGCGGTAGCACTTAGCAGACGTGTCATTGCGACGCTAACTGCAGTTATAGTGTCTATTGTATTTCTAAGAAAGTGTCGCTAGCTTCGTGTCGCTAGCTGCGCATTTCATAGAAATACATAGAAACCAGTAGTGTCGCGACCCGCGACACGTCGTCTGCTGCCGCTTCATATAGCTTCCAACTAATTGTACCTTAACTCTGAGACTTGATTAAGAATTTTGGTGTAGTACTAAAAATATTCCTTATAGTTAGTATAATCTAATCAAATAATGGGTTTACACGTGTTGGCCGGAACTTTTAAAATTAGTCCAAAGTTATCTTCTCTAGAAAAATATTATTGTGTGGTAAGATATTATTATCCCAACGTAAACAATATCTATTTACAACATAAATTTTATAAAAATACGAATCGAATAATATTATGTTCGGGCCAAAAGGGGTAAAAAGTAAAAATACTAAAAATTTGTAAATATGAGTTCGACAAATATCTACTAAATGAGTTCGCCGTTCTATCTACGTAGTACACACCTAAAGTCTATGATTAATAGAGTAAAATACTATAACATGTAAAAACTTCAATACGGCCGATATATAAAATCTACCTAACAAATCTAAAGGGCACATAGAGATTTTAGAAGGCTTCCTCGACATAATATACAATGGAAAGATATCAGTCACGCACGAATAAATATCGTTATTCTAATATAAACCCTATCACCGTACATTAAGAGTACAATAAATAACACATCAAAACCGACAACGAACATATATTTAGTTATTAATATACATTTAACATACACGAAAATTGAACGCCCAATACATTCTAAAGCCCTTCGACACATTTCGCGCCAGCTACATCTTAAAGGTGGGACCGCACTAGGCGACACTACAGGCAGGCGGCAGCGGAGCTACGCGACATATTAAGACGTCAGTACTATGCAACGTGAAGTGTCGCGTCGCTCCGCTGCAGTGTAGTGTCGCCTAGTGTGGTCCGCGAAAGTAACTTCGCGTAAGTCGGGAGCGGGAAACACATAACCGCGTTGCGGCGCGGCGCCGCAAATTCCAGCGTTATCACGTCACATTTGTTGAAAATGATTCAGTTTGTTTCTGGGATTCCCAGTGTAATTAATATCAATAAAAAGTATTTGTTTTATTTTACCTTATAGTCAAGCCCAGCATTTCCAAACCAATAACGGGTTTCCTTCCTTTTACCATAGAGAAATTATACAGTCGTATATTTAGATCCGAGTAATGTTTGCTTAATAACAAATAAGCTATAAGTTTCTTTCGATGATCCATGCCAAAGACACGTCCATTAACAATAAAAAATTACAAGGAACTTTGTGTTGTTACCCTACCAAAACGCTGTTTTTCGCGCCGCCGCGCCGCTAAAATCAGCGGTGGCGCCACTGCCGATGCCGGCGCGATGCCGCAACGCGGTTATGTGTTTCTGCCCGACTTGTTCGTCTTATTCACTTCAAGAAATTATGTCAAACATTTACGCAAGGTAAAATATGTTTCACTGAATAGTCATTTCTACCTACATATACCCTGGTGTAATTTTCACCTCTGGTTTTACTGAGTTTTAATATTCTTCAGGTAAGGTTAATTTTAATTTACAACGTCTCTGTAACGTAATTCGGATTATAAGAAGTCGAATAATATTTAATTAGTAATAGCCCGATGACTATAGAAATATGGACCCCCTTACTAATAAAAATATTTACGCAGCGTACTATGCAAGGTCTGCTGTTCATGTCAGTCACGTGACTTTTATGCCATACCAAGTGCATATGCCAGACAAAGACAAGCAGAACAAGCAATACAAAGCTGACACTGCACTAGGTGACACTTACGGCCGTTCCCAATATTCAATCTATCTCTGGTTTGACATACGACCGATCGCAGCTAACATTGAATTGACATCTATACTAATATTATAAGGCGGAAGAGTTTGTTTGTTTGTTTGAACGTGCTAATCTCAGGAACTACTGATCCTATTTTAAAAAAATCTTTCACTGTTAGATAGCCCATTTATCGAGAAAGGCTATAGGCTATATTTTATTACGCCACAACTAATAGAAGCGAAGAAATAGAGGAAAATGTGGAAAAAACGGAGATCTTAAGAAACTACTGTAGCAATTTTTATATAATTTGGCACACATGAATATCAATTATCATATCATAAAAGTATATTGTCCCACACAATATTATTTTATGATTTGCGCGTTAGCTATTCAATCGATGCACCTACGGGAAAAACTATAAACTAAAGTCCACGCGGACGAAGTCGCGGGCAACAGCTAGTAAAATATATGTCTCTAATGTCTAATGAGAGCTATTCCTATCTCTAGTAGGGCAAAACCAATGATAGATCAAATATTGGGAAAGGCCGTTAACGTTCCATAGAACTGACGTTTTACAAACGTGAATCTGACATTTTACAAAAGTCAGTTCTATGGAACGCGAATTGTCGCGTCTTGTCGCTTTAGTACGGGCTCGCCTTTATTCTATAATATTTACTCGTAAGGAAGAGATTTTTAATTTTCATTCTAAACTTTATTTTGCTACTATTTGTGGTCTTTAGTGTGTGGTCTATATTATTGTTATTATTTAATTTTCACGCCCATTTCAGGTAAGTATAATTTTGTTATTGGTAGATAAGGCAATATTTATTTAAGTAGAACTATTAAATATTTTGACAACCATTAGATTATTATTTAAACATTTTTATCTATTACAAATGTTGAACTCTCTAGAAGATTATGATGTTTATAAACGATACATCAGGATAGGCAATAAAAATATTATGTGTTATTTAACGTTATTACTTACTAGACGTTCCGCGCGGCTTCGCCCGTGTTAATTAGATATTTCACAGACAAATTCGTCCACAAAAATAGCCTATGATCCTTTACGCGGTCTTTTTCTTATTTGTGCCAAATAACAAAAAATTGCTTCAGTAGTTAGTGAGATAAGCCCTTTCAAATAATTTTCCCCGCTTTTTCCACATTTTCCTCTATTTCTTCGCTCCTATTAGTCTTAAAAGTAGCATGATAAAATATAGCATATCGCCTTCCTCTATAAATGGACTACCTAACACTGATTTTTTTTTTAAATCGGACCAGTTGTTCCTGAGATTAGTACGTTCAAATAAGTCCTTTCAAATAATTTCCCCCCGTTTTTTCCACATTTTCCTCTGTTTCTTCGCTCCTAAAAGTCACAGCGTGATGTTATATAGCCTATAGCCTTCCTCGATAAACGGGCTATCTAACACTGAAATAATTTTTCAAATCGGACCAGTAGTTCTTGAGATTAGCGAGTTCAAACAAACAAACAAACTCTTCAGAATTATAATATTATATATTATAATTAAGTATAGATAATAAATAAAATCTTTTTGTGACATATTCGTTAATTAAGATAGATCCTACTGTAGGATTAAGTAAAGTTATCTCAAATCCGCTAACACACACACTTAAGTAAGTTGATATACTAAATTATTATGCACTCTCCTGTCTATTTTTAGACCACGTAAAGATTGATATTACAAAAGTCTACGGTTTTGGTCTGAGTTTAACCTACTTCATAAGAGATATATATAATATGAGTATTAACTATTGAGATATCTATATATCTTCACAACGTCATAAAATCGCTTAAAAGATGAGTTACAACCAACTTTTAAAATGACAGAAAAAGAAGTCGAGTTTTTGATTCCGTCATTTCCGTGTTACAGGGAAAACGATAGAAAATTTAATATGTGTTTACAGTACGGCCAATAAAATGCGCTTTTTACCTCTTATATTATATTCTGGTGTATTAAATATTATATTATATGAAAAATGGAAATATTTAAGTGTCGTATCGTTTAAAACAACCTTCAAGCAGAATGCACATTTTCGTCGGCCGCACTGTATATACAAAATTGCATTTGGGCAGCTTATTATAAATCAAAACGCTGGTTACCCAGTCTCTCGTCAGTGTACCTAGTATATTATATTACTCTGATTCATAATTTCAGTCAGTCAAAATAATATTTTCAACTTTCTTTTGTCCCTACAGACAATAATTTTGTGTTACAGACCTGCAAGGCTCTTTTAGCGCGAGGCCAAAATCGGATCTAAAGCCACCATCTAATAGAATGTTACTTGAAAGACACTGTGTCACACACCATCACGTCATTACTCGAGTAACATTCGCATGTGTGTGCAACAGTAGTGTATTTTGAGTGACAACTCCACCATGTCAATGTCAACGGCCGAAATATTATTATAATGAACACATAATAATTTTACCACCACTGTGTCACTATCAAAGGAGCCTTGTAGGAGTGTAATATCAGCTGATGTTAAGCCAACAGTACAGTTAGACAATGCTTTAAATGAACGTGGCGAGAAAAGGAGCTAACGCTTCTATCATACAAAAACGTCATTTTTGACATGTGTTTGACAATTCTCTTTTACCACCAGCGCCCCGTCCACATTCATTTAAAGCCTTTGAACACTATTTAAACGGGAGTCGCTTATCTGTGGTCCGCCTAGTCGGTGAGGTAGAGTCGCGCCAGGCGGGACCGCGACCCTCAGCGAGGCGCCAGGTGCTCCGCGTGCAGGCGCACGATCTCGCTCACTATGGGGCCCTCGATCTCTACACCTGGAACGAGGTCATTATCATCGTTATTAATGGAAATGGCTTGAAATCCTACTAATATTATATGGCCGTGTTCACACCAAACCGACTGTGAGCCGCCGAATGTGAGCGAACGTTACGCAGTTTATTGTATTTCCATACATATTCACTTTTTCGTTCACACCTAACCGACAATACGCTATTACGCTAGGCGTAGGCGCGGACATTCGACAACGTATATTTTCACGTTCACACTGGGGCTCCCAGTGAGCTCACATTCGGCGAATCACAGTCGGTTTGGTGTGAACACGGCCCAAAGGCGAAAGTTTGTGAGTATGTATGGATGTTTGTTACTCTTTCACGCAAATCTGAATGGATTTTAATGAAACTTTACAATAATATAGCTTATACATCAGAATAATTACACATAGGCTACAATTTTAACCGACTTTCACAATGAAGAAGGAGGTGTTATGTTCGTTTTTTATGTTCAACGATTATTCCACCGTTTGTGAACCGATTTTCAACATTTTTCTTTTGGTGTATAGGTTATCATCCCATTTTGGTACCATGTCTTTTGTGGTGACTTTGATTTCGTGAGAAGTATTCTAAGCATATTATGCTACCAACAAGTAAGATTTTGCACGGTGGTATACCTGGTATACCGTGCAAGTTCTGAAAGTGCTGAAAGAACTCCTGAGTCTTCTATATCTATACTTATAAAACGAAGTCACTTTTTTCCCTCATGTCCCTTTGTTCCCTTTAATCTTCAAAACTACGCAACGGATTTTGATGATTCTTTCATAGCCCATTTATCGAGGAAGGTTATAGGCTATATTTTATCACGTTAAGATTAATAGAAGCGAAGAAATAGAGGAAAATGTAGAAAAAACGGGGAAAATTATTTGAAAGGGCTAACTTCAACGCGCTAATCTCAGGAACTACTGGTCCGATTTGAAAAATTATTTCAGTCTTAGATGCCCATTTATTGAGGAAGGCTATAGGCTATATTTTATTACGCTAAGACTAATAGGAGAATGTGACAAAAAGGGGGGAAATTATTTGAAAGGGTTTATCTCGCGAACTACTGGAGCAATTTTTATGTTATTTGGCACAGATAAGAAGTAGACCACATGAAGGATCGTGATAGGCTATCGATTTTAATCATTTTTTCAGTGGCTATATATTTAATACCCGTGCGACGCTGGGGCGGGTCCCTAGTTGTAGATATAAGTTTGGCACTTTCGGCATTGTTTTAAGAACGGGAATGCTACTATTACATTCATCATCATCATCACTACTACTAAAAGTTCAGGCAAGGTTTATATTAGGGGGGAAATTATACGAAGTTCACCGGGTCATCTAGTCTTACGAGGGCGGGATGAGAAGTAACTAGCCTCTGCTATTTAAAAAGCTAAAATTAAAAATATATGTATGTCATTTTTAAATTCGTGACTCTGGAAACCTGTGTTCTAAATTTGAATTTGATGGCGTGAAAATTTTATTATTTTTTTATCATTTGAAAAAAAAAATCGTCAACTGTTTTCAAAATGGATAAAATTGAACAAAGAGCGCCGATAAAGTTTCCTCATATGAAGGGGATAAAGGGGAGATATATCTGTGACGAATTAAAAAATATTTTGGGTCAATCTGCTTCTTTTCATGCCACAGTAAAAAACTGGGTGGCTGAGTTTAAACGCGGTCGTTCATGTGTCAAAGATGAAGCCCGCCGCGAACGTCCAAAAAGCGTCACAACTCCCGAAATGGTCGTGAAAGTATATGATACGGTTTTAGTAGACCGACGATTGAAGTTATCTGAAATAGCAGACACTATAGGTATCTTAAAAGAATGGGTAGATCATATCCTAAGTGAGGAACCAAATATGAAAAAGTTATCGGCCCGTTGGCTGCCGCGATTGCTTACGCACGATCAAAAAAGAATTAAAGAAAATCAATGAATTAAAGTATTATTTGTTGCCCCACCCACCTTATACGCCTGCTCTAGCGCCATCAGACTTCCATTTATTCCCTAAACTCAAAACTTTTTTGGGTGGACAGAAATTTGCCAGAAATGATGAAGTCATAGCACTCATAGCCGCTGTAGAGGAGTATTTTGCAGACCTTGAAAGAAATCATTTTATGGAAGGCATTACTGCTTTAGAACAAAGATGGAGTTAGTGGATAGAGGTTCACAGAGACTCTATCGAAAAATGAAATCAAAGCGCACGGAAGTGCGCAAGCCTAGTTCCAGCAGGCCGCGCGCATGCCGTGCACTATTTACACGAACCGTTTCGACGTACTTTTGACCACCCTGTAGCTCAGTGTCTATGGCGAGTGCAAAGATAAAATTATACCTACGTAATTATTTACGAGTACTTAAGCAGTATACCCAATTTCATAGATATAGCTTCAGTAGATCCTGAGATATGTCCTTGTAAAAATAGCTTATTTTGGCACTGACTCACTCATTCACTCACTCATTCACTCACTCACTCACTGACCGGTAATCAAAACCTCTAGGCCACTTCCAATTGTCCTAGCGTTATGAAATTTGGCACATAGGTCGTGTGTTATATGTAGATTAACGAAAAATTAAGAAATTGTAGAAAATGGTCAAGCGTGAGTCTGTTCATCTACGAACTTCAGAGGCCACTTCCAATTGTCCTAACGTTATGAAATTTGGCACACAGGTCGTGTGTTATATGTAGATTAAAAAAAATAAGAAATTTTAGAAATCGGTCAAGCGTGAGTCGGCCTATTTACAGCCCATACAAACTTTAATGTCATAGCGTTATGAAATTTGGCACACAGGTCATGTGTTAAATGTAGATTAACAAAAAATTAAGAAATTTTAGAAATCGGTCAAGCGTGAGTCGGCCGATCTACGAACTTTAGAGGCTACTTCCAAATGTCCTAGCGTTATGAAATTTAGCACACAGGTCGTGTGTTATATTATTATGTATGTGTTACGATAAATTAAGAAATTTAAGAAATCGTCAAGCGTGAGTCAGTTCATCTATGAACTTTAGATAAAAATTCTTATGTACCAGTGATATAATGAGGCATCTATTGAAAGTATTGTTTATATCGGGCGTAGCACAAAAAGAAAACATAGGTAGGATTTCTTGAAAAAAAGTATTGAAATCCCACCAAAAACATACCTGTTAAAATAGGGCCTAGTTCCTATAGGCTAACTGTTGGTCTAAAAAAAGAGTTGAAATCCAATCCAATGCCAAGTTCAGATGCACTTCATCGATAATAATCATCTTCATCAACAGCCTGATCCATAATACTTCTAAATTTGAACTTGGCAGGTTTTTGTGCTATGCGTTACACTTGATTAATTATATAATTAGATAATATTAATAGAATTTAAATAACCTGCCAAGTTCAAATTAGAAGTATTATGGATCAGGCTGTTGATGAAGATGATTATTATCGATGAAGTGCATCTGAACTTGGCATTGGATTGGATTTCAACTCTTTTTTTAGACCAACAGTTAGCCTATAGGAACTAGGCCCTATTTTAACAGGTATGTTTTTGGTGGGATTAATGTTATCACGAAAAGTTAAGTTTTCTACTATTAGGCTAGTTACTTATCATCCCACCCTCGTATATATATAAAATTTTCCGAAATGGCGTTATTTATTTTTAGCAAATTTTATATGCATATTCAGTAGGTCTGAGAATCGGCTACTAACCCAGGAAAATTAAACATTCGACCTCGGAATAATTCGCATAGAGCTGAAAATTGGTAGGGACGTTAAATACACCATTACAAATAAAACATCAAAAGTCCCCGGCGATCCTAATTGTGCAAAAAAATTTATTCAAGGTCAAAGGTATAAAAATGAGGTTTTTCCTGTTTTTTTTTCCAAACTGTACATTTTATCAAAAAAATAGGTAGGGCAAGAGTGTAGATCATAGAATTATGTACAAAAAATATTCAGACACTTTTTTCATACGACTTAATATCCATACTAATGCGAAAGTGTGTCTGTCTGTCTGTCTGTGTGTCTGTCTGTTACTTCTTCACGCTCGAACCGCCGAACCGATTTTGCTGAAATTTGGCATGGGGATTCTTTGAGTCCCGAGAAAGGACATAGGATAGTTTTTATCCCGGAAAAATGTACGGTTCTATCATCTAGTTCCTTATAAATAGCGGGCCTAAAGTTTGGGAAAATCATATCTAATACTTATATTATAAAGCTAAAGAATTTGTGGAGCTACTGCTTAGAATTGAAGAATTCGTTTTTTGTTGGATAGTCTTATTTATCGAGGAAGACTTGAACTATAATATAACATCACGTTGCCACCAATAGGAGTAAAGAAACAGAGGAAAATGGGGAAAAACAGGGAAAATTATTTGATGGAACTTATCTCACAAACGGCAGAAGCAATTTTTATGTTATTTGGCACAAATATAGAATAGGCCACGTGGAGGGACATAGGCTATTTTGTTTTTCAGGAAAATTTACGGTTTGCGTGAAATTTATAATTAACGCAGCCGGGCGGAGCCACGATTAACATCTAGTACTACATACTAGGGTTGTTTGAAAAAATTGAAATGTTCTCGGCCTGATCTACTTCTGAGTGACTTGCAAGCGTACTGTTGCTCTTCGCGACTCTAAAAGTTTAGATTTGGTAACGGTAATAAGTCACACTGAAGTTCCACTCCGCCCTGTTAATTATGTATTTCACGGCAACCGTACATTTACCCAAGAAACAAAATAGCTTATGTCCTTCCTCGTGGTCTACTTTATATCTGTGCCAAATAACATAAAAAATGCTTCAGCCGTTTGTGAGATAAGCTCTTTCAAATAATTTTCCCCGTTTTTCCCCATTTTCCTCTGTTTCTTTGCTCCTATTGGTGGCAACGTGATGTTATACATATAGCTCAAGTCTTCCTCGATAAACAAGACTATCTAACAAAAAACGAATTCTTCAATTCTAAGCAGTAGCTCCACAAATTCTTTAGCTTTATAATATAAGTATTAGATATGATTTTCCCAAACTTTAGGCACACCATTCATAAGGAATATTAAGTTGTATGAAAAAAGTGTCTGAATATTTTTTGTAGAGAATTCTATGACCTACACTCTTGCCCTACCTATTTTTGTGAAAAAATGTACAGTTTGGAAAAAAAACAGGAAAAACCTCATTTTCATACCTCTGACCTTAAATAAAATTTTTTGCACAAGGAGGATCACCGGGGACTTTTGAGGTTTTATTTGTAATGATGTATTTAACGTCTCTACCAATTTTCAGCTCTATGCGAATTATTCCGAGATTACGATTTTTTTGCGTCTAATTAGACCGGGCTATACTGGGTACTTTTTATATTGATAAGTGTATTTGTTGAATAAATAATAGAAAATTATTACAACTCGAGATTGACGGCGACCATCGTTTGTGCGCCAGGATAGCGATGGACGTTAGCATAGTGACATACATATATAGTCACTTCAATAATTTTTTTTTGCTGTTTGCCGGGACAGCTAGTCTAATATATATAAAACTCCTGTCACGATGTTTGTCCGCGATGTAAAAGATTCCAACAGATGTCGATACTTTTCGACTGGTTTGAGTAAGTAACGTCTACTGGGTACTTTATATATTGATAAGTGCATTTGTTGAATAAATAATAGTAAATTATTACAACCTGAGACTGACGGCGACCATTGTTTGTGCGACGGGATAGCGATCGACGTTGCTATGGTAACATACATATTTAGTCACTTCAATAAAATAATATGGCAAATACAATACTTAATATATTATGGCAAAGCAACGTTTGCCGGGACAGCTAGTAATAATATAAAATCATGTGTAGAACTAAAAATTATGTTACTTGTTTAAGCAGGCACATGCTCGTTTGCGTGATGATGCGCGACAGTATATTTTATCGTTGCTACTTACCCGAATGTAGCTCTTCTTTGGTCAGCAGTATCTCCTGATTCGCTTCCGGTGTTATTAAGATTACCCTCTGGTTCCGAGTTTGTAACAGATTGGCGACCACCATCTGAAATGCAGAAAAGTTTTATACAATAACACAGATCACTGATCAACATAGATCAAGCAGAGACTACTAATTGATCTATAATAGCCGAACAGCGCTTTACTGACTTAACATAAAATTTTAACCCTTATGTGAACCTAGCGGAAGCCCTAAATTCGGTCGCCGTTTACGTTGAATTTTTTTACCCTGCCGCTATTTTTGTATCGTTTTATACTTACAAAAGCACGAGATTGAAACGCTCTAGCAATGTCTAAACCCTAAGGGTAAAATTAAGACCGCAACGCGACGCATAGATGCATTTCTAAATTTGTATGGATTTGCAAGACGTCTCACGCAATTGAAATCTGTCAATTCGGTACAGAAATGCATCCACGCATCGCGTTGCGGTCTGAATTGACCCTTATGTGCGCGAGTATATCACTAGTATATAGCGACGACAGTGTGCTCGGCGGACACAGTTTATACTCGCAAATCATATCTCTTACCTTATGTTTATATTTCTCCAAGGCGGCTCTGCCTTTGGACACGAGGAGGCTTTCGTCCGTCTCCAGTTTAAAGGACACGACGAAGGCCTCGGGCACCCACAGGTTGACGAGCGGCGCCAGCATCTTGGGCACCAGGTGCAGGTGGATCACCGGCGGACCGCTCGCTGACTGCATCTTGTGGGTAGGCTGAAAAGTTAACGTCGTTTAATAATAATTCAATTTAAAATAAAAATTCATTCAAAGACGGAAAAGGCTTTTAACGACACTTTTTAGTACCTGCGAAGTAAGGGCAGAGGGCGTTGATAATGCGAATATGTAAAGTGGCGGGAAATTTAAAATTCTACCATTCCTCTATAGCGGAAAATTTGAATTTTTTAGCTGGGTGTACGTAAGTGGTGGTACTCTTAATTTTTTTTATAACTTCGTTCCATCCGGATGTCTCTTGACACCTCTCAAGTTTTTTTATTTTCAAATCACATTCATGCAGATGCTTATATATAAGGATAGTTTAAGTTAAGCCGTCATTCCACCGCGGCACACGCTGTGTACGGCCACGCGGCGCACGTTTTTATTACTTTGACTAAGTTTGGCTACGTCAATTCGTGCGTAACGTGTTCGTGGGTTGCAGTTATAGTCACATATATTTTGTTGCAAAGCGAAGCTTGACGAACGTGCGTAGTCTCTCCGTGCGCTGCGGTGGACTGAAGGCTTTAGGATATTCAAATTCAGTTGTTAGTGTTGGGAGCTGTACTACTTGAAACAGTGACACAGCTCCCAGTCATTGTAACTTGTAAGAAGAAGCTGCTAGTACGGGATGTCACTGCGTATAGTCGATTAATTGGAAAAATGGGACACTCAATAAAATCGTAAGTAATGGGCGCACAGTCACTGCACCCGATGCAAATTCGGCTATATATTTTTTCTCGAGTATGATAGAATAATTTTTCACCTAATATACTATTTACTTTTCTATCGCATATATAAACTAACGTTTTACCTAATCTTGATACGTAGCAAATTAAGTTTAAAGGGCACGCAGTGCTCACTAGGCGTTATCTAATTAGATCAGCGACTTCCAAGAAGAAGCACAAAATATGCAACTAGGTGGATTGATATCCGTATAAATTATAACATTAAGTATTTAGATACGTATAAATTATTGAAACTTGAAAGAAAGTAGAAATCACAAAATATGTGATTCATTGAAATAATACATATTTGTAGGCATAAGGGAAGAGACCTAATGGTAGACCATAAAGTTAATATACCTATAGGTATATTACCTTTATGTGGTAGACACTGAACTAATAGATGACTCTTATGACAAAAATACCATAAAAATTAGAATAACTATAATTATTTCTCGCCACTGTAAATTTTATAAGCTTCTCAAGCTATCTGTTGAATTGAAAAAAATAATTAGAGACGCCTTCGGGAACAAAATTTTAAAATGGGATCAGTTTTCGTAAATAATATGACCGCGTCAACATGCGCTCGGCAATTTCTTAGCAAATAGGTTAAGGAAGGCGAAATTTTGCACGTAAGTTTTGAATACATTTATTTGATTTTTTGTAATTTCTATTGATTTCATTGGATTAATGGTCATCTTGTATACACTATTAAAGATTTTTTGTCCATTATCCCTAACAATATAAGGGGTGTCTACTATTAGCTCTTGAAAATGTAAAAAAATCTAATAGATGACATGGATCTCATCTTTGAGTTTTGCAATACATACGAAAGTTATTTTGTACTTTATTTTACTGCAAAAATCATCACTATTCTCTGAAAATATAATTCTATTAACAATGTAAGAACTTAGAACTACTGCACCTAAAAATGGACGTGTCTTATATTAGACCTTGTACTGATCTAAAAATCGATTGCTTTAGTTTTTTAGCAGTAAAAAAAAAGAAAAAGGAGAGCTGAGAAAAGAAAGAAGAAAAAAGAAGAGGCAAAAGAAGCATGGAGACTAAAGACTGAAAATAAATTTGCTAGGAAAAAAAGACGGGTTGCACTCCGGGAGTGCCGGCAGAAGTGAAAACTTGATTATTAACGTTGTGCATTTTTTACCCATTTTTTATGAAAATCGATTTTTAAAAAATCGATTTTCATAAAATCGATTTTCAAATGATCGATTTTTTAAAAATCAATTTTTTTAATTAATCGGAACCCTTACAATCGATTAAATTTTTAACCCAATTTTTATGAAAATCGATTTTTAAAAAATCGATTTTTTTAATTAATCGAAACCCTTACAATAGATTAAATTTTAACCCATTTTTATGAAAATCGATTTTTGAAATATCGTTTTTTTTTTAATTAATCCAAACCCTTACAATCAATTCGAGTTCGAGTTCGAGTTCGAATTCGAGTTCGACACAAAAATCTACTCTCCAACCGTCTTACGGTTTTTACAAGGTTTTTCGATCAGCACGAGAATCTGACGCGAGTTTCACAGTTTTTACCCATCCCACAAAAGTGCTCAACGCCGCTAAAGAAGTTTTCACTTCAAAAATATGAAAAATAAAAATAAAAGGAAAGATAGTTTCAGCATGGAAGAAGAATGAATAGAATCTGGAGACAACGTGGATAATATTTCTGATGCATGTAGTGACTATGATAAAGTAAATGAAATCTTTTGAAAAATGGCAAATAAAGACCTAACTTAATAGGAAAATATATGTAAAATGTATGTAATGTTCTATGTCAACTATTAGTTCATATTGGTGTCTACTATTAGTGATGTTCGTTTTTTGTGATGTCACCTATTAGTACTTATGACTATGTTTACAAAAAGACCAATAATACATTTTTTAATTGATTTGTCAGAGAATAATTATAATAGTTTTATTTTGTAAGAGTTACTGAAGACATGGAAGAAGCTATCAATCCTTTATTTTCATAAATATATATTTTATAACATTCAAATGTTGCATGTTTCCTTAAAGTGTCTGCCTTTAGGTCTTCTCCCTTATATTAAGTTAACCCTTCAATTAGACACTCACTTGTACGTGTTTTAAATAAAGAAGATTGGTATTGTTCAGGAAAAGTAAAGGTAATATAAGCCAGAAAGCCGACAAATAACTTACAACTCTATCCTTAGGTATATAGAAGTCAGACACGGCTGCGGCGAGGAAGAGCACCGCTCGCGGGCCGAGGTTGGCGAGGCACTCGCAGGCGGCGCGCAGTAGCCAGAAGTAGTCTGACACCGTGGTGAAGGAGACGTGCAGCAGCGCGCCCGCCGCGTGCGCAGCCTGGTACCGCGCCAGGATCGGCGCCAACACGTACACGCTGTCCTGCTTCACTGGAAACGATACAATACTCTATAGTCTATACTCTACACCAGCGGTGGCAACCTTTTGGCAGGCCAGGGCCACAAGGTGGCAAAACAAACCAAAGGCGAGCTACAGGCCTTTTCATATTAACCCTAGAAGCCCAATATACCTACTCATAAATCATAATTTATAGGCCTCAATCAAACACGCTTATTTGTTTGTACGCAGGCAAAGCAAAGTGCGTTTTTAATAGGCGCGATTTTTAAATGCATTGATTTTGATACTTTCTTGCCGGCCACTGCTCTACACCAGCAAGGCCTTTCTCAGTTGGCTCAAGATGAACTAAAAACGGCACTGCTCGCCAGTTCTGCTACGTGAACTCTACTCGTAGTACAAGCAATTATTACGTTCGTGTACAGGGGCATATTCTTCTTAGATAACGTTTTAATCCAGAGGTGATATTTTTAATGCAGAGTTACCAAAACTGTTACTATGTCACGTTAAAGTACATTTAGAAGTTTTTTCCCTAAAGGATTACGAGTACAATAACCATTCATTCTCAAAAAGTTACACTTGGGTACTCCATAACTACTTACAAAATATTAACATTGTGTACAGACGTTATAGTTATATCAGACAGTCCAAGAAGTTATAATATTAGTAAGCAGTAACCTACCTGTAATCGTAGTATTAGGACCCTGTTCCTGCAGATCTAGCATGTCCAGCAGCTTGGAGCCGTTGAAGTGTCTCGTGAAGGGCTCCTGCGACTTCTGTCGGTGCATGAAGATCACCGCGTAGCCGTTCTCTAGGAAGTATTCCGTGGCGGTCGCGCCCCTGTTGCCCGCGCTGAAGTTGTCGATCAGACGCACTGTGTTGTGCTCCAGGGGTACTGTTGTGCCACCGGACTGAAAAAAAACTTGGTTATCGCACTGGACTTATATCAGGCAAGCTGATCTGTAGTGGCCAAGAAAATAAAGAAATGTTAGGTCAGGGCCCTGATTCACAATGTTCGATTCGGAAACTTCACCGCACGACATCCAATAGACGCTCGCGGCTCGCCGCATTTAGCTGTCTATGAAGTGTGAGCAAATTATATTCTGTCAGCTAGAAAATGCCTTCGCCAACTAGCTGAATACCTTTTCTGATAGCGTTTCCCGTCCTTTAAGGTCATAAATCATAATACATAAAAATTGCAAATCATACCGTCACAAGAGCAATTTTGTTGCCATATTTGTTGTGCCTTTCGCAGAATTCCTTAAGTAGAGATCTGTTGTCTTCGAAGTCTGTAGGCGGCAAATGTGTAGCGAAGAACTCCTCCCAGGAACCACTCGTCATTTTGACGTGGACACGTCTAAAACAAACAAGTATAGTATGAAAATTAAGACGAACCCCAACCTTATATCGTGAGATTAATGGGGTGCGAGAATGCGCTCGTCTCTTGAAGGTCGTCGTGAAGTGTAGGGGATTAAAAACTCTATTCTGTTTAAATCCGAATCAACGAATACACTCAGAATTCAGATATGAATCTATCGGTACAATAAAAAAAAGTGTGTCAGCTCCGACGCACGACTGGAGTTTACTCTACTATATTATATACTCTAGTAAAAGTGCCATTTTCCTCGAAACCTGATCGCATGCACCGAAAATTATGATTTTGGTCTCATTCGATTTGGAATACCATCAGGATATTCTATCAAAATTCCAAGACGGGCTGAACAAAAATGCAAAAGTTATAAACAATTAAGTAAACATGAAAATAAGGGTTTGGTTTTTTTTTAATGTTTCAAAAACTATTTGAGATAATCAAAATTTGAAAATAGATCCTTAAAGAGCAGGAAATTTCCTAAAAAAATCCTAGATCCTGGAACCTTGCCAATTATCCTTATAGCTTTAATTGAGCGGCGAAAGTAACGGTAAAAACGCGTAGTTCGAGTTTCGCGTGAATTGCCGCAATCTGCCACGCGAACTAAAAAAATATTTTAACTGATTAAATATTAATATAAAGAAATAAAAAAAAAATGGGTACTTACTAAGTAGACATATCAATAAACAATAATCCGTTAGTTAAAAAATAAATTATCACAATTTGTTTAATTATTATGCTTTTCTTAATTTGTTAATAGTCACCATTTTAATGTTAACATAAAAACGCTGATTATTTCTAAACAAGAAATCTAGAAATTTTTATTATTCTTTTGAGCTAATATTAAAAGGGCTTAGAAGAGATATCCGGTGGAAAAATTCAATAATTTTGATTTTTCACTTTTTTATTAACATTCCAAAATTATTCATGTAAATAAAGCAATTACTGTACTTTTATATCCAATTATTGTTATTATTTTGTTTTGTTGTTGTTAGAAGCCAGATAACAATATATATTTTTATACTTATAACTAATAAAATTTGAATAATCATTTTTATTGATGAAAAAACCCTAATTGCTTTATTTACATGAAAATTTCATGAATGCCTTTGATTGTTCATAAAAAAGTGAAAAATCAAAATTATTGAATTTTTCCACCGGATATCTCTTCTAAGCCTTTTTAAGATTATCTCAAAAGAATAATAAAAATGTCTAGATTTCTTGTTTAGAAATAATCAGCGTTTTTATGTTAACATTAAAATGGTGACTATTAACAAATGAACAAAAGTATAACATTTAAACAAACTGTGATAGTTTATTTTTGTTGACGGATTATTGTTTATTGATATGTCTACTTAGTACCCAATTTTTTTTATTTCTTTATATTAATATTTAATCAGTTAAAATATATTTTTTAGTTCGCGTGGCAGATTGCGGCAATTCACGCGAAACTCGAGCTACGCGTTTTTACCGTTACTTTCGCCGCTCATTTAAAGCTATAAGGATTATTGGTAAGGTTCCAGAATCTAAGATTTTTTTAAGGAAATTTCCTCTTCTTTAAGGATCTATTTTCAAATTTTGATTATCTTAAATAGTTTTCGAACCTTCTTTTTATGTTTACTTAATTGTTTATAACTATTGCATTTTTTTTCAGCCCCTCTTGGAATTTTGATAGAATGTTCTAGATGATATTCCGAAACGAATGAGACCAAAATCATAATTTTCGGTGAATGAGATCAGGTTTCGAGGAAAATGGCACTTGTTAATCAGACAATATAATTATATAATATAATTATATAATTATTATATTATTTTATATAATATTATATTCCGATAGGTATATTACCTTTATGGTCTTAATACACTCACAGCCAAATTAGAAAGTGCGCACCAAAAACGTGACACATTTTCGTTACTTGTTAGTAGGTTTTACCCCTCGGATTTTTCTCATACCGGGCGCCTTATATATGAAAATCGATTCTTAAGGAGTAAACTCCAAAAATTAGATATTATATTATGTTTGGCCTTTTTCAAAATTTCACTCAAACCAGTGACGAGACTTATGATTGACAATAAAAAATAGGCCAAGTGCGAGTTGGTCTCACGCACGAAGGGCTCCGTGCCATTATATAGCAAAAGTAGGCAAATACATAGGTTTTTTTGTATGGGATTAATCATTAACTTTATTAAATACTAGATGACGCCCGCAACTCCGTTGCGCCAAAATTAGTATATCGCGCGGGAACCGTACATTTTTCCGGGATAAAAAGTATCCTATGTCCTTTCTCGGGACTCAAAGTATCTCCATACCAAATTTCAGTAAAATCAGTTCAGTGGTTTGGGCGTGAAGAGGTAACAGACAGACAGACAGACAGACAGACACACTTTCGCATTTATAATATTAGTATGGATTAGTATGGATTATTTTTAAAAAAATGATTGCATGAGGTCTAAACTGGGTCTAAATACAATTGAGTGTTTTGTGAACATTTCAAGTCCCTACCTACTGCCATCATCGAGCAAAAAAGGCCAAAAAAATCGCGTTTGTTGAATTGGGGCTCCCACACAACAAACGCGACTTTAATTTTGTTGTTAGTATTTGTTGTTATATCGGCAACAGAAATACGTCATAATTTGTAAAAGTTTCAGAAGTCTAGCTAAAGCAGTTCTGGAGATACAGCCTGGAGACAGACAGACAGACATTAAAGTCTTAGTAATAGGGTCCCGTTTTTACCCTTCGGGTACGGAACCCCATAAATCACACCACCTATTGGAACTAAATCGTGAGAAACAGCGCTGGACTTATTTACTAACGAATTTATAAGAGTTCTTTATTACTCAACGAAATTAGAACTATAAACATACAACATGTAAGAATATATTTAGCTACGGAAGTCTTTAACGCTAGAACTCTCAAGGCTTTCTTTTGCAAGGCAACATAATTATTTATTCTTAGAACTCTATATGGGTACCAACTTCCGGCTAACTGCTTGCAGGCGTCATTTTCTACAAAGTGAGGTTCCTACGTTAAAATCTGATTTAACTTTGTTTTTAATTAATGTCTACATTTAATTTAATGCATCTGTATAAAACGAAGATCAAAAGTCAAGATTACTCTTGCTCTAAAGCCTAATTCGATATCTGGGTCGGAGTAAACCGACGATAATGACCTTCGTTACGTCGCGGCGATGGCGGTAATGGGGCAGGTGAGGCGCTTCCTTCGGCTTATCGATCGAGCTGGGGTCAATCACTGTTAATTAACTGTGCTTTTAATATCATTAGGACAGTAATGAGGTCAGCCATGTTTCCCGAGGGAAATGATTAAGGTTTCCCTCCGTCTTAGTGATCAGGATAGGCTTTTCTGTTAGCCTCTCCCCGGCTTCTTTTTCTAGTGCCTCTCCAATCACTGAAGGCACGTGGCAAGAATGATATTTTAAATGAGATGACATTTTGAATACTAATCTAAATTCAAAGCTTTTTGTTTGGGTGGGCTTTCCCCCAACAGTCACCATACATTCCCACCACTGCTACTCCTGGATCGACAGCGACAACCACGAAAATCTTTTGATCTCAGGATCTTTTAGTGTATCAGCAGTATTTGACATTTGTACATTATAATTCCGGAAGGAAAGTGACAAAAGTGTACGATTATTGACCTTACTTATTGGATTAACAGCTTACGATTTTTGGCTAATTGAATTACTTAATATGTTTTTGGGGGTATTCGGAGGTTGTTTGCCGGAAATTGGGTCATCATGATAACTTGATAAGCACTTAAGCAGTAAGCTACGTCACCAGTGGCACGTGGCATGAAATATGGAATTTTAAGGAAAATTTGTCGTATCGTATGAATCTCAGACCAAATAAAGTTTATAGATTAACAAGAGTCCAGAGCTGTGGTCCAGAGTATAAATATAGAGTTTTGTGTACGAGCCCTTACTGTTTGAAATAGTTATAAGAAAATATTGAACATATTTATGGGTTAACTATGGCTATGGTCTGGTATGGGCGTAGTTTATTTCCATCATCCAGAATTTGTTCTTTACTAGCAACAATATCGATGGTTTAGTAATTTACAGATTGTGTTTTACAAAAATGGAATACACAATAGACTACGTAGTTAGAACTAAAAATGCAATATTATTAAGTAAGTTTTTATCCAAAGGACTTAATAAAAGTTCCTTTTTAGCATCTTTTAATGATTTTGGTATCTTTGAAATAATTGATTGCTATCTCTCAAAGTTTTAATGTTAGCTATCCTATAGCTATCATACCGATTAGCTTTGTCCACATTGTGCCTTTTTCTGTTCGTCAAGGGCATGCGTTATAGCGCAGTCAACAGCGAACGTGAGGCATGCCCGCGACGCATACCCTCTGACCATATCCAAAACTTCAAAAATGTCAATGTTGGCGTTGCATTAGTTGACGCATTCAATTATTGAATGCGCCAAAACGAAAGTTGAATGAAAAAAAAAATGATTAAAAATTGAAGACGAAAGCGCCTAGTGTGGACATAGCTTTTGCCCATTTTTAGGGTTCCGTACCTAAAGAGTAAGAACGGGACCCTATTACTAAAAAGGGCTCATTCACTATCCTGCACCTGGGCCCTTTAAGACTTAGCTGTCTGTCCGTGTCTGTCTTGTTTCAGACTGTACCTATCTCAAGAACGATGACAACAGTTGAAATTTTCAGATATCGCTGGCCCCGGGCAATAAAGTGGTAAACGCCGGTTACGCCCTTTTTAATGTTTTACCCGACTACGGCGAAGCAAAAAGGAGGGTTATGATCCGATTTTTGGCTTCTCTAAGTATCGGTCTATCACCCCAATTTTTTCATATTTTTAAATTAATATTTAGATATAATAAACGACAATGACAGCTTTATTGCACGGAAAATTATCTTAAAACTAAAAACGTATTCATACATTACTCTATGAAACATAACACAAAAAACCGGTGAACATCTTAACACTACGTATCTTAGCAAAGAATAAGAGTATTGAATTTAACCACGTTTTAGGTAATAAACATATTACAACATATTACGCCGTACTAGCTTATTACGCCTTTCTACCCGGATTTTTTTTGTAATCCCGGCGCCGTACGGTCATGTTACGCTGACCACCTGCATCCCTTTGACTCCTACGCATGCTTTCTAGTATCGTTTACGTAAACTTATTAGCACAGGAAATTCAAACTTTCGACCTAGGAATAATTCGCATAGATCTGAGTGGTGATGTTAAGTATACCATTATAAATAAAACCTCAAAGGTTCCCCCCCCTTGTTCTAAAAAAATATTTAATGTCAAATGTACAAAAATGTGGTTTTATTCCGTTTTGTTTCAAAAGGTAAATCGTATAAAAAAATAATGTAACACAAGATTGTAGATCATTAAAAACTCTATAAAAATTATATCACTTCTATTTATACGACATACCATTCGTTATAAATAGTGGGTCAACGTTTGGGTAAATCATATAAATCATCTTCTTATGAAGTAGAAAAATTTATGTTTTTTGTTCGAAAAATAAAAAAAATATTTCTGCGTTGGATAGTCTCTTTATTGAGGAAGGCTTTATAAAATTACGCTGCGACCTATAAGAGGAATCTGAGGAAAATATTGGGAAAAATATTTGAAAGTGTTTATCTCACGAACTACTGGATGATTTTTCATGATATTTGGCACAGATATAGAGTAGACTACGATGAGGGACAGAAAATTTTATTTGCAGAAAAACGTACGGTTCCTGTTAATTCCTAATTTACGTGGGCGGAGCCACGTGGAACGTCTACTATATACGAGGGCTGTTTGAAAAGTTCTCCCTGACATACTTCTGCATGACTTATAAGCGTGTAACTTATATTATAACACTAACCACATTATGGAACCATTCCTAACTATCCTAAAACCCACGCTTTTTGTAGATTGCTTTGTTAGGAAAAAAAATTTGAACACCCATCTACGCCAAGTCAGAAGAAATCTGAAGACGCGCGTATTCAAGCATTTGGATTTGGAAAATTGGATTTAAATAAGTCTTGTTTATCTTTGTAGATGTGTACAATGATTTTAAAAAGCAATTTCATAGTGTAAATAGCAAAGGTAGGTCATTAAAAATGAGCCTAACCCAGTAGCTAAAAATCGGTAATTTGTGAAGAAAACGCCTAAAATTTCAAAAAAATCGTAATAATTTCGGAATGAATAAAATGATAACAGTGAGCAGGATAAAGTTGCTGTTTTAAAATTGTATAATATTTGCTTATAACAATATTATAAAGATACAAAAAAGGTATTTGCGAAACCGGTGCCGCGATTGCTGACAAAAATCAAAGCACCAATATTTTGTACTAAAGAGATTCAAATTATATTTATTTTAAATAGTTGAGTTATTTATTAGTATAATTTTATGATCGTAAAGCCAAATTATATTATCCAACTATTTTTAATGAGGATTGAAGATTGGGCCATAGAGAAATTTTCTTGACAAAGTGGGTGTAACAAATTAAGGCCATTCTTTTTGTTATGGAGTAAATGCTACTAATATTCTTATTTTCTATAACTTCAGTAAATTTAAAAATGATAATAGTAATTTCTTAGGTTTCTTCCATACAAATATTGTGCAGAAGAGTACTATTCGTTGTTGGCAACGCAGATGCTGGGTACGCCTTTACAAGGCTTTCTATAAAATAAATTTATGTGTAAAATTAATTCCATTTTTAGTTTAGACTTGGTAGCAGTAATATTATATTTATTTTTAAAAGTCAATTACATAATATTATTATAGGGACAGAAATATTCACATTAATACGAGATAAGACGTAGTTGGAACTCAGGGATTGTGTGTAGAGCATGGATACCGGTAATCGGTATTACCGGAAAACCGGTAATACCGCACCATTTAGACCAATTTTTAATATCGGTGTTAAAGAGAAAAATACCGGTTTTTCGGTATTTAGCTTTAATGTATTTTTGTATATGCAAGCGTGTTTTCAACACAATATAATAATATATGATTTATGAAATAATTAAAAGTATACCAATACACTCAAAATCAACTGCTAGTAAAATAATAGTTTTGCTGTGTGTGTGATGGAAAGCAACTTCCGTCGCCCATGGACACTCGCAACATCAGAAGAGCTGCAGGTGCGTTGCCGGCCTTTTAAGGGGTAATAGGGGAGGGTAGGGAAGGAAATAGGGAAGGGTAGGGAAGGGAAAAGGGTAGAGAAGGGAAAAGGGTAGGGGATTGGGCCTCCGGTAAACTCACTCACTCGGCGAAACACAGCGCAACCGCTGTTTCACGCCGGTTTTCTGTGAGGACGTGGTATTTCTCCGGTCGAGCCGGCCCATTCGTGCCGAAGCATGGCTCTCCCACGTCATGAAATGTAAACGACTTTGTCACACTTATTATTATAATAAGTTAATACTTAACATAATTATTCGTACACTCTCTCTCTCACTAGTGCTGTTTTGTGAGCCTATTGTTTAGAAACTGTATGAATATATTTTAACTAGACGTTCCACGCGGCTTCGCCCGTGTAAATTAGATATTTCACAGACAAACTAGTCCACAAAAAATAGCCTATGATCTTTCAAGTGGTCTACTTCTTATCTGTGCCAAATAACAGAAAAATTGCTCCAGTAGTTCGTGATATAAGTCTTTTCAAATAATTTCTCCCGTTTTATCCATATTTTCCTCTACTTTTTCGCTCCTATTCGTTTTAGCGTGATTAAATATATCTTATAGCCTTCTTCCATAAATGGGCTATCTAACACTGAAAGAATTTTTCAAATCGGACCAGTAGTTCCTGAGATTAGCGCGATCAAAAAAGCCCTCTAAAATATTTTTCTCCGTTTTTTCCACATTTTCCTCTATTTATTCGCTCCTATTAGTCTTAACGTGATAAAATATAGCCTATAGCCTTCCTCGATAAATGGTCTATCTAACGCTGAAATAATTTTTCAAATCGGAAGAGTAGTTCCTGAGATAAGCGCGTTCAAACAAAGAAACAAACAAACTCTTCCGCTCAATAATAATATTAAGTATAGATTAGTAATATCGAACCGTCTCCCTGAACTCTGCATTGCAGCAGTTGGCTGGGATACTCCCTCTTGATCTCAGAATACTCGAAGCATCGAGACTTTATGAGATTAAGAAAGGAGTGTCATACCCGGCATTGAGGGACAGGGAGGTGGAACGAATGGCTTCCGCGATTGAGGACCCACATCCGGCAGAGCAGGTAGAGATGGTAGATGAGGACTCGTATGCCGATGTGGTTAACAGCCACATCCATAGGATCTATACGGACGGCAGCAAGATTGAGGGTCAAGTCAGAGCCGCACTCTCCGTATGGAAGGGGGAGGCTGAGACGAAGGCCGTCAAGCTTGCTTTGTCGCCGTATTGCACCGCCTACCAGGCCGAACTTCTAGCGCTCCAAAGAGCAGTAAGTATAGCCTGCAAGAGTGGAATGGCAAATGTCGGTATCCTTAGCGATTCCAGATCGGCTCTCCAGGCTGTCCCCTCATCCCCTGGCAGTGCAAACAAGGGCGGCCCTCCGAAAAGCTGCATTGCAGAGGCGGGAGGTCTCCTTGTTTTGGATTAAGGCGCACGCAGGACTGAAGGGGAACGAGAGGGTTGACGAACTAGCCAAAGAGGCCGCGCTGAAATTGAGAAGGAAATCTGACTACGATCTGTGTCCCGTTTCGTCAAGCGTATCTTAAGAGAAGACACGGTTGAGAAATTGGACGGGAGATATGAAGTGGGAGGGACGGCCGGAGTCACGAAGCTCTTTTTCCCAAGCGCTGCTGCTGCACACAAAATAGTCAGAAAAATAGACATAACACATCACACAACACAGATACTGACTGGTCACGGTGGATTCGCCTTCTACTTGAACAGATTCAAGCTGAAGGAGGATCCGTCGTGCCTGTGTCAACCCGGAGTAGAGGAGACTGTACCTCACCTGTTACTCGAGTGCCCAATTTTTGCTAGCAATAGATATGATATTGAGCAGAAATTGGGCACATCGATGACGGGTGAGAACCTGCCTTCGATCCTGGGGGGAAAGAAGAGGGATATGTTCCTCTCTTTCTGTACAAAAATAGTTAAAGCAGTAAACAAAAGAAAGTGTGATATTTTAGTGCGATAAATTGATAATAGTCTTAGGTAACATGCTGTGATATTAGGGTTAGTTGAATGTTTGTGCCGTAGTTTTATCTTCATTATTGATATTGGATTTTATTAGTGTATTTTATTTTATTGTATTGTATTTTATTATTGAATTTTATTTTATTCTATTGAATTTAATTCGTTTTATTGTATTTTATTGGATTAAATTATGTAATGGCTTAATGTTAAAATTGGCTGTAGATAATATTGTTATAATATCAGTTTATTATAACAATATTATCTACATTAAGTAAGTGTTATTTATAATATAGCAGACAACAAGCCCTAATAATGTTAGGATAAGTAATAATAACAATATAATAACAAAAAAATGTAAGTGCAGTCTATGCTCCACCAAGATTTACAATTACAGAAGACATGTTTAAATCCTACTTTAGAACACTTGGAAACAAATATATATGTGGTGGAGATTGGAATAGCAAGCACACACACTGGGGTTCCAGATTAATAACAACCAGGGGTCGTGAGCTAAAAAGTGTCTAGATTCTCTGAAATTATCAACACTATCTACAGGAGAGCCTACCTATTGGCCTACAGACACAAATAATTTACCAGATCTTTTGGACTTTTTTGTAATTAAAGGCTTATCTAATAGCTATTTTTATATAGAAAATTGTGCCGATACAACATCTGATCATACCCCAATTATAGCAAATATTAGTTCAACAGTCATATACAGGCAGCAAGATACAACATTATACAATAAAAAAACAGATTGGACTGCATTCCGTGAAATTTTAGAATCAGAAATAAATCTCAGAATTACACTTAAAACCATAGAAGACATTGACAATGCCACATTCATTATCACTAACAAAATACAAGAAGCTGCATGGCGATCTACACCTACTGTCAAAACGACAGATAATGGATTAAATATACCACTTCAGATTCGAGAGACAATCATGAAAAAAGGAGGCTCAGAAGACAATATCAACTCTATAGAAAGTCTGCAGATAAAATGCAATGGAACAGGGTTGCTCGTGAACTTAAAGAAATGATAAAAGAGCATGAGAATTGCATGCTCTTATCAATAAATCTGTGCAAATCACTTTTACACTGCGAAAAGGCGACTGCCCATCAGTCACTCTACGAGGAGAAAAATAACGACCAGCCGAGCTAGCATACCGTCAGCGGACAAACGGAAGAAACCAAATTTTGACAGTTTTACCGGAAAAATACAGGAGAAAATGTGTCTTTCGTATCTCGATTTCTTCCGCTTTGAAAATCTATATGTCAAGCATGACGACCATTTTTATCCGCTTTTGACATTTACTTTCTTGTTGCTTTCTTGATTCTTTCCTCGAAGAAACTCACGTCTTTTAAGTTTCCATTCACTTCACAGTTCACACTTAATTTTTTCCTTGATTTAGGCATTGGAATTAAATATGGCGCGATATTACCGATATAGAATTAGTTTTTTTAATGAAAAATGCATTAGAAGGCGCGACAGAACCGCACTCCGCAACTTTTCTAATGCTCTAAGTTTGCCAGAAAATGAGTTTCTGGCAAACTATAAAATCAGCAAAGAAATGGTAGAGTATTTGTGCGAGGAGTTAAGGCAGGATCTTGCTCCTCGAACATCTCAAGGACTGCCTGTTTTAGTAAAGGTAAGTTAGGTTTTTCAAAATACCAGTGGACAGTTTAGTGAATAATTATTGTAAGCCACAAATCATTATTGTTTACATTTAGCAACAACAGTTAGTTACTTACTTTTTTCGACCAGTCTGAGAGACAGACATAGTATTATTTAGTTTCAATTTCACTAAAACGATACCTATAAACTTCCAAATTTTATGTAGTACCTATGTGTACCGTATAACTTTGAAGTTTTCGCGCGAATTGTGATGCAGATAACAGAACAGATTAAAAATTGTAGATAACAATTTTTTTTTTACGTGAATCAAATAGGTTTTGACTCGTAATTTTACAAATTTTGTCACATCGCTAGCTTCTTTGACATATCTGTAAAATATTAGAGGAGTTTTGTCGGGAATACGAAAGAGTGACGTTGTATTTTTATATTTATTTCCTAAATTTGTGCTATTTTAAGTTTTAGTAGAGGGTCTACCACTTTTCTAAAACAACTGACTTGACTCGTTGACTTTACCTACTACTTTTTAGACTTTTATTAGACTTTCGACTTGACGATAATCTGGAAAACCGAAAAACTACATAAAAATGTTGTAAACATTTTACGATTTTCTTTCCCCGCCATATTTTACTTGACACTGGCCACGGTTATAAAGCCGAGCGCCATAATAAGAAAAAAAATTTAGAGTCTGTGGTACGATTACCGTTGCTATGTTCGTTGCTATCATAAAGTTAATATACCTATCGGAATAGAGAAACAAAGGCCTGAGCAAGCGAGATGTCACCATCAGTAACACTGCGTGGTAGAAAGAGAAGCGTGATTTGAGGTTGCATAGCTTTTTTTTCATCTGTTTGACAGTCTGTCTGCCCCTGGGCCGATCGATCGTTGTCAATTTGGGCTCTCAGAAAAATTGTGATCTTAAGTTAAATAATGAATAGTTTTTAGAAATACTGCTCCAGAAACATGGTTAATTGTTTGTGGAATGATTCTGGATCCACACATCGAAAAAACCCGGACAAATATTCATTTCACAGGTGAATTATTCTACATCGACAGGGCCTAGTTTTAAGTTTATTTTTGCCAATTCCCTACGAGTTTTTGGTATTGATTTTGAGAACTCACTTCTTTAAAGGGTTCATTATATGGAAAACATAACTTGACTAACCTTGGTGTACAATTCAAGGATATTTTGTGTAAACAATTTTCATATATTTTACACTAGGGCTGCATCAATTTATCGATAAGTTGTATCGATATGAAAATATTTTTTAGTTAAGTATACTAATTATCTAGGAATGTTGAAATGATATCATACTCATCCGTAGTTTATAATTAGTTATACTATCATATATAATTCATCGTTTTTAAGATTCCGCACCCAAAGGGTAAAAAGTCCTAGTAGTGGGGTCCCGCAGCCCGCTCTACTACTAAGACTTCGTTGCCTGTCCATCTGTCCATCCGTCCGTCCGTCTCTCTGTGTCCAGGCTGTATAACAAAAACCACTATAGTAATAGACTTCTGAAATTTCCACAGATGTAATGTCATTCTACATCCAATATGGCTACTCATCCAAGATAGGGGAATAGTTGAAAGCACTTTTGCAAGATGGGCATCAAATAAAAGGGCTCATTGAGAGTGAATTGAAAATTAATAGGGTCTAGTGAAGTCGTGTCGTGTCGTGTACTGATATTGTCACGTGACGTAACCTGTCGTGTCGAATCGTGTCACGACGTCATGTCGTGTCGTATCGTGTCGGGTTTTAGAAAATGCCCGGTTTAAACCGGTCACCCTTCATGTGCGAGTTCGACTTACATTTGGTCAATTTTCCAGATTTCCTGCTGACCTGGATACCAGACATTCATGGCTTAAAATAATTAACCATCCAAACTGGACTCCGAAGAAAACTTCATGCATACTTAATTATGCAGCAAGCATTTTGAAGAAAAGTCACATTTTACTTCAAAATTACAATTTTATTATATATCTATGCAGTTTTATTTTATCCCATTTTATTTTGTTTACAATCTTACAATTATTATTCCATGATCGATATTTTGTCGAATTACAAGATGTTTGTACATCACTGACACGCACACGTAAACATAATTGTATACACAGATGTAAATCAAATTTTGGTTAAGCTTGACAGCTCGGGATTGTTTCTCTATTCCGATAGGTATATTACCTTTATGGTTGCTATGGAAAGAGTTTCTTGTCTTTGTCCACTGAAACACGAGTCGATGGATAGCGCCATGCTCGGGAAAAAGATATGTAGACATGGGAAAGAAACTGCCATTACTTTCTTCCGAAGAATCGACTGGGAAAGGCCGTGCTAGCTATGCAGAAAATAGTGTGAAATACTGAGGGATGCATATTGATAGAAGACTAACCTGGGCTAAACATATTAAAACAAAGAGGCAACAGGCAGATATGGAGTTCAAAAAATTGTACTGGCTTATTGGACGACAATCACCTCTAACATTAGAAAATAAACTTCTTGTATACAAAGCCATCATCAAGCCAATATGGACATATGGCATCCAACTATGGGGCACTGCAAGCAAAAGTAACCTGGCCATATTACAACGTTTCCAGAATAAATGTCTGAAAACAATAGCTAATGCACCTTGGTTCATAACAAACTCTGAGATACATGATTATTTAAATATTACCACCATTAATGAAGATTGAAGAGGTATTTAAATACATACAAACATACAAGAAAAGATTGGAAAGTCACACCAATGAACTTGCTAGGGACCTGCTAAGGGATCACGACATAAGAAGACTGAAACGTCTGCATATACTAGACCAAAGAGAATGAATAATTATTCTAAAGTAATGAGGAGCTGAGTGTTCAGTGGAACACCTCTCATAAAAGTGACTAGCAATCAACACACCATCTGATAATGGCTAGTGAGAGCCGATAGCAGATATAATAGGAGAAAAAATATATATATATCAATAACGGCTACACGTAGGCACATAATATATTCAGTATTCACATAATACTTAATTACCTAGGTATTTGTTGTATCTCGTATATCTGTTCCTCAAGTTTAAATACTTAATACTTAGGCACAATTTATACTGGTGCGGAATGGAATGGAGGCGACTTTTTGCAACGAAACTGTACACAGCACATTGAACTTTATGTCAACAGTATATCACACAAATTAAATACAAGCCAACAAAAAATTGGACGCACGCGTATTCCGTGGAATTCTCCGGTGCCAATTTTCTCGCATGTGGCGAAGACACTTCCATTCCGTTCCATTCCGCGGCGTTGTAAATTGAGCCTTAGCGTAATAATAATATGATGATGCAACTATTATTTACGCCTTCTATTCTTGGTACTTCAACAGTGCAGTTCTACGATTCCTAACGATATTAGACAAGACTGACGGGCTTAAAGAAATCTTAAAGTTCGAAAGAAAGGACTAAAATTGTAAAAGTGAATGAAAAGTCGACATAAAATCTGAAACCACATATTACTAAGTAGTTAGTACTACGTAAATGAAACGCCGACAAGCGACAAAGTTTGTGCCGTTTCCCTCGAAAATAGAGTGCAACTTGTTACTTGAGAGTACTCCTGATGCGGCAAAAGAAATACATAATTTGTAGAAATTATAATTTTATTAAGTAGGTACCATACATATTAAAATTAAAATTTTAGATTAACAATAAAATAAATAAATTTAGGGAGAAAACTAATACATATACTAGATTTAGAAGTTTTTAAAAGTATGTTAGTGCATAAAGTAGAAACATTTTGCCATGGCTTTCATTGTAATATTGTAAAATCTATATCTATACTAATATTATAAAGCGGAAGAGTTTGTTAGTTAGTTAGTTTGTTTGTTTGAACGCGTTAATCTCAGAAACTACTGGTCCGATTTGAAAAATTATTTCAGTGTTAGATAGCCCATTTATCGAGGAAGGCTATAGGCTATATTTTATCACGCTAAGACTAATAGGAGCGAAGAAATAGAGGAAAATGTGGCAAAAACGGGGGGAAATTATTTGAATGGGCTTATTTGAACGCGCTAATCTCAGGAACTACTGGTCTGATTTGAAAAATTATTTCAGTGTTAGATAGCCCATTTATCGAGGAAGGCTATAGGCTATATTTTATTACGCCACAAATAATAGGAGCGAAGAAATAGAGGAAAATGTGAAAAAAAACGGGGGAAATTATATGAAAGGGCTTACTTGAAAGCGCTAATCTCAGGAACTACTGGTCCGATTTGAAAAATTCTTTCAGTATTATATAGCCCATTTATCAAGGAAGGCTATAGGCTATTTTATTACGCTAAGAATAAGAGGAGCGAATAAATAGAGGAAAACGGGGAAAATTATATGAAATTGCTTATTATCTTAACTACTGTAGCTATTTTTATGTTATTTGGCAAACTTGAAGAATAGACCACGTGAAGGGACATAGGCTATTTTAGCGGAAAAATGTACGGTTGCGTGAAATTCATAAATTACGCGGGCGAAGCCGCGCGGAACAGCTAGTAATGTATATACTTAGAACATGACTTTTGACTCTTGAGTATTGCTTATATTTTCAATTCTGATAATAATGTAATTTAAATCATTGATCAATATACAAGAAAGATTTTTCATGAGATAAGATTTAAACTGACATCACCTTGGTTTGATTATGCAGTTCAGAATATTTCATCATAATTATAAATTATAATAAACTAATAAACTATTTTAATTTTTAAGTGAATATTGAAACAATAATAAGAATTAATTAGGCTACATGAACAAAGGTAACTTCTTGATCTTCTACATTTTTAGGGTTCTGTACCCAAAGGGTCGAAGTCCAAGTAATAGGGTCCCCCCTATTACTTGGACTTCGTTGTCTGTCTGTCTCCAGGCTATACCTCAAGAACCTTGCTCTATAATGGTACGGAACCCTTTGTGCGGAAGTCCTACTTGCACTTGGCCAATTTTATTCCATTTTAATAATAAATTGACATTAATCTCTCGATCGCGGATTCTTCTCTATTGTTATTCTATTGTTATTGTGGTCGAATCCAACCTCTTGGGGCTTGACGGGATAAAATAATAGCAATATCTATAAAAAGAGGTTTTAAAAATATATTGTATCAAACAATAATTATGGACAATCTGTTTTTTGACTATTATAATAATTAATAAGGCACTGATTTAAAGGGGCAGTTGTAAATTGCAGTTTTGGTAAGTTAAAAATTATAAACAGCACGTTTAATAACTAGTTTAGCAGTTAAAACTAAGCAGTAAAGTAAACAAAAATGAGTAAGTAGTAATAAAATATAATGAAATGGATCATTAAAAACATTACTGAACAGTAAAATAATTAAATGAGCGGTTACATGTGGACAGTAACAAATCGGAATTGGTCAGTAAGAAATCTTATTCTAAGCAGTTCTTTAAACCATGAGGTGGTAAAATATAATAAAATCGGCCAAGTGCGAGTCGAATATAAAGCGAAAGTAAGAGGGTCGCCGGCTGCTGCCGCAGCAGGCTCGCTCGGCTCCCCCTGTGTTGTGGTCTAAGTTCTAACCTAACCTACTCTTGGACTTTCTGGATTGTATTTGTTTTTGTTTTGGCCTGCGTCCCCCATCCTCTGCTTCTGTACCGTGGTTAAGTAGGCTGTAGGCCCTCTGATAAGTCGTTATCCAACCGCTCATTCCATCATTTTTACCGCTCATTCAGTTATTGGACTACTTAATTATTTTTTTATTACTTTCCATGTTTTACAGTCGCAATAATAATTAATCAACCGCCATAAAATTAAAGAACTGCTCAATATTTTTTTTAACTGATCATAATAACATCTCAAATATTTCAATAACTGCTCAAATAATTAGTTCCCTTAAATAATTGTTTCCTTATGTAACAATATTAGTTATGTTAAGACAAAATCTCTATAGAGGGACGAGAAATTGCATGTTAGTAGCAAGTATAATGACCACTTTTGCTTCGATATTATTAGCACCCCACTTGAAATAGCAAAAACTTATTTCAATTCAACAATGTTAGACCTATGTTTCAATTTATATAACAAACAAAATGTAAATGGTGCCAAAATAAGTAGGTAATATAATAGTAATTAGTATAGTAGAGTCCAAAGTAGTTAGCACTTTGGACTATAACATAAAATTATTAATGACACCTATTTTTGGACTACAGAGTATTTTGCACACTGAAAATAGGTCTAAATACCCGACTACGTTTTTAAACAGTAATTAACGAGTGGTATGTGATTTTAAGTCGTTATTAGGAATAAAGTAAGTTGGTAGTTTTAAAGCAAACGTTTTACATACATTTGATCTAGTTAGAATATTCTTATGTGAACTAAACTTGTAAGATGAAAGATTAGAGGTTTAACTCATCGATCCCCAAGGGGCACCCGGCTGCCGCATAACAATTGAAAATCTATTGTGTCTGCTATTCCCACGATCGAGGTATATGTGTATTTGTTACAGACTAGCCTAAATAAAATTGAAAACTTGAGAAACCAACACAAAATGTGAGATGAATGGTTAATACATAATATCTACTCACGGTGTGATAAGATGAATTAGTGTTGTTAATCAAATGCTTCTTCTGAAATTGTGTAATACTTTTATGTATTTTGTAAACGTTTATTTTATGAAAAAAGCCGTATTTTCACTGTAGATCATCAGTGTAACTTGTAAGGTGGGTGATATCTTGATATCTTGACTTTTGACAGATCGAAATCATTGAAATGTTATGACAGATGACACTTCTTCTTTCTTTTTCTTCTTTTTTGGCAACTTGACACAAAGGATGTGTATTGTTACGGATACGGACACGTGGTGCCATCTAGCGTCGGACCAGCGAACTTACCAAGGGAACACAGGCAACGTAAATCCCCTACTCGCTACTAGATGACGCTAGGTGTATGTACCTACGAGTACTTTCTAGAAATATCTCATATTTGTTTACGCATATCGGGTTTATTCTGGGATGTTCCGGAATTTTCTGAGATTCGATCCGGCCCGTATAAATAGTCGCAGACAGTCCGTCCGGCAATTCAGTTTTATCTGAGCGTTCTTCGAGGCAACTTCGGAGCGAAAACAAGTGATCAATAGTGAGTGATTGTGATTGTGATAGTGACTCGGCTACGACCTAGGACAGTGATAGTGCTCAGTGATTTGGATCTAGTGCTTAGTGTTTGGACACAGTGATTAGTGTGAGCTAGTGTTTGTGAATAAAGTCTTCAAGAGAGTCACCAGGTCTTTTTCTCCGAATCCAAAGAACCCTAGCACGTAACAACTGGTGTCGGAAGTGAGATTTGGAGATGCCATTGACTCCGAGAGAGGACTTCAAGGGGAGTGTCAGGACAAGGGCGCAGCGAGCTGCTGCCATTGACTTCGAGAGAGGAGTTGGCGGTGGAGCTGCGGAGGCCATACCCACTGGGGACCAAGCTCCGCCCACTGCGGGGCAGGCCCTACCCGCTGGCCCCGCCCACCAGGCTCCGCCCACTGACCACGCCCCCCAGGCTCCACCCACTTCGGGTGAAGCCACGCCCACTGGCTCCGCCCACCGGGACACGCCCACTGACCACGCCCCCCAGGCCCCGCCCACTCTGGACATGGCCACGCCCACCGGCTCCGCCCACCAGGCCACGCCCACTCAGGCCACGCCCACTGGCCCCGCCCACTGGGCCCCGCCTGCTCAGGCTCCGTCGACTAGCTCCATCCATCCGGCCACATCCGTAGTTTCTACGGCCCCTCAAATGGCTCTTCAATTGGAAAGTTTAATTAAATTAATGGAGCTGCAAAGAGCTGATAGTCAGGCTTTGCAAGATTCTCAAAGGGCAATGATGGAGTCTCAAGAGCAACAAAAGGACCTCCAAGAAAAAGCGCTATTGGCTATAAAGGATGTTAGTGACACGGTGACTAAGCTTCGGAAAGATGTCGATGTTATGGAAGAACGAATTACCGGGCTAGGAGTGGATATGGAAAATGTGAAAACCGGCCTCACAGAACTACAGAAGTGGAAAGTGCGCCTGGAAACTACAGGAGTCCCGACGTCTAGTGGAACTACCGGAGTAGTGGTACAAGGACCAAGAGTTAAAGTGCCACCATACGACGGTACTACTTCTTGGAACGCTTACCGTCAGCAATTCCAGACGGTTGCTTCTGCCAACGGATGGACTGATGAACAATGCCTGACCGCTCTCACAGTTGCACTCAGAGGGCAAGCTTTGTCGGTCCTGGAAGCACACACAGGAAATGGGTTCCAAGATCTGATGGAGGCGCTTGAATCCAGATACGGGGAGCGACACCTGGAGCACGTGTTCCGTGCCCAACTTCGTGACAGAGTCCAACGCTCTGGAGAGGGACTACAACAATGGGCGTTGGAAATTGAAAAACTTGTCAAGAAGGCACACCCAGGAGCCGATTCCAAGATGATCGACACGAATATTGTGCAAGCATTTGTCGACGGAATCAGGGACCTCGAGGTCAGAGCAGCAGTGAGGCTACGTCACCACACCTCGCTAAAGGAAGCATTGGCGCATGCTTTGGAGGTCGAGGCTGTTCGCCGTGACATACGACAGACCCATAAGATCCATGAGGTCTCTGAGGATGTTAAGGAGGTCAATGCTCCCAGGAAGAGAAGTTTTGGAGCCATGTGCTACAAGTGCGGTGAGAGGGGCCATCTTCAGCAAATCTTTATCTAAGCCAGAGAGAAACTACTGTGTGACAAGAAGAGAACTCTTGGCTGTCGTAAAGACGCTACAACATTTCAGCAAATATCTCATCGGGAGACAGTTTTTATTGCGAACTGATCACGCAGCCTTGAAGTGGTTACTACAATTCAAGAACCCAGAGGGCCAAGTAGCTCGATGGATTGAACAACTCCAGGAGTATGACTTCAAGACGGAACACCGCAGCGGAAAGGCGCATGGGAATGCCGACGCACTTTCACGAAGGCCGTGTTCAGAAGACTGCAAACATTGTGTTAAGCAGGAGTCTAATGAAATTACATTAAAGTTAACGAAAACAAGTCCTTTGGGTCCATGGGAGAATGATGCTATGAGGGAGGCTCAAGAAAGAGATGACGACCTTCGGCACATCATCACATGGAAGAAACGGGGTGACGTAAAACCGATCTGGAGTGAGGTTGCACCCACTGGCGCTGCCACTAAGGCGTACTGGGCGCAATGGGACAGTCTGATACTTCAAAATGGAATACTTTACCGGAAATGGGAGAAGACTAACGGCAGAGAGTTCCATCTTCAGATAGTTGTCCCAAGGACGAGAGTACCAGATGTTCTCCGCGAAATACACGATGGCGTATCAGGAGGTCATCTAGGTGTCAAGAGGACGTTAACAAAAGTGCGAGAACGATTCTACTGGTTGCATTGTCGAGATGATGTGCAGGATTGGTGCCGCAAATGTACTACTTGCGCTGCAGTGAAGGGCCCACAGACAAGGAGCCGTGGGAACCTGCGCTTGTATAACGTTGGCGCACCGTGGGAACGAATTGCAGTTGACGTAGCTGGGCCATTTCCTGTAACGGAATCGGGAAACAAGTATTTTATGGTTGTCATGGATTACTTCACAAAATGGCCCGAAGTGTTCGCCATACCAAATCAGGAAGCTACAACGGTTGCTTCTAAGCTAGTCGAAGAAGTGATATCTCGCTTTGGTGTGCCTCTAGAAATCCATTCCGATCAGGGCAGGAATTTCGAATCGCAGGTCTTCCAGGAAGTATGCAGAATTTTGGGAATGCATAAGACGAGGACCACCGCGTACCATCCACAGTCTGATGGAATGGTTGAGAGATTTAACCAGACCCTTGAGAGGCATTTGGCAAAATTGGTAGATGACAAACAAAAGGATTGGGACAAGTATATACCGCTCTTCCTTCTGTCGTACCGTACCGCCGAGCATGAGGGCATAAAAGCTACCCCGGCGTATGTCAATTACGGTAGAGAACTACGAGTACCAGTAGACCTCTTGACAGGAGGGTCACCGGAGGAACCAAAGACCTTACCAGACTATGTCTGCGATTTAAGGGAAAAGATGCGCTATATACACGCCACGGTTCGGGAAAATGGGTTACAGTCAAGTGAGAAGATGAAGACCAGATACGACCGGAAAGCGAACACGAGCGGCTTTGAAGAAGGGTCACTGGTGTGGCTGCATAACCCAACTCGCCGAAAAGGGAAATCTCCAAAGTTACAGACCAAGTGGGACGGCCCATACAAAGTGGTTACCCGATTGAATGATGTGACTTACAGGATCCAAAAGCAACCAAGAGGGACATTCAAAGTGGTACACATAGACCGTCTGGCGCGTTACCATGGCAGTAACAACGATGCTCGGGACGAGCATCTCTAAGAGGGGAGTAGTGTTACGGATACGGACACGTGGTGCCATCTAGCGTCGGACCAGCGAACTTACCAAGGGAACACAGGCAACGTAAATCCCCTACTCGCTACTAGATGACGCTAGGTGTATGTACCTACGAGTACTTTCTAGAAATATCTCATATTTGTTTACGCATATCGGGTTTATTCTGGGATGTTCCGGAATTTTCTGAGATTCGATCCGGCCCGTATAAATAGTCGCAGACAGTCCGTCCGGCAATTCAGTTTTATCTGAGCGTTCTTCGAGGCAACTTCGGAGCGAAAACAAGTGATCAATAGTGAGTGATTGTGATTGTGATAGTGACTCGGCTACGACCTAGGACAGTGATAGTGCTCAGTGATTTGGATCTAGTGCTTAGTGTTTGGACACAGTGATTAGTGTGAGCTAGTGTTTGTGAATAAAGTCTTCAAGAGAGTCACCAGGTCTTTTTCTCCGAATCCAAAGAACCCTAGCACGTAACAGTATGTTGTGCCACAGACAAGGTAAAAATATAAGGAATATAGCGGGAAAACCGTATTCCTCCTATTATATTTTTCATCATCGTTTTCATGTATCGTCAGGTCTAAAGTCTAGTCAAAGTCTATGTAAAAGTCAATACAGTCAAGGAGTCAAGTCGGTCGATTCAGTAAAGTGGTAGACGCTTTACTGAAACTTTCGATGGAGTTTTGGAGGGAACACAAAATAGCACGTTTCTGGATATTACATCACTTTCCTACACTTGTGCATGAACACGCATATCTAATGGTTAATATTCTACCAATATTACACATTAAAACCCCAGCTAACACAATTTTAGGAAAATAATATAAAAACACAACAGCACACTTTAACATTCCCGGCAAAACTCCAGATGACACTTGACAGATGACAAGATGAAGTAATTTTTTTACTATAGCGATGCAGCCTAAAACCAAGCATCAATAGACTTGACATGGGCGTACACCCTAAAGGGATGGATATAAAGTGCCAACTTTGTCTGGTGTTACCAGACTATACAAATCTTATTTATTTTCCCCACACCAAATCATTTTTTTATCATTTTTTCAGATGGCAAAAACGCTATTACATATTACCATTACTTTTTGTATTTTTATTATTAGCAATCTTCCCGTGAGTTCATCCGCGTGAGGGCTCCATTCCACCGCGGCACACGGAGAGACTACGCACGTGCGTCAAGCTTCGCTTTGTAAGAAAATATATGTGACTGTGTCCACTGCAACCCACGGACACGCTACGCACGAATTGACTCAAGTCAAAGAAATAAATCCGTGCACGTCCACGCGTGCGCATGGCCGTGCACAGCATGCGCCGCGGTGGAATGGAGCCGTTAATATAAATACCGCAAAAAAGTAAGAGAAAAATTAATCTTTTTAAAATAAAATTAACAATAATTGTAAATTAAAATTATACAATGTCAACATCCATACATAATAATTGTAAGTCATATAATAACGTAGAAGTAGCCTTGCATGCAGCCATCCTACTCCCAAGATGTGTCATCGTTTATGAAATCATTGACCTTTAATAGGCTTTGGCACACAAACGTTCTTTGATTTCAGATTCAGAGCATTTAATACTGTCATCACATCTCTGTAGACTCTGAAAAGAATGATCGATAAATTATCTCCTATTTTTTATCACTGTGTTTTATAAAATCTATGTGTAGTATCTTTTATGTCATGAAACATGACCATATTTTATGTCTAAGTTAAATCACATAATATTACTAGCTGTCCCGGCAAACGTTGTTTTGCCATATAAATAATTTTTGGGTTTTTTGGTATGAAAAATAGATGTTGGCCGATTCTCAGACCTACTGAATATGCATATAAAATTTCATAAAGATCGGTCAAGCCGTTTCGGAGGAGTACGGTAACTAACATTGTGACAGGGAAATTTTATATATAAGATTTTATATATAAGATAGTTGTGATACTTTGATGTTGGAAGTCTACAGCTGGACATAGTTTTCGCCAGAGGTGGATAATAATTAGAGATGAAACGGATAGTAGTTTGGCCGGATACCAGATACCGGATATTCGGCCAACCACATGGCCGGATAGCCGGACATCCGGCCGCCGAATATCCGGTGGAACTTAGCCGTTTGGTGCTAACGAGATATATTTAAAAATGTATTGTGAAGAGTCCTCAAGTGGCAGTTCATCTTCAACGCCGGCTAAAAGAGTAGAGGAGAGGAGATGGAGTCAGATGTATCTCACAAAGCTCATGATACGTTTTGGGATTGTTTTGATGAGCTAGCAAATGAAATGAAAGTCAGTGCGAATTAATCGCAATCGTGACCCTATTCTTGGTGGGCAGCTAATGCCAAACAATACTCAAGTTTGCCAAAATCATCTTGTAGCAGTTGTTATCTGAAGAAGTATGTTTAAGTTCATGTTGGATGACAATTGACAATTCAATAATATATTATTATTGAATGATTTTTTAAGTATTAAAACATATTTTTTGTAAAAATAATAATTATTAAACATGTAACAAATAACAATTCTAGCCAATTCTCCAACACTAGCGCTGGCAACCCTTGCATTAGTTTAACGCGACAAAATCAAAGAGTAATAATAAGCTTTGGTTTGCTGTTGAAATAACGACGTATAGAATTTGGTTGTGTATTACTACAATAACAACGTTTTTTAAATACTATTTTACGCTGTAATAATGTAACTAACACGTCATTCCTCGTGTAATAATATTCTTAGTTAATCATACAGTCAATATTACTGCAAATTGAGAGATGTTAAACGCAAAATATCGTACTTACGAATGAAATGTTATGTTTTCATATTTACGCTCACTACGGCTTTTACAGCCTAAAATGTAACAAATCACCAAGTTTTGCAATAAATTTAACACACACTTTAACACCGTCAATATTGTTTTTCGCTAAAAAACACAGAATCAACGAATATCGCAAAATACAATATGAGCAAATCTTTTGTTGGTCAAAGTACGATTTTTGACCAACAACAGAAAGTGAAACTCTGACAAGGACAAAAAAAATGTTACTGACTCTATTACTCTTATGAGTTTATGTATAGCTGCGTCTTTGTCAATCTCGGTATTATTATTTGCTTGACAAATCCATTGATCCTTCATCTTAGGATGCAGCTGAGAAAACCCGTGCCAGTGTCATTTAAAAAGCAGGAAAAATGAATAGAACGAGACGCTGGTATTACACCTAGGGATGGGTAAGGCAGTAAAAACTGAGTCAGAGTAAAAACTCAAACTCAGTAAATACTGAGTATTTACTTTTTTGTATGAGTTTTTTGTATTTGTACTCATTAGACACAGTAAAACGTTTTATTCAATATTTTAGATTCTAATTACAACATTACAGATTAATAATTATTATTTTTAACAAAAAATTAAAACCGACTTCCAAGGTAAAAACAATATTAACATTAATATGAACTAAAAAGTATTAAATAATTTTTGCTATCTAATAGTGCCTTTTTCCGAATTCGGCTAAACCTTGACTATTTCTGTACTCAATCTTCATTATTTTGAAGTCGGTACCAGATAGCTGAATCTTCAGTCCTCTGACAGAATATTTGAAACTTTTGGAACTGGCACCGACTTCAAAATTATGAAGATTGAGTACAGAAATAGTCAAGGTTTAGCCGAATTCGGAAAAAGGCACTATTAGATAGCAAAAATTATTTAATACTTTTTAGTTCATATTAATGTTAATATTGTTTTTACCTTGGAAGTCGGTTTTAATTTTTTGTTAAAAATAATAATAATTTCACTCTTTTTAGTTACACTAGTAGGTAAACCTTCGCGTATATTTTACGTATCTTATTACACAGTTCACACTCACAAAATAATATATTATCAGTGAAGTGAACATAATATTGTGCTAAGTAATTTAACAATTTTAATACTTCAAACCTCAAGCGGTCACCGGCGATTGCGATAACAATAGAAAGGCTATTGTGTCTCGTTTTTCCACGATCCAAGGATCTATCAGATAAAAAATTGTATAAACTTGCATAGGATGTAGCGTAGCTACTCGTCTAATATATAAAATTCTCGTGTCACAGTTTTCGTTGCCATACTCCTCGGAAACGGCTTGACCGATTCTCATGAAATTATGTGAACATATTGTGAGGATATTGGTCTGAGAATCGGCCAACATCTATTTTTCATACCAAAAATTATTTATATGGCAAAACAACGTTTGCCGGGACAGCTAGTAATATAATATAATATTATCATAATTATTGACAGCTGTTCTTGTTATCAAGAATTCAATTTCAAATCCATTCAAATCGATACTTAGTGCGCCATCTATCGATTAATAAGTATAACTAATTAAAAAGACACTTATTGACTTCGTTTAGTTTAAATGCTCTTTTTAAAATAACTTTATTTTAATTCTATATTTTGTCTATTAAAATTTTATAAACTAGTTAGTATAGTATTCGATCTGTACATAAAGTAGTAAAGTATATTCGATTCGGCGTATTCGGCGTATTCGGCGCTGACCGCCGTGTATATTTAAACAAAGTATTGTTATACAGTATAAAATTATTATTATTATTAGTATATCCACACCTATGCCTTGTACTATTATCTATTCTGTGCCATGAGACATTGGTGACCTTAACACGACGTGGTAATGATGAAGACGATGATGATGATGATGATGATGATTATGATGATGAATATGAGTTGCATAGTAGCATATGCTTTCTGTTCTTAAAACAACGCCGAAACTCCCAAACGTGTATCTATAAGGAGTCAGGAGTTCTCTCAGCATCTTCGAAACCATGGTATACCTTGACCCAATATTTGATTTTTTGGTAGCATATTCTTAGTACACTTCACATAAAACCAAAATCACCATATGTTTCCATATAAATTTCGAGGAGTTCCCTCGATTACTCCTGGATCCCATCATCAGGTCACCACTTTGTGAACATGGTACCAAATTGGAGTAAAACCAAATACAACAAAGCAAAAATTTCGAAAATCGGTTCACAAACGGCGGAGTAATCGTTGAACATACAAAAATAAAAAAAAAAAATAAAAAAAAAAAAAAAAAAAAAAAAAATATCCACAGCCGAACATATAACCTCCTCGTTTTTTGGAAGTCGGTTAAAAAATACTTAAAACTTTAGAGGACCGGTTGGTCTCTCTAAGAGTTCACTAGAGGTCGGAGGAGTAAAGAGTAAAACTCGATTTACTGTGGTGAACTGAAGTGCTTTATTTACAGAAATGCGCTGCTTATATACAAAAAATGAGTTAATTATTATTATTATAAATCTGTACAAAGGTAAAAAGGTTATTTGTGATTGGTTAACTAGATTAGACACAGATGTAAAGAAAGAGATAAAAATATTTACAAAACATGAAAGAGAAAAAAATCGAATAAGAAATATTTACAAGTTGGAAAATCCACGCGGGAGATTCTGCCGCACCGCGGTTCGTGGCGCTGGGATCGCGCGAATATAAATATGGGCACTCGCGGGGCGCGAGGTCAGTGAGCCTGCGCTCGTCGTCCCGACTAGTCTCGCGGTCGCTCGCTGCCGTCGCGAGTAGTTGTGCCGCCATTTTGTGAAGCTCACGCCATGAAGACTGTAGCCCCGCTGCGAAGATTCCTCTCTCGATGTAGGCACGATGTAGTGAAGTGTTGCGAAGAATTCTTATTAGAAAAAGGGTTTTAGCCTTCTGAGGGCTGCTTCATGTCCGGTGCAAATGCACTTAATATACACGGACGGTTTCTCTCGTTATTGCGAACGTACGTTCTTTGCAGAACGATTTTCTTCTATGTTTCAATCGACGAACGAACGTATAGGTACTGCTACAGTGCTCCCCCTCAAGCGAAGCGCACCGGCAGTCTGACGACACGGCCCGTTCTTGTTGTCTTCTGTGCTGGACTTGCTGGTGTCTTCTGCTTGATCGGTGATGCACTTGGTAATGGTTGTGAGGTAATAGGTAAAGGTACTGAGGTAACGGGTGAAGGTAATGAGGTATTTTGAGGAAAATTATTGGTATGTGAAGGTAAGGTAACAGGTACATTGGTATTAGGTAAGTTGGTAATTACCGGTGACTGTTGTACATTGCTCGTTGACTCGCCGAGGTAATCTTCACTCAGTATGTAGGCGGGCTTCAAACGATCGATGGATACTGTTGCTGTGCGATCGGGTAGTTGTATCACGTAGTATTTTTCTTCTCGTCGAAGAACTTTGTACGGCCCATCATACGGACTCTGAAGTGGTTTTCTTACAGCGTCTATTCGTAAAAATACGAATTCGCACGTAAGTAGATCACGATGTACGAAGATGTTGCGTTGATTACCGTGGCGATGTACATTGTTTTTCGGCTTGAGAGAGTTGATGTTTTTTCGTAGTTGCTCGATGTAGGTATAGGGTTGCCAGATAGAAACTTATCAAATCCGGGACAATTCTAGGACAACGGTGTCGGATCATGGCCATAGTAAAAAGTATCATGTTTTACTTTCAAAGTATTTTTATTTCTATATGAGAAGGAAAATGCCATTTATTTTCAAAAACATATTTTTAATAGATAGGTATTTACGTACTTAGTAGGTATTTAACGCAAATTACAATTTTTCGCTTATACTTACAACTTAGGTAATAAATCAACACATTATATATGAATAAAACCGAACACTTAGCTTAAACTTTGGTAAATCAACACGAATAAAATCGAGTACGAGCGAGCGAAGTAAGCACTCCTCTTCCGTGCGCCGCGCGCCACCCGCCCTCACTCAATTCGTTGTTGGTTTATTATTTCAGATTACTTATTTAGTTACAAAACTAGTAGGTTTTCGGATTCCGGGACAATAAGGTCTAATTTCTGGACACGGGACAACACGCTAAATTCCGGGACAATCCCGGATTTCCCGGCCATCTGGCAACCCTATGTAGGTATGATCTAGGCTTGATGATGATGTTGTTTCGAAGAAGTCGGCCGGTAAACGTAGGTTACGGCCGTAGGTTAATTCGGCGGCGCTGACTCCGGTGTCCTCTCGAATGGCGGCGCGTAGTCCGAGTAAAACTGTAGGTAGCTCGTCGATCCATGATGTATTACTATTGATGAGTCTTGTTTTCAGTGAATTCTTGAGACTTCTATGCCAGCGTTCAATCATCCCGTTTGATTGCGGGTGATACGGCGTTGTACGGGTTTTATCGATTCCCATACAACGTGTTAAGTTGACGAACAGCTGACTCTCGAACTGGCGTCCTTGGTCGGTTGTTATTGTAGTCGGACAACCGAATCTCGCTATCCATTGTTCGTAGAATACTCTTGCGACGGTTTCGGCGGTGATCTCGGTGAGCGGTACAGCTTCGGGCCATTTTGTCGAGCGATCGATCATAGTAAGTAGGTATCTATGACCACTCGCTGTTGTACTTAGCGGTCCGATTATGTCGATGTGCGTATGTGAAAAACGATCGACTTGTGGAAAAGTCGACACGGCGCTCGATGTATGTCGTTGTATTTTGCTTCGCTGACATTGTATGCAGGTTTTCGTCCATTCACTAATGTCGGAGTTCATTGACGGCCAGAAGAATTTTTGCGCGATGAGTTTTCTTGATGCTTTTGTTCCAGGATGACTTATGTTGTGAATAGAGTCGAAAATGGCGCGTCGAAAATCTTGCGGAATGTACGGGCGAACGTATTTTGTTGAGGTTTCGCATACAATCTTGATGTCGGAGTTAGGTAGCGTTGTTGTTTTGAAACTTAAGTTTTCTTGACCGTACAGTGTAGGTAGCGTGCTATCTCGCTCTTGCGCGCGGGATAACTCTTCGTAGTTTACAGCTGACGGCGTGTTGATCGTTTCTATGCGGCTGAATGTGTCTGCGACGATATTATCTTTTCCACTGATATGACGAATGTCGTGCGTGAACTCGGAGATGAAAAGTAGTTGCCGAGTTCTTCTTGGAGTTTCCGATGTCGATGTTTTCTTGTGTAGGGCGAATGTCAATGGCTTGTGGTCGGTGAATATGATGAGTTCTCGGCCTTCGAATATTTTTCTGAAGTATTTTACTGCCATGTAGATAGCTTGAAGTTCGCGATCGTAGGTGCTGTACTTCGTTTGCGCTGTCGTAAATTTCTTCGAGAAGTAGCCGAGTGGTTGCCATTTTTTATTGTAGTATTGTTGTATTACAGCTCCCGCTGCCGTGTCTGAGGCGTCGGAGAATATAGCGATCGGTGCTTTGTGATTCGGATGGGCGAGCAAAACAGCGTTTTTAATGCTATTTTTGCAAGCCGTGAATGCTTCTTTCGATGTCTCGTTCCACTCGATCGGCGTCTTGTCTCGCTTTTTCGCATTATGTAGGTATGCGTGTAGCGGGGCTTGAATAGTGGCGGCGTTCGGAATGCTGTCTCGGTAGAAGTTTAGCATGCCGAGGAAACGACGTAGTTCTTCTATATTCTTCGGTAGCGGGAATTCTTCTATAGCTTGTAGTTTGTCGTGTGGTGGCTTGATTCCGTCGCTGTTTACGCTGAAGCCGAGGAATTTAACTTCTTGCTTGCCGAGTACACATTTGGCTGGGTTGATTGTGATTCCGTTTTCTTCTAGGCGTTGAAGTACACACCGTAGATGTTGGCGATGTTCTTCTTCGCTGCTGGATGCTATTAACAAGTCGTCGATGAAGGAAAACACGAAATCGTATCCTTGCAGTATTTCGTGTATAAAACGTTGAAATGTCTGGCCTGCGTTTCTAAGGCCGGGACACATTCTCGGGAACTCGAATAATCCGAATGGTGTGATGATTGCTGTCTTCTCTATATCTTCTTTACGGACTGGTAATTGTTGGAAGGCTCGGTTTAAGTCGATCGTCGAGAAGATAGTTTTTCCGGCGAGTTGGGAAGTGAAATCACGAAGTCGTGGTACAGGGTAGCGGTCGGGCTTCGTTACTGCGTTGAGTCGTCGGTAGTCGCCACACACCCTTATATCGCCGTTCTTTTTTGGTACGACGTGAAGCGGAGAAGACCAGGCGCTCTTGCTAGGACGACAGAGACCTTGTTGCATCATATTCTCGAATTCTTTCTTGACTTGGTTGTAGCGATGCGGTTGTAGTGGTCGGGCGCGACAGTGTAGTGGTGGCCCAGACGTCTCGATGTAATGTTCGACGCTGTGTTTCGGCGTGATGTTCATCGCTGTCAATCTCGTGATGCCGGGGAAGTCAGCCAGTATGTCGTGATACGACTGCGTGCTGTCGACACTACGGACTGTAGGTACGTCCGTGTAGCGTCCAGGAGCGTTGATGTGCAGACTTGTTCTCCCGTCGATGAGTCTTCTGTTCTTTAGGTCGACGATAAGTTCGTGGTGTTGCAGGAAGTCGGCACCGAGGATTGGTTTCGAGACCGCAGCGACGATAAACTTCCATCTGTATGGTCGGCGAAGTCCGATGTTGAGCTCTAGTGTTTTTTCGCCGTACGTCGGTATTACGGTGTTGTTGGCGGCGTAGAGTTGAAAAGGTAGCGGCTGGAGATGAAGGCCTTTCTTTTTTGGTATGACGGATATATTGGCACCCGTGTCTACCAAAAAAGTGAGATTCGTAGTCTTGTCCGTGACGAATAGGCGGTATTGTTTGTTGTGAACGCCGGATTCCGCCGCTGCCAACGTTCTGTCTAGTTTTCCAATGTGTTGAATGTACACGGTTGCGTACATTTTCTCGCTTCTTTGCCGAATCTGTTGTGGTAGTAACAGAATGGCGATGGCGATGAAGATCGTGGCCGCGAAGTTGACCGCTGACGGAATCTTGATGTCGATCTGTATCTTGAGCGTTGATAATGTCCTCTTCTATAATTATTGTTGTTGTATTGTTGTTTCTTCAATTCGGCGACCTCTAGCGATAGCTTGCGGATTTCTTCGATGAGAAGGCACTCGACGTTCGATGATGTTGATGAGTTATTTACACGATGAGATGAGACGCTATTTACATTATTTACATGTGACTGCTCCATTATTTTGTCGGCCAGCGCAGCTTGCTCGTCTAGTGTGGTCTTCGTCTGGAACGTTTCGCTGACGGCCAGGACGGAGCGAATGTTTGCCGGGAGGAGATTGGCCCACATGAGTTGGAGGGTGGAATCGGGGACCTTGTTGCGAGCCAGGTTTCGCATTCTTCGGAGTAACTGTGATGGTTTCTGGTCGCCCAATTCCATGTCTGACAGTAGCTGTTGAAATTGCCGGCTATCAGACTCTTCGTATGCGGAGATGAGCCGGTCCTTCAGTGCTTGGTATTCGTTCGTTTCTGGCGGGTTGTACAGCAGGTCGGCGATCTGTTCGATGTCTTCCTTTTCTAGGCGAGCGATGACCATCTGGGAGAGCTGGCTTTGGTTTTTCTGCAGGCTGCTGGTGGCTGCTTCGAATGTGACGAACCAGAGCCTGGGTTTGTCCCTCCAGAATGGCGGAATTCGCATGGACAGGGAGATGCCAGCGATTTCTTGTGATGATGCTGATGACGGCGCCGGGCTGGTGGTGAGTGCCGAGGTTCCGGGCAGGGATTCGCCTCTGGATTCCATGATGATGCAGGGATTCGAGGTGCAGCGTCGTTGAGCAGCGTTTCGTTGGACAGCGTTTCGTGGTGCAGCGTCGTCGAGCAGAGATTTCCCGGGCAGAGTTTCTTCTTGCAGGTGCTTGTTGTTCACGGGGTCACCAGTTTAGAGGACCGGTTGGTCTCTCTAAGAGTTCACTAGAGGTCGGAGGAGTAAAGAGTAAAACTCGATTTACTGTGGTGAACTGAAGTGCTTTATTTACAGAAATGCGCTGCTTATATACAAAAAATGAGTTAATTATTATTATTACAAATCTGTACAAAGGTAAAAAGGTTATTTGTGATTGGTTAACTAGATTAGACACAGATGTAAAGAAAGAGATAAAAATATTTACAAAACATGAAAGAGAAAAAAATCGAATAAGAAATATTTACAAGTTGGAAAATCCGCGCGGGAGATTCTGCCGCACCGCGGTTCGTGGCGCTGGGATCGCGCGAATATAAATATGGGCACTCGCGGGGCGCGAGGTCAGTGAGCCTGCGCTCGTCGTCCCGACTAGTCTCGCGGTCGCTCGCTGCCGTCGCGAGTAGTTGTGCCGCCATTTTGTGAAGCTCACGCCATGAAGACTGTAGCCCCGCTGCGAAGATTCCTCTCTCGATGTAGGCACGATGTAGTGAAGTGTTGCGAAGAATTCTTATTAGAAAAAGTCCTTCTGAGGGCTGCTTCATGTCCGGTGCAAATGCACTTAATATACACGGACGGTTTCTCTCGTTATTGCGAACGTACGTTCTTTGCAGAACGATTTTCTTCTATGTTTCAATCGACGAACGAACGTATAGGTACTGCTACAAAACTATATAACAGATTCATAATTTTAAGTAAAATTAAGACAAGGTCGATACCTTCAAAAATAATAAAAAGGGAAAAAGAATAATAGTATGATGAAACCCATTAGAAAAGGAGGAGAATAATATAAAAATTAAGGGAAAATAATTTACGGGCGATCTGAGTTCGGGAAGGGTGTGGGGTGGGTTTTTAAGGGTAAAAAACGATTTATCTCGATTTCCGGTAAAACTAAAAGTCCTATGAAAAAAAGTTAAATGGCAAAGTTGTAGATAATAGAGGGATCTAAAACTTTTATGGTCACGCTTTTTCCACATAACCTTAAAATTTATGTGAAAAATTAAAAAAAACGTCATGTTTTTAGTTTTTTATTAATATCTTTCAAAAAAAAATATTTTCATGAAATTCAGTGAAAACTTACCTTTTTGTACCAAATACGCTGTTATTTATTTGATAAGAAATATATTTTATTTTTTCACCTTATTTCGAAATATTATCGAAAAAATACCCTAATTTTCAATTGACAATTCACCCTTCAAAATATCAGCTGTTTTAAAAAATTGGTATGCTTTCTATTCGTTGAAATTTCTATTTTCCAATGGTGAAAAAAAATATATATTATACTCATTGAGATGTACGGAGTTGACACCGCAACGCAATGCTTGGTCACATTCAAGAGACGCTATAATATAGCCGCAGCGCACTTATTCGGCCGCGACAATATATAATAAAGTACTCTGTGGGCCGCGAGCTCTTCTGCGCGCTTGACGTATGACAATTATAAAAAAACAAAATAAAAGTCACAAAAATGCCTTGGTGTGTCTTATGATATTGTAAAAATAATTCCAAATGCGACGACATAACATTTTATAGATTAGTATTCTTATTTAATTATTTTCAATTAAAATACGAACATTTAATTACTAGGCGAAGACGCGCGCCATTTCGCATTGTCAAAGAGTAGTAGATACAGAGGGGAATGTAGGCATAATACAGATAATATCTATGATGAGACGACAATGAATGAAGTATTCAGGTAGACGAGTTTGTATTTTGGTAATATAAATACGGTATTACGTGTATATTATACATGCGTACATTATAATTGTATTTATAATTAAATAATTTAAATAAGGTAAGTGTAAATAATAGCTTTAGTTTTATTCCCTTTGTTTAACAATTTTATATTTCAAGTAATTTCTTATTAGAATAAGTTATACTGTTGTCTCAATTTTATGTTATTGCTGTCCTTTTCGCACAAAATTGTAGTGCGTTTCACATAATTAATGTTGTTGTCTCTTTCTAGCATAAGTATAGTGCGTCTCACGCAAATGTTGTTGCTATCTCTTTTATTTTACAATTCTATTTACGTTTTTTATTGTTAATTAGTCTTATAAGAATGTTTATTTACCATTGTATTAGCTTATAAGACTGTCCTTTAATGTTATTGTATAAATTTGTATTTCTTGAATAAACGAACTGCGTATGCTCGGCAACAAACTGATAGAACCCTACAGGTCCTAACAGTACAAATTTCACATATAAACACGCACTTTCTCAAGTGCACACACACTCGACTTACGACCACCGCAGATGCCTGGGTAACCCTTGCCCCACCGACACTTCACTGTGCCGCAGTTCTACCTTCACCTGGTGTTTCTCTTCTCTCCGATCTCCGACCTGCTTCCTCAAGACTGAAACCCCAAAATACAGTCCACTCGCCAACCTCCTCTGTGACGACTACAGCCCCGCTGAATTGCTGTGTCGTCAACAGTAAGTATGTAGTGGATTTTGAATCCATACTTATTATAATATAACTAGCTATCCCGGCAAACGTTTCTTTGCCATAATATACAGTATTTCGCCCATATTATTTTATTGAAATGACTAAATAAGTATGTCACCATGGTAACGTCGATCGCTATCCCGTCGCATAAACTTAATATTCGCCGTCAGTCTCAGGTTATAATAATTTACTATTATTTATTCAACAAATGCACTTATTAATATACTAGCGACCCGCCCCGGCGTCGCACGGGTATAAAATATATAGCGGCTATATATTTTATACCCGTGCGACGCGACGCCGGGATCGTTTTTTCAGTGACCATATTAAAGCCACTAAAAAAAATGATTAAAATCGTTAGCCTATGATCCTTCACGGGGTCTACTTCTTATCTGTGCCAAATAACATAAAAATTACTCCAGTAGTTCGGGAGATAAGCCCTTTCAAATAATTTACCCCGTTTTTTCCACATTCGACTTGTTATATTATTATTTCGTTTATTTCTGCATGACTAAAAAGTTGGATTTCACATAACTATTTTCAACTGAAATCCAATTCTTGAGTCATGCAGAAATAAACGAAACTTTGTTTGTATTATCCTATCTTAGATGAACCGCCATATTGGATGTAGAATGACATTACATTCGTTTTCGAGTTATTCTCAAAAAGTTATTTCATTTAATATCCATACTGTTATTATACGACGGCATAGAAAATAACTATTCCGCTATCTTGGATAATCGGCCATTTTATATTTATAGTGATGTCAAATACTGTATCGTGCATTGTCATTCAAACCAAACGTGTATACAACATTTCAGCTCAATCGGCAGCACAATCATACAATATACATACTTCGAAATTGAGTTCAAAAAATCCACCCGAACTTACATAATAATAATATGTAAGTAAATAAATATATACAGAGCAAGTTAAATAAAATCTTTTAATAATGTTTAGTAAAAATCTTTGTTTTATTTTATCCACTAACTCAATTCTGCGTTCATTCATGTGTAGGCACAAAACTTTGTCACTTCTGCGGTACTGATTTATAGCCATTACCGCCCCGCCTCTCACCCCGCTCATTCCTCAAGTGTGACATGTTTTTTGTTGGCAATAGCAACTCCATACATCTCAATGATTATACTGTAAGTAGTAAATTTTTTCAGAAAATGCAAAAAATCTGAAAAAAAACTCAAATTACAAAATTCTTTATTAATTTCATTTAAAAATGTGATTGCTGTAATTTGTTGTAATTAAAAAGTTGATTAATTAATTAATAATTAATTATAATTACATTTCTGTCATATAAAATCTCATTATACAGGGTGCAATTAAACCTTCCTGACAATTTTTTTCCAGGGCTTATGTATCATTAGGAGAATCCATTTAACCAAAAAAAATTGGGTGTTATTTTTTTGTAAATGACATATTTTATCCCATTTAAAATCGTTGCAGAAAAAAAAATTGGGTGTTATTTTTTTGTAAATGACATATTTTATCCCATTTAAAATCGTTGCAGAATGCTCACTCGCGGCGGTGGGTATGATCGGGGGTGACGCGAGGCAAGGCGCGCGTGCGGGGACAGGTCACACGCGGGCGACGCGTGGTGTCCATTAATTGTAGTGTTTTTTAGGATAACTTTCGGAGGCTATTTCTCAACATATTTTTAGTACTGAGCGATTATAAAAGAAAACATACGTGTATTTTTATTTTTATCAAGGATCAATAAATCAAAATTTGGCAGGAAGGTTTAATAATTGCACCCTGTATATAAATATAAATGAAAATCTATATATCTTATAAAATAATATGCCCTGACTGACTGACTGATTCATCATCGCTGAGCAAAAACTGTTAAAGTTACAGCCACAAAATTTGGTGAGTAGGGCTGTTGTATTAGGTAAACACCCACTAAAGAAGGAAATTTCGTAAATTTTACACCGAAGGGGGTGAAATAGGGGTTGAAAGTTTGACTGAAAGTCATTTCTTAAGTTAGAAACATGAAAGTTTATTTTTGGGCTACTGATTAAAAATAAATGGATACGTACCTATTTTAAGCGATTCTGGAAATTCTACCCCCAAGAGGGTGAAATAGGGGTTGATAGTTTAAATTAAAGTCCGTTATTTCTTAAGTTAGAAACATGAAAGTTTATTTTTGGCTGCTGATTAAAAATAATTGGATACTTTATACTGATACTTTGGATATTTTCTATGACAGAAATGTAATTATAATTAAATAAATCAACTTTTTAATTACAACAAATTGCAGCAATCACATTTTATAAAATTAATAAAGAATTTTCAAATCTGATTTTTTTTTCGATTTTTTGCATTTTCTGAAAAGTTTTACTACAGTATAATATAATATATACTTTTTGACCATTGGAAAGTAGAGATTTCAACGAAAAGAAAGCATACTTATCAATTTTGACGTGACAACGTCTTATAATTCGATATGGGCTGCGCGCACGAAAAAACAGGACGCAATATGCGGCGTTACCTCGCTCTGAGGCGTTCCATTTAAGGCTATGACGTTGTCACGTTCAACTGTCGTCAGTAAACCGACTTTACAGACAACCGAGTTCGAAGCGAGTTCGAGTCGAGTTCATGTCGTGTTCGAGTCGTGTTCGAGTCGAGTTCGAGTCGAGTTCGAGTCGAGTTCGAGTCGAGTTCGAGTCGAGTTCGAGTCGAGTTCGAGTCGAATTCGAGTCGTGTTCGAGTCGAGTGCGAGTCGAGTTCGAGTCGAGTTCGAGTCGAGTTCGAGTTCGAGTCCGACACAAAACACTACTCTCCAACCGTCTTTTTTTTTAAAAAAAGCTGATAATATTTTGTAGGGTAAATTTTCGATTAAAAATAAGGGTATTTTTTCGACATAAATTCGAAATATAAGGTAAAAAATTAATATTTCTTATCAAATAAATTACAGCGTATTTGGTATATAAAAAGGTAGGTAAGTTTTCACCGAATTCCGTGATTTTTTTTAAAGAATAAATTAATAAAAAACCAAAAACATGTTTTTTTGAATTTTTCACATAAATATTTTGAGGTTATGTGAAAAACGCGTGACTACAAAAGTTTTAGATTTTTTTCTTATCTACAACTTTGCCATTTGACTATATATGAATAATAATTAGTTTTGCCCGAAATCGAGATAAACTGTTTTTTCCTCCTTAAGACCTTAGTACGCCCGTAAATTACTTTTCCCTTAATTTTTATAATATTCTCCACCCTTTCTAATGGGTTTCATCCTACCATATTTTTTTTGTTTTAAAATTATCTATCTTGGTCTAATGTACTTAGTTTCATGTTAAAGGTTGTCAATATGTCGACCCTTCCCTTCTC